>CM056722.1:115978451-116148192 GCA_029844215.1 Przewalskia tangutica
TGGACCGTCCATCGTGTCGGTATGTCGAAAATAACAAGATAATACTCAAAGTGGACGTACTCGTGGACCATCCAGCGTGTCGGTATGTCGAAAGAAATAACCGGATAATACTGAAAGTGAATGGCGCACTGCGTGGACCATCTAGCGTGTCGGTATGTCAAGCAATCAATCGGATAATGCGTACTCCCGAGAACGGTATACGAAACAAAACACTTGCACATCAAAGGCTATCACAACAAGCATAGGCAAGTTCAGCGTACTTTCATTTTATGTCAACAATCCGGGTTTCAACCCCAAAATACTACATACTTTCATTCTTTCAAAAAGACCTTTTTTTACGTAAAAGCCACACGATACTAATACTCGTAGTATCAAAACCACGTTTTCTTTTCAAACCAAATTACTTCACCTTCGTAAAAATCTTTACAAGACTTTTAAAATCAAGTACTCTATACTTTTTAAAACCAAGTGCTTTTCTTTAAAAACAACATCAAGTATACTCTTTAAAACCCAAATAACTTACTCTTTTCAAAACAAGTAACCTATACTTAAATCAAGTTACTTCTCCTTTTCCGAAATCAAGTTGTTTAGCTTTCAAAATCAAATCTTTCTTTTATCTTCTTAGAGTCGTTATAACTAACTTCCTATAAAGTTATTATAACACTTTATGTTTTAAACAAACAAAATTCATTTCACACACGTACGTCTACCGTACTATATAGTTCACAACAATCATGCTCAAGAGTATAGGAAGAATCACATACCTTTTTAGCTTAAACCACAAGCCAGTCAAGTATCTGGCGTAGAAGATCCACCTATAATAATCACAATATAGTCAATCTCTGGTTCCTTCGTAGCATATTCAAAGTAAACATTCCTTATTCTACGGAAAATTGGCGGCTTCCCACACATGAGCACATAAATAACCTCCCAACAAGGCACGCTGCCAAGCCAACAACTCGAGGATTACGTCTAACAGACGTGTTCAATTACGCCTCAATAATACTACACAAGTCTACTGTAAATACAATCCAATGTAAATACAGTTCAATCATTTATAATAATCCTTCCAATATATCTTATACTCAATTCTAAACTACTACAATATGTAATATCCAATTACAATAGGGGGGACATAGATCATTACCTCGATTAATGCAAGTGTGTGGTGAGATTGGGGTACAAGTGTGGTGCCACAAGCCACTTGTCTAAGCAAGACAAGTGGTTAGCCACATGGCAACAAAAATCGGCCACAAGCCAAGTGTCAAGCCATTTCGGCCAAGGCCACCTAAGGGGGTGACACGTGTCGCCCCCCTACTCGTCCAAAATATTTCGTCTTCCGAAAATATCCAAAATACCGAAAATCTCAAAAACAAAGTGGGCCCCACAAAACCGTAAATTTCTCCTGTGGGCCCCACGTGACCATTTCCGAAAATAAAATCTCATAATTCTAATATAATCCAAGAAGCCCAAATACCAAATCTGGAAATCCAATTCCCATCAACGAACCTTTTTCCTTCACAAAACCCGGAAACTTTTCCGTCGAAAAATCACATCTTTCTTTCTTTCCAAAATTTTTGTCGTATTCTCGTACGTACGTCCTCACATACATACCCTGGAACTACGGGGTATAACATGTAGTCATATCTTGTGGATTGGGTTGTAAAGGAAAAAAAGTTGTAATGTTCTGTTTTTGAATTATGTAAAATGTACGAAAGGTGGCCTCATCGGCTAGCCTGTTGTTGTTTATTGTCTAAGTGTTTGTGTTGTGTATGTTCCGCTGCTATTATCTGATGTATACCTGAAAGGGGTGCCCATGTAGGGCACCGATCGCGAGCCAGAATTAGGTCGTCGTGTGATATGATTCCATGCGGGTTATTGTCGGCGGTGACGAAATCGGCCCACTTTCTTCGATCGGGACTACGTGTTGGTGAGGATTATGCCAGATTGTATATCAGGGAGATTGTAAGACTGTACGGAGTCCCTATATCGATTATATCAGACAGCGGAGCCCAATTTACGGCTAACTTCTGGAGGTCTTTTCCAGAAGGGGTTAGGGACACAGGTGAGTCTCAGTACCGCGTTTCATCCTCGAGGCCGGCAGGCGAGCGGAGCGTACTATCCGGGCGGCGAGGATATCTTTGCGAACTGTGTTATTGATTTCAGGGGTAGCTGGGAGGATCATTTTCCTCTTGTGGAGTTTGCTTATAACAGCGGCTATCATTCTAGCATTCGGATGGCGCCCGTATGAGGCTTTGTATGGCGGAAGTATAGGTCGGATTGGTTGGTTCGGCGTGGGCGAGGTGCGATTAGTTAGCGGACTTGATTCGGCCGAGCCGTGGATAAGGTGAAGCTTATCCGGGGCGGACTTTTAGCGGCTTCGAGTCGGCGAAGTCTTATGCGAATGTCGGCGTCGACATTTGGAGTTTTAGGTAGACGATTGGGTCTTCTTGAAGGTATCACCCATGAAGGGTGTGATGAGGTTCGGAAAGAATGGGAAACTTAGCCCAAGGTACATTGGGCCCTACCAGATCATCCATAGAGTAGGCAAGGTTGCCTATGAGTTGGATCTCCCATCAGATTTAGAGGCGGTACATCCGGTCTTTCATGTTTCTATGTTGCGGAAGTGTATCGGAGATCCATCGAGAGTTTTCCCAGATAGCGAGGTCCGGGTGATAGAGGGGTTATCATATGAGGAGAGTCACATAGCGATACTCGATCGCCAGGTCAGGCGACTGCGGACCAAGGATGTGGCTTCCGTCAAAGTCTTGTGGCGGAATGATAATAGGGAGGAGATGACTTGGGAAGCGGAGGTGGACATGTTGAGGAAGTATCCTCACTTATTCCCTACACCTTCAGGTAATTCATTTTCCCTTACTTGTCAAGTTTTAATTGAAGTATTTTGCTTAAGTGTTATTATGTGGCCACGTGTGACATTATTGGTATGTAGGGGTTGTAAAAGGAGACTATGTCGCTATTTATAAGTTGACTCCGAACGAACATTCGGGGATGAATGTTTCTAAGGGGGGAATAATGTTACACCCCATAATTCCAGTGGATGTTTATAAGAACGTACGTAAGAACTCAAAAATGTTAAGATTTGAGACTAGTAAAAATTTGTCGGAATTATGGAATTGTCGGAAAACGAAATATTGCGACGAATAGGAGGGCGACACGTGTCACCCCCTATTTGGTCTTGGAACGAATTGGGCATGGATAAAATGGTCATTTGACCATTAATGAGATGACCAAGTCTTGCTAAGTCTAAGAGCTTGATATTGTTGACTTAGTCAAGAGCCACTTGGCTTGATCTTTTAGTAGATTGGATCCAAACCATCCATATGTATTAATCTTGACCCTCCATGTTGTTATATAGTAACACTACTAGCAAGACAAGCTCCCACACTTAGCTAAATTTTCAAGAAAATTGGATGAACTCTTGAAGGAGCTCTCGGGTTCTAAGGTATCAAAAGAAAAAAAAATCGTTTGTTGTTCAATAAGCTCCACACTTTAAACCAAGGTTCATAAGGGTATTGTAAGGGTATCTCAATAGAAAGATCCCGGAAAAGTGGTGTTTTCGTATTAGTCGCAAGGTGAAAACCTGGTCGCTTTCCTAGGTTTGGATTGGAAGCTTAAGGAAAGTTGTTTGTGATCTTCTAAGGGATTCAAGTGGAGGATTGGAGTGTCAAGGAGAGGCTCTAAGTTGCTAGGGAGAGACTTCGGATCTTGAAGTGGATTAAGGCTCGTTAAGGTAACAATCTTGTTTTCTTTAGTATTATAAGATTACATATTGTTGTAGCCTTACATTTTAACTAGCATGAAGTATATATATTGAAGATTGATAAGTGTTATGGATTGTAGAAGCCTAAATCCGAAATGACGTTGTGAGCCTTTTGAAATTGAAATACAATTTGGTCGTTAATTAGAATCGTCGCATGTTATCTACTTGAAGATTGTAGTTGTTATAATCGATTGCGGCTTGATATCATGTTATACTAAACAACTTGGATTGAAAAGGCATTGGAAAAGACTTTGTATTGTTGTCCCTCAAATTGCCGAAAATGATATTGTATGTTGGACTAGTTTGATATCAATTGTGGGACGGAATTTTACACGTCTTGTAGGCGTGTAATCCCCTGTTGTTAACTACTTTGTTGAGCCTTAAATGTGGCGTGTTTGACTATTGAATTCGGGCCTTGAAAAAGGTGGAAAAGTATGTAGAAACAAAGGAAATGCTGTCCGATTTTTCGTAGAATTTAGTGACTTTGCACTTAGAATATTCTACGTTTGAAGTAAGAAGTTAATAGATGTATTATGGTCATTATAGGTTGACATACTACGTACGACATATTGGACTTAGCAAGTGGATTGAACTGAAGAGGTATGTGGAACTTTCTTATCTCTTGAGCATGAATAGTTGTAAATATATAGTACGGTAGACGTACGAGATTTTGACAATCTAGTCCATTTGGTATCCTTGGTTTATTTTTTAAGAATGTCCAAGTTGGTTGAGTTAGGGAATTAACTCACTCGTTTAAAAATATTAAGGATACCTTAGTTTCTAAAAGTTAAGAGACTTAAAGTATTTTGAAAGTATATGATACTTGTTTTGGTTGGAAAGTTTAAGTCTCTTGGTTATAAAGAAGAATGTAAGTATCTAAAGTATAAAGTTAATATAACGACTTTATGGGAAGTTGGTTATAATAGCTTATGGAAAGTTAAAAAGAGTGGTTTACTCTAAGTAATGTAAGTATGATAAATGACTTGAAATAATGAAAGGCAAATTGATTTGAAGGCATCAATTGCTTAAAGTTTTAAAAGAAAGAAGTCACTTGATTTAGAAACCTATACATGTATTTCTAAAAGGTATTGTGACTTGTCTTAAAAAGTAGATATGACTTGATACTACGGTTATTAGTATCTTGGAAGTTTTATATGAAAAAGAGTCATTTTAAAAGAATAGAAGCACGTAGTACTTTGGGTTAAATTCCCGGATTTTTAAAATGACATTTTAGTGCCTTAAGTAAACTAAAATGAGAGGGTATATAAAGAAGGTTAATAAGAAGTTAGGGGATTTCTTAACTTGCTTATGTTGTGATAACCCGGTAGCGCTTATGTTATGTATGATAAGTCGGTAGTGCTTATGTTATGTATGATAGCCAGTTGAGCTAGTTTATGTTATTCGTACGGGGTAAAGCCCCGGGTTACTACTAATTCCATGGATTTGCTACCCATGATACGAGTGCGGAGTTTGTACTCATTGCGGGCCCACCGGGCCTAAGCGGGTGAAATAGTCCTATGCGGAGCGCATCGCTCCATTGCGGGTCCGCAGGACCTATGCGGGTGAAATAGTCCCATGCGGAGCACATCGCTCCATTGCGGGTCCGCAGGACCTATGCGGGTGAAATAGTCCCAGGAGTAGGACTGCTTAATGATACTACGGGCGGGTGACCCTACTTTGATCATGAGCCTCCTATTTTTATTCAGTAAAGTATACACCTGTTCACTCTCATTGTTAGTAAGGCACGATTATCGTAATTTGATTATCATACATGTCTCCAGCTTTATTTTAGACTTATGAGGTAAATTGCAGTATTTTCCAGTTTTACATACTTGGTACATCTGTTGTACTGACCCCCTTTCCCCGGGGGCTGCGTTCATGCCGCAGGTAGGGGTAAGCAGGTGGTGGATCCTCATTCCTAGGATCACTGATCAGGTGTCAGAAGCTCCATTTCTCCGGAGGCTTGTCTTTTGGTACGGTTTTCCCTGATGTTGTAGATTTATGTACATTCAGGGGTATGGCGGGGCCCTGTCCCGTCACAGTTGTTATTCCTAGAGGTCTGTAGTCATATTTGTGGATTGGGTTGTAAGAAAAGAGTTGTAACTGTTTTATTTTGTGGTTATGTATATTTTCCGGAAGGCGGCCTATCGGTCAGCCTGTTGTTATTTGTTGTTATGTATTGTTTGAGTTTTGTATGTTCCGCTGCTATTCTCTGATGTATACCTGTAAGGGGTGCCCAGGTAGGGCACCAGTCGCGGGCCCGGGGTCGGGTCGTGACATTATTCTCATTCGTGCAGTAAATTAGCAAAGTCAACTCGACTCCAAATACTTCCTAACGACTCTTACCAACATCCCCCATAAGACTTGGTAAGAACTTAGGATAACTTAGACATAACTTTTACATAGAGTAAATCAACATACATACCTCTTAACTTCTAAGAGTAGATGTAATCATGAAATAACACCACATGTATATTTCATACATAGAATCATGCCAAAAGAAGGAAGAGGTTCACATACCTCGCGACGATTATCGACAAGTAGCAAAATGCTCCAAGTACTTCAACCTTGATAGATATTCCATCCTTAGTAGAATCGATACTCGTAGTACTTCAACCTATATTAATCATAACATGTCTATCAACTCCTAACTTTTTAACGTAGAATCATACTAAGTGTAAGGTCTCTTATTCTACGAAAAATCGGGCAACACTTCCTTTGTTTCTACGTACTTTTCCACCTTTTTCAACGCCCGAAAATCAATAGCCAAATGCCACATTTAAGGCCCAACAATTCAGCAATACAAAGGGGATTACACGCCTAATAGGACGTGTAAAATTCTGCCCCACAATCAATATAAAATTGTCCAATATTTCCAAGCCATAATCGGCTACCATTATCACAACAAATTATCAATTTCCTTTCAATTCCTTTTTCAATCCAAGTTGTTATTCCAATATGTTATATACATAATAACAATTACAAAAACTATAAATCCTTTCTTCTTTAACATGCGACGATTGTAACTATCGACCAAATTGATTACAACATTAATGGCTAACTTGTCCAATTTTTGTTTTAACATGTCGACATGATCCAAATATTTTCAAACTTCATTCTATATACCACATGCTCATTGCTTAACTACTATAACATGTAATCTTCAATTACATTAAGAAGATGAAGATTTTACCTCAATAAGCCCTAATAATGTCCAAGCGTAAAAGTCGATCCTTAGCAACTTTTAGCTCCTCTTCTTATGTTCCAATCCGCTCCAAGCACTCCTTAGAAGCTCATGAAGAACTCCTCTTCGAGTTCCATCTTCATAGTTGAAGAACACCTTAGGTTTTCGCCTTGCGACTAACGTAAAAACGTCGTTTTTCCGGGATCTTTCTATTGAGATATCCTTACAATACCCCTAGGAACCTTGGGTTAAATTCTTGTGAATAATGAACCACAAATGAAAAATTTTGTCTTCCATTTAGGCACAAAGCCGAGAGCAACACTATGAACACCTAAAGTTTTGCAAAAAATTTTCTAAGTGTAGGACTTGTCTTGCTACTAGTGTGATGATATATGTCACGACCCGACCCCGGGCCCGCGACTGGTGCCCCACCTGGGCACCCTTACAGGTATACATCAGAGATAAACGGCGGAACATTCATAAACTTAAACAATGAAATAAATAATAGGTCAGCCGATAAGGCTACCTCCCTGGATATAAACAAATCCAATGATTACCTCAAATTTCTTTTTTTTTTTTTAAGGTGACCCACAAGATATGACTACACCTCTAGAGTTTACATAACAAGCGTGGACGGACAGGCCCCGCCATACCCTGAATGTACAAAAGTCAACGACTTGAGGAACCATACCAAAACAAAGTCTCGAGAAATGGAGCTTTCGGAATCGAACCGTGATCCTAGGAGTGCGGATCAACAAGCTATGTACCTCAACCTGCGGCATGAACGCAGCCCCCCGAAGGAGGTCAGTACAAAATATGTACCAAGTATGCAAAAGCGAAATCTTGTAATTTAAATCATAATAGTCAAAAATACGGTGAAGACATATATGATAACCAAATTAGCGACATCGCTTGCCTCATGAAGTGGAAGTAATGAAAGTCGGTTTACCTTATACTGTCTCAACATATGAATCATAGTCACACCAGGGCTATGAACCCCCAGCCCTCAAATATCCAAGCGTGCCCGTGGGATTCCCCATCACTGCCGGCCGCTAGGTGTAGAATCTAACTCTGTGACGCGCCCGTGGCATCCTTCCTCACCGCGTGCCACACAAATCTAACCATGTATATATCTATATCCTCCGCGTGGGATCCCGTCGCTGCCGGACCATAAAGTAAATACAACCGTGTGGCGCGTGGCATCCTACCTCACCGTCGGCGTACACACACAATACATACATATATCGTATATCATGCCCGTGGAATCCTCATCTCGTACATGACTTCATGAGGTGTTCCTCGCATCGTGGGTAGCAAATCCACTTTAAAACCGGTGGTATAACGATCTTGGGGTTTACCTCATTTATACTCTTACCACGAAGAAGGTGGTATAACGATCTTGGGGTGTACCCGCCGTTTATACTCTTACCCCTCAAACTACATGCCTCGGAATCCCTCATCGTAAGCATGTCCCCGGTGCATACCCGTGGAATCCCACATCACTGGCGGTATGTCCCGGTGAACTCATACTAAGACCATGGAAGCATACCCGTGGAATCCCACATCACTGTCGATACGTCCAAGTAAACTCATACTATGACCCGGGAAACATACCCGTGGAATCCCACATCACTGCCGGTACGTTCCGGTAGACTCATAAGGAGGTAATGGAGGCATACCCGTGGAATCCTCCCTCACCGACAGTACGTCCAAGTAAACTCCCAATTTCTTTAGACTTTCATTAACATACAAAATGGATCTCATTTTATGACCTTAAGGCACTTTCCATATCACTTAACAAGTCCTGGGAAAATTCAACCCAAAGTACTATGTATTTCTATTCTTTCCAAGATCCCTTTTCCACATAAGACCCCAAGATACTAACACCCGTAGTATCAAGGCTTATCTACATTTCAAAAAACTCACTATACTATTAGAAATATGCTTGACTTCTAACTCAAGTGACCTCGTTTTTAAACTTTAAGCAATTGATGCCTTTAAATCGAATTGCCTTTCTTAGTATCCATTCTTTTATCTAGGCTTACCTTATTCGAGAAAAACCATTTCTTTAAGCTTCCATAAAGTTATTATAACCAACTTCCCATAAAGCCGTTATACTAACTTTATGCTTTAGAACCAAGACATCCTTATCCTCATAAAGCCGCTATAACTAACTTCCCATAAAGCCGTTATAACTCTTTATGTCTTAGACCACTTTGCTCTCTCTATAACCAAGAGGCTTGTACTTCAATTCAAGTTACCTACCTTCAAAATACTTCAAAATCTTAACTTAGAAAACAAGTTTCTTAACTTAGAGTCAGTCTCTTATCTTTAGAATAGTTCAAGAATCAATACTTCCCGAATCTAGTATTCTATACTTGATCATGTCAAGTAATCCTTGTCTACCTTATTAGGATAAACCATTCTTATAACTCTTTCTTAAGGACACGTGAGTTAATTCTCTAACTCAACCAACTAGACATCCTTAAAACAAGTCAAATATGTCAAATGACTTCACTTCATTTAAAATCACGTACGTCTACCATACGATTATAACTACTCATGCTCGAGAGATAGGAAGAGTTCTACATACCTCTTTGCTTAATCCACTTGTCAAGTCAATATGCGTCCGTAGATGTCAACCTATAATGACCATAATACGTCATTAGCTTTTAGCTTCAACGTAATATATTCTAATGAAAAGTCCCTTGTTCTACGGAAATTTGGACAAAGACTTTGTTTCTACTTACTATGCCACCTTTTCAAGGAAATTCAATAACCAACGCCACATTTAAGGCTCAATTCATTCAAGAATTACAAGGGATTACACGCTACTAATACGTGTAAAATTCCGCCCCACAACAACACAAATAAACCAATAATTTCCATGCCATTCTTGGCCAACAATATAACCAATACTAAACCCCTTTCAACTCTTTCCATTCCAAGTTCTTAAGTCTAACATGATATCTAGCCCTAGACATCTTCAACAATTACAATCTCCCTTTACAACATGCGACGACCCAAATCTATTCAAATAAAACAACCTCGGCTCAACTCTATACTACTACAATAAAAGCGACCTTAGGCTCAATTCTAAATCACTAAAATATAACGACCTCAGCTCACATCTATACTACTAAAATATAACAGCCTTAGGCTCATAACCAAGAGAAAGGGGAAACTTTTACCTTAAGGAATAGCCCACAAAAGCCCCTTTTTCTTCCACCTCCTTCCGTCAAAATCGCCCACCAGCGCTTCCCACAAGTTTACCCACACTTTTCCTTCTTGCCGCTGCTCCAACAATTTCCTCTTAGGCTAGGTTTTCTTCAAAAATCAAGAGAGAAGGGAGAGGATCTTTCTTGGGAGGGTTTGAAATGAAATGGCCAAGTCTTCAAGACTTGGCCCTAAATAGGACCACTTTCAGATAAAAGGATGGGAGGACACTTGTCACCCTCCCAGGTTTAAAACAAAATATCCCCTGTTTTACGCTGTCATGCGCAAAAATCCGCGCCTTCGTGGCCGCCCGGCTATGCGCGGCCTTACTCCCAGAAAAGTTCCGTTCGGCCCATGCGATTCGGCGCCACGCTGCAGCCCCACGAACCCTGCAACCCCGTGAACCCCTCAGGCCGCGCGCCAGATTCGCTGCACTCTGACGAGAATCGCTGCTTTGCACAAGACCAAACTTGAAACTTCCATAATTTTTGACTCCGAGGTCCTATCGACGAACAGTTTGTTGCGTTGGAAACTAGATTCAACGAACTTCATACTAATCTTTTAAAACTCTTCAAAACTCCTAAAGAACTAGGAGATATACCACTCTAAAGTTGGTGAAAGTCTGCCCACAACTTTGCCAACCCAACTTTCCAAATTCAAATCTTATTTCCTTTCGTATGTTCTTAACTTAACCTCTTGAATTTACTGGTGTAACATTCTTCCCCTTAGAAACATTAGTCCCGAATGTTCTTTTGGAGTCAATCTAATACTCCTCGTACTTACAATTAATGGAACTTTATTTAGTCGCTCATCATCCTAAGATATCGCACTCGCATACCCATCCATCATTATCAACCAAGAAAACAGATCCCAAGGGTGCACCAACGCTATTTACTCCCATTCAAGGCCTAAAATGCTTCTCTCATCGCACTTCCCACCTACTTCTGGCATACATACATAGTCTCAATGTAATCCGTTCATGACACTAAAACATACAACACTTTATCATGCATACAATTCTCTAAAGGATCAAAAATATACCTGAAGTCGCATAGACGGGTAAAAGGACCGCTAAAACTGGGAACTGCTACCACGACCTCTGTCGCGGCCTGCCGGTGCATAAACATCCTGCCTAGCCATTGAAGGCGAAGAACCCGCAACTGACCCAATAGACTGTGCTATTCCACCAGTACCACCTCTGGTCGGACAGTCTCTCGCCAAATGGCCCTGTTGGCCGCAAGCATAACAAGCTGTCGACCTAGTCCGACATTCCCCAAAATGAGCTCTACCACAGTAACCACACCGAGGCAAAGGTGGCCTCCCCTGGCTACTATCCCCAGACATCTGTGAACCAGCAACCCCGGAGCCCTGACCCGCTCCCGAATATCCCTGGCGGTCAAACCACTCGCCAGAAGGCCGAGAAGGAGCACTCTGCGTCGGCTGAAATGTAGTCCTAGCATGTTGCTGAGGCTGTCCGCCTCGAAAACTATCCTGAAACTCTGCCGTCCTGGCCCTCTTGGGCTGGACTGAATCTGGCTGGCTCCCTCTCTCCCTATCCTCAATCCCCTGCGCATAAGCCTGCATCCTGGCAATATCCATACCTGGCTGAAGAGCCACTCCCGCATACGCGGTAACCATATATCGGTCTAGTCCCATCACATACGGTGAACTCATCGCCATATCCGCCACAATAGTGGGTGCATACCGCCAATGAGTCAAATTCGGGTTGTATTCTCTCGATGGTTCTCCCATTCTGTCTTAACGCTAAGAACCTATCCAAGCGGGCTCTCCTCGTCTCAGGAGGCAAAAAGTGATCCAGGAAGGATCCCGTGAACTCACCCCAAACAGCTGGAGGAGCACCCATACCTCTAGACAACACCCACGACTCGAACCAGTTCAACGCAATATCGCGTAACCGGTAAGAAGCTAACACAACGGACTCCGTCTCCGAGGCCCTAAGCACCTGCATAGTCCGCTGCACCTGCCGAATGAATTCCTGAGGGTCCTCCTCAGACTTCGAACCATAGAACTCGGGTGGATTACAACTCAGAAAGTCCCGAATCCTCAAACTATCGGCTCTAGGGTTAGCACGGCCTCGCTTGCCACGCCGCCACAATGCTAGTCAATAATCGGATCTGCTCTCCGTAATCTCGATATTCACCCGCCGGAACTGGCGGTCGTGCAGGAACTTCTGGTGTTACTGCTGCTCTCGGCTCCTCTAATACTGCCGGCGTGGCTGATCTCGCCGATCCCCCCATAACCTCAGGCATAGTCTGGGCCTGATTCCTAGAAATCCTCTGTGTACCACTAACAACTCTTGCTGCTGCCTTGCCCTTCTGGGCCCTGGTCGCCTTCCGTGGAGGCATAACTGATACATAAGAATAGGTCAGAGAGGATTCAGCCTAGTAGGACAGCTCTACTGCACGATTTCAGAGAGAGAAGAATGGAAACAAATCCTAAATGTCCTGCAGCCTCCTGATTATAGATGTGGTGCACAACACATCAATAATCAAGACTCTACTAGACACGGTCTGTAGACACTTTCCGAGGACTAACTGCTCTGATACCACTTTTGTCACGACCCGACCCCGGGCCCGCGACTGGTGCCCTACCTGGGCACCCTTACAGGTATACATCAGAGATAAACGGCGGAACATTCATAAACTTAAACAATGAAATAAATAATAGGTCAGCCGATAAGGCTACCTCCCTGGATATAAACAAATCCAACCGATGTTACTTAAAATTTCTTTTTTTTTTTAAGGTGACCCACAAGATATGACTACAGACCTCTAAGAGTTTACATAACAACTGTGACGGGACAGGGCCCCGCCATACCCCTGAATGTACAAAAGTCAACGACTTCAGGGAACCATACCAAAAACAAAGTCTCCGGAGAAATGGAGCTTTCCAGAGCGAAGTGATCCTAGGAGTGCGGATCAACAAGCTATGTACCTCAACTGCGGCATGAGCGGCCCAAGGAGGTCGATAAAATATGTACCAAGTATGCAAAGCGAAATCGTAATTTAAATCATAATAGTCAAAAATACAGGTGAAGACATATATGATAACCAAATTAACAGTACACTGTGCCTCACTGAAGTGGAAGTAATGAAAGTCAGTTTTACCTTATACAGCCTGTCTCAACATATGAACCATAGTCACACCAGGGCTATGAACCCCAGCCCTCAAATATCCAAGCGCGCCCGTGGGATTCCCATCACCGCCACCGCCAGGTGTGAATCTAACTCGTGGCGCCGCGTGGCATCCTTCCTCACCGCTTCCGGCGTACACAAATCTAACCATGTATATACCTATATCCTCTGCCCGTGGGATCCCCCGTCACTGCCGACAGCCATAAAGTAAATACAACCATGTGACGCGCCCGTGGCATCCTACCTCACCGTCGTGCATACATACACAATACATACATATATACATATATCATGCCCGTGGAATCCCTCATCTCTGCATGACTTCACGAGGTGTTCTCGCATCGTGGGTAGCAAATCCACTAAACCAGTGGTATAACGATCTTGGGGTTTACCCTCATTTATACTCTTACCACGAAGAAGGTGGTATAACGATCTTGGGGTGTACCTCATTTATACTCTTACCCTCAAACTACATGCCTCGGAATCCCTCATCGTAAGCATGTCCCCGGTGCATACCCGTGGAATCCCACATCACTGGCGGTATGTCCCGGTGAACTCATACTAAGACCATGGAAGCATACCCGTGGAATCCCACATCACTGTCGATACGTCCAAGTAAACTCATACTATGACCCGGGAAACATACCCGTGGAATCCCACATCACTGCCGGTACGTTCCGGTAGACTCATAAGGAGGTAATGGAGGCATACCCGTGGAATCCTCCCTCACCGACAGTACGTCCAAGTAAACTCCCAATTTCTTTAGACTTTCATTAACATACAAAATGGATCTCATTTTATGACCTTAAGGCACTTTCCATATCACTTAACAAGTCCTGGGAAAATTCAACCCAAAGTACTATGTATTTCTATTCTTTCCAAGATCCCTTTTCCACATAAGACCCCAAGATACTAACACCCGTAGTATCAAGGCTTATCTACATTTCAAACAAGTCACTATACTATTAGAAATATGCTTCGGCTTCTAACTCAAGTGACCCTCATTTTTTAAACTTTAAGCAATTGATGCCTTTAAATCGAATTGCCTTTCTTAGTATCCATTCTTTTATCTAGGCTTACCTTATTCGAGAAAAACCATTTCTTTAAGCTTCCATAAAGTTATTATAACCAACTTCCCATAAAGCCGTTATACTAACTTTATGCTTTAGAACCAAGACATCCTTATCCTCCCATAAAGCCATAACTAACTTCCCATAAAGCCGTTATAACTCTTTATGTCTTAGACCACTTTGCTCTCTATAACCAAGAGGCTTCTACTTCAATTCAAGTTACCCTACCTTCAAAATACTTCAAAATCTTAACTTAGAAAACAAGTTTCTTAACTTAGAGTCAGTCTCTTATCTTTAGAATAGTTCAAGAATCAATACTTCCCGAATCTAGTATTCTATACTTGATCATGTCAAGTAATCCTTGTCTACCTTATTAGGATAAACCATTCTTATAACTCTTTCTTAAGGACACGTGAGTTAATTCTCTAACTCAACCAACTAGACATCCTTAAAACAAGTCAAATATGTCAAATGACTTCACTTCATTTAAATTCACGCACGCCTACCGTACTACGATTATAACTACTCATGCTCAAGAGATAGGAAGAGTTCTACATACCTCTTTTGCTTAATCCACTTGTCAAGTCCAATATGCCGTCCGTAGATGTCAACCTATAATGACCATAATACGTCTATTAGCTTTTAGCTTCAACGTAATATATTCTAATGAAAAGTCCCTTGTTCTACGGGAAATTTGGACAGCACTTCCTTTGTTTCTACTTACTATGCCACCTTTTTCAAGGCCGAAATTCAATAACCAACGCCACATTTAAGGCTCAATTCATTCAGCAATTACAAGGGGATTACACGCCTACTAATACGTGTAAACTTCCGCCCCACAACAACACAAAATAAACCAATAATTTCCATGCCATTCTTGGCCAACAATATAACCAATACTAAACCCTTTCAACTCTTTCCAATCCAAGTTCTTAAGTCTAACATGATATCTAGCCCTAGACATCTTCAACAATTTCAATCTCCCTTTACAACATCGCGCGACCCAAATCTATTCAAATAAAACAACCTCAGCTCAACTCTATACTACTACAATAAAAATTTTAGGCTCAATTCTAAATCACTAAAATATAATGACCTCGTGCTCACATCTATACTACTAAAATATAATGACCTTTAGGCTCATAACCAAGAGAAAGGGAAACTTTTACCTTAAGGAATAGCCCACAAAAGCCCCTTTTTCTTCCACCTCCTTCCGTCAAAATCGCCCACCGCTTCCCACAAGTTTACCACACTTTTCCTTCTTGCCGCTCAACAATTTCCTCTTAGGCTAGGTTTTCTTCAAAAATCAAGAGAGAAGGGAGAGGATCTTTCTTGGGAGGGTTTGAAATGAAATGGCCAAGTCTTCCAAGACTTGGCCTAAATAGGACCACTTTCAGATAAAAGGATGGGAGGGACACTTGTCACCCTCCCATAGGTTTAAAACAAAATATCCTGTTTTTACTTTGTCATGCGCAAATATCCCGCCTCAGCGCGCTTCGCCAGCCGGCGCCACTCCAGAAAAGTTCTCGCATTCCGCGCGGCCCACGATCGGCGCGCGGCTGCAACCTGCGAACCCCCAGAACAACCGGCGCCAGCCTCAGATTCCGCCGCACCTCTGCCTCAACCGAGAATCTGTGCTTTGCGATGCGCACCAAACTTGAAACTTCCATAATTTTTGACTCCGAGGTCCTATCGACGAACAGTTTGTTGCGTTGGAAACTAGATTCAACGAACTTCATACTAATCTTTTAAAAACTCTTCAAAACTCCTAAAGAACTAGGAGATATACCACTCCAAAGTTGACTGAAAGTCTGCCCACAACTTTTTGCCAACCCAACTTTCCAAATTCAAATCTTATTTCCTTTCGTATGTTCTTAACTTAACCTCTTGAATTTACGGGGTGTAACAATATACAACTTCCAATGGTCAAGATTATAACACTTGTGTGGTCTAGATTCATTGTGGTTAAAAGATCTAATGTCAAGTGGGCTAGTTGACTAAGTCAAATATGTCAAGCCTTGGCTTGTTCAAGACTTGACCAATTCCATGTCCATTTTCGTCCATGCCTAAGTAAGGGGGGGTGACACGTGTCGCCCTGCCATTCGTCCATATACTTCGTTTCCCGATATTTCCATAATTCTGATAAATTTTACGAGTCTCAATTTACAAACATTAATCTTTCCCGAGGCTCGAAATCATTTTCCGTAGGAAAGGCAATCCTTCTTTCGTTTCAAACTTAAAGTCGTATCTTCTCACGTACATTCTCTTAAACATATATCCTGGAACTATGGGGTGTAACAATGTGGGGCTAGGATATCCTTACCGCTAATGTGATTCTCAACGGAATTCAACATAAGAATAAGGATAACCTTCCATGTGAAACATGGAAAGAATCTCATATACAAATGTTGTAATATGGGGTAGGGTGGCAAGTGTTGAGACACCAAAGCTAAAACAGGTCAAGTCGGACCTAAGACTGTAGATTGTATATCCACTGGATCTACAAAGAACAGTAGTGCTTATCGCATCCTGGTGCCAAAAAATGTTGAATTCTTTGAAGATAATTTTCCTTAAGAAGGAAAAAGTAGTAATTGCTCAAGGTTAACAAGAACCCACGAGTGCCTGAATGTTCAAAACTAGATGTTCCAAATCTACAGGACTCGAAAGTTGCTGAATATCCGGAACTTAAGGTTCCAGATCTACAGAACTCAGAGATTCTAGATGTTGAACCGAGACAGCGCAAAAAGAAGGGACAAAGACTTGTTCCAGGCCTTGTAGCTTATATGGTTGAGAATGACCAATGGACAATTAAGAAAAAATTATCATCTCCAGAAGCGCTGCTTTGGAAAGAAGCTAAAAAAAAGAAACAAACTCTATCAGATAGAACCACACTTGTGTGATGGTTGATTTTCATCCGGGAAAAGAACCTCTGGGTTGTAAAAGTGGATACTCAAATTGAGTACAAAGTAGTTGGATCTACTAACAAGTATAAGGCCTCGACTACTTGTACATGTGCTCCTATATGAATAGCTTAACCTCCAGGGTCACCGCAGTCTTGCGTGATATGGATGGTTGATACAACCTTCCTAACCGGAGAGTTAGTTTAATGGATTGTTGGGCTTCTTCCGAAACTTCTATTATGGTCCTGGAATGTTTACATTTGGTCCTAGAAGTTTTAGATAAAACAGAAACAATGAATCTGACTACAGAAACATTTACTCTGAAGCTAGAAAGCCAACAGTCCAAAAGTGGAAGAAGAAAGTAATACCCAAGGGGTATGAGGTTCCGGGGAAGAGAAGAAAGTATGTCGACTTGTCAAAACTGTGCGGGCTGGATCAGGCCCCGAGGCATTGGCATGAAACATTTGATAGTACTTCAATATCGAAGGGTTTCTCTATTAATGAGTGTGACAAATGTGTCTACATGAAAGGTAATTCTGACTTGTTCGTCATGATATGTCTTTACGTAGATGACATGTTGATCATACAGAGAGGTCCTAGGTTGACCCTAAAGACTAAGAGTACGTTGAAACAATGTTTCGATATGAATGATATGGGTATTGTAGATGACATCTTAGGAATTGGAAATTCCAAGACATTTAACAGACTGATCTAAACCAAACTCATCTGTGAGGTGTTTTGACAGTCTCGTTAAAGTCACCAATGGATATGAATTATAGAATTGATTGGAACCATGGTGCACCCATATACCAGGAGGGATATGCGCATGTTACATATAGTTAAATGTATTTTACACACTACAACTGACATGGTATCAGCTCATAAAGAAGATCAGTTGAACTAAGGTTCATTTGTGATTCATGAAATGATCGATAGAAGGCTTTAAATGAGATGTGACGACATCTGAATTATTCGCTTATCTATGGATTATGGTATTCTGGTTGTTCAACGGTTTTTAGAGAACACAGTGACGCAAATTAGACATCAGACTTGAATAACACCACAACCACAAGTGGATGTGTGTGGTGTGTCTTTGGAAAATCCTCTAAGCAAACTTGCATCGGCCGATTCGTGGTGGAATCAGAGTTTATTGCTTTGTACAAAATGAGAAGTTGAGTAACTTCATGAACTTTTAGATGATGTCCCTTATCGGGAGTAACTCGTGCCTTCATCTGTTATACACTGTAAGGGCACGGATGACGACGTCTGGAAATATCTGTCGCAGACATAAGACCGTATGACAGTTGATCGGGTGACACATCCTTGATTACTAAATCAAAGGATATAACGAACCTTTTAATTAAGGGATTATCCAAAGATCAAGAGTTCTGCCTATCTAGGGGAATGGGCCTAAAACCCAATCACTAAGAACTGATACCACGGACACCCAACCTTACTGACTGGAGATCTCAGGAATTAGGTTCAATGGGAAAATTAAGTCGTAAAAGTTCAGTAGAGCGCTTCGATTGAAGCAAGAGAACTTCAGATAATTATTTATACATAGAACATGAATCCAAAGTCGTTCCCATGATAGACATTAAGTGCTATCTACAGAGTGGGTAAAAGTTAAGTTTCCAAAACCTTTTAAGATCCTCAACGTTTGAGGTTAGGTTTGGGAAATTTTAATGGTGCCTAATACTCATGGAATGGGGTATAGCAGAATACCTTGTAGGAGACCACCTATTTAAGTGCGAGGATTGGCCGCCTCAAATGAACGCACTTAAGAATCCATGGCCACAACGGACAAAATATTAAGAAGGACAGAGTAAGAAAAGTTGTTGTGTTGTTACTATTGTCTTGACTTACACTAAACACTGACGGTTCAAGATATCATGTTCACCGCACAGTAAGTAAGTTTGATGGTATTCTACTATGGAAGGTTCAAAGCTACGACTACATATCCAGATGCAAAATCGGTCCACCGAAAGATTGCTAGAAAGACACATTTTGAGTGCGCAAAAATCTCTTTCAAGAGGGGATTGTTGGAAATTTACTAATATGGAATTAAGTTTAACCCATTATTTATGACTCAAACAATTGAGGTCTCGCGCATCGGAAATGTTGTTTCCACACACGTGCACACATAGTGTCAAGTATCATAAATTTCAATAATAAAAGAGATACTGGTACGTGAGTAAACTTTTGAGATATGAAATGATGGACGGTCGTTGGTTAAATGACATGTGTTCCACGTTGGTAAATGAAGGAAGAAGTGTACGAAGTGTAAGATCGAAACGAGTCGGAAAAGGGCTGTGACACCACCATAGAGCCGGCCACCACCCCAAGGGTTGCGGCTCAGCGATGATGTGGTACCCCAAGAGTAGGGTCGCGATGCTTATGTGGTGTTTGGCCACTGGAGCTGCGGTTTGGAGGCAGAATGCTTCGACGGGAGCTGAAAAGTTTCTGACTTTTAGGCTGGTTTGAGACATTGATTTTCTACGAATTGACACTTGAATTCAGCCATTATTTGGCTGAATTACACCCCTCAATAAGTGCAATTACATGGCTATTGATGGCCATTACTTGGCTAGTTGGGAAGTCATCTTACACACACTATAAATTGAGGCATTTCGCTCAATTGTAGAACACACCTCACTCTTGTATAGTTCAGATTTTTCTGAACTTCTTCCTCTCTAGCATATCTTTCACACGCTCAAAGGTTATTCTTGAGAAACACTTGAGTTTTCTTTGCTCATTTGTTTAGTTTATGTTTTATCTTGGGAGACAGTTGCCCATATCGTAAAAGGATATATACGGGGTAATCATGTGTTAAGGACAGAGTGAATATCACTCGACTCAGCAGCGCCATTGTAACACTACCATATTTAGTGTCTTTTTGGTTTCAGGTTATAAAGATTAAGTGGTTTGCTGCAGTTCCAACAAAGATCTCAAGATCCAAGACTCAAAGATGCATTCAAGAACGAAGACCAAGATCATCAAATTTGTTGTGGTTGTCACAACTCTTGTTAGGCTTCAAGCCTGTTGTATTGTAACTATTTTAGTTTATCCTTTCAAAGCACTAGTAGTAGTTGTATATTATTCGCATACATCCATTGTGTAACTCACAACATGAACACCTATATAGAAATTTTGTTTCGTAGAATTTCATTATTACCATTTTTATTATATATATATATACATTCATGTATATATAACATAAATAAGCATGCATTTGTGCTTAAATATTTATGGTGGGTTCAGTTTTTTCTTATATGTGTTGTGATAAAAAATTGTGCCCATTTAATCTGTTTCAAAATCACAGTAGCGATCCAACTAAAGATTTTGATTCTAGTGGGGACAACTATAATCATGGTAGCTGCGGTGAAGTAGGCACGGGTATCAACGTCTAATGTTACAATTATTTGCATCTATATTTGTATGAATTGAGATTTAATACTTCATGGTATTATTCTTGATGATTTCTATAATGTGTGTTTATTTAATTTAGAACTCAAGTAATTTAAGGCAAGTGTTCCTTAAATAATTGATTATATTAGATTTATTGAACATTAGAATTTGGATGATGATTTGGAACATAGTAAACTTTCTATTCTGAATCTAATGTGAAATAAATTTTGATATAATAACTTATTGTGAGGATCAGTATGTATATGAATTTTAGGCTTTTAAATTGTACATAGATGTCTCTAATAATTTATACTTTGTTATCAATATGTCAATTGTTATGAAAATATTAGTCTCCGAGCTTAACATAAGTGAAAAGTTGAACGGCGATGTAATATCCAGTATGTCCTACAAGAGCAAAATGTTCTGAAGGCTTTAAATGTGTCTATGATTCCTCATAGTGTATCATGTTTGTATTTTGACACATATAATATATGATACTGGTTATTCATATGATGGATTTAGTTTACTTGATATTATTTATAATTTCAGTAAGATTATTTTTTATGCTTATTTGTATCAATTACAACATGCTAGACTTGACCTTAGTGGTTAACAACGAAAGAATTGTTTAGCCCAACAAGGTTAATTGGTGCTATAGATGAAGTAGATTTGTCTACTTATTAATATTATCTAGATAAAAAATAATAATAGAAAACCATTTGAAATAGTTAATGTGTCGATGCTCCATTACAATTTATTCCATCTGACAGTAATGATTCAAACAAATACAATTTCATTTAAGTTATTGTTATTTCATGAGTCACGGAAAGCAATACCTGATTTGAGTTTGTGAATTTTTTTTATCAATAATCTATTTTCTCCCCATGAAATTAGTTCCTAGGGGAAGGAAGTTTATCTTTCTACGTACTCTTAATAGTCCAAGGACTATGTTGTTCATATGTGAACAAAAGTGGAATTACAACTGAATTTGAATCACGTGATATTGCATTCTAAGTGAATGTGTTTTACTAAGTATGGTGGGATATGTTGTGACTTGTCTCTTGATAAAACTATAGATCAAATTGCTTCGGCTGTATTTACTTGAATGGATTTAGGCTGATTCAGTTGCTGATAATGAAAATGTTCCTATCACACCAATATACCATCAAAAGATAATCCATTTAATACTCTTGATCCTCATGGAAGTAACTAATTAATTGATAATCAGTTTGTCAATCTCAACCTCAACGCACGAGTCGTCATTGCATTCTCCCTCATCAATTCGAGATTGAAAAGGAAGCATATATAATTACTCCACTTGATGAAAAAAGTCACATAGTGTAATATTGGCTCTTACATACCCTACTAAGGATAAATAGTTACAACAATGGAAATTGAAATGGAGTACATGAAATCAAACCAAGTGAGAGTTGATTTAGATAATTGGATCTTAAAACTATTGGGAACAAAGGATTCTCAAACTCAAGCATAAGTCTTTAAGCGTCATGTATTCTTGATACATAAAATACTTCTATTTCGAGAGGCAAAATTTCAAGTGGGAGGATGTATCCTCATACTCCACTAGACAATAATACTGGAAAGCAGTTAAGATGATACATAGGTATATTAAAGGCACAATAGAATATTTCTTGTTTTGTCAAGAAATTGAGAAGGATATTTGAGGAAATCTAAATCTAAGTATGTTCTTCTTCCTATTGAGAATATAAAATATATTAATATTTAACTGTATTTTTGTGTCAGAGACATAGTTGTGCATAAAGAGATGAGCATGAAGTACGTCTCTATGTATCATTTGGTAGTAGACCTATTAACAAAACAATAGTGTCATGGCCCCTTTTATGGAATCGCGGTGACACCTACACTGTCCCCTCCGATAGGCGAACACTCCCCAAATAATCAACATAATCAAAGGAGAAATGTGGAAATAACAATATTTAATAAAGCTATCATATCTTTAAATAAAAGCGGAACAAGTCTGGAAACTAATAATACAACCCACATGAATATAGTCAACAATACAAGAGTTCTAACCGAATACAAGTCTGATAAAAAATAATATAAGCCAAATTCCTAAAAACATAATCTGAATATTTCAACATGTCTTTCAGAGAAATAAAAGACAAGAGTAAAGATAAGAGTATAAAAGGCATGATGAATGGAAGCATACTCACCACGCACACTGAAAGTCCCCCAACTCAGACTCAAACTCAAAGTCCTGAACTGATATAAGCATTGTATTTGCATCCAAAAAGAATGCAACACGTATAGCATGAGTACACAACGTACCCCCGTAGGCATCGTAGGCCGACAACGACGAAAAATATGTAACAGAGATAAATATCAAGTTGACACCAGATATACTAAACAGTTCAATAACTCATGCAAGTCACGTTGTACACATAATAATTTACTGATTCAACAAGTCACTTTGTTCATATACGATTTCAACCACAATCAATTAATATAGCACACACAAGAAATTTGTCGTCAACCCCTACCGATCTGAACTGTCTAGGACATATTCATACTTAGCCCCACTTACCCAACTTGATACATCACATAAGCAAATTGACACAGTTCACAATAGTCTTTTTAAGAGTTCCTCCCAAGAGTATTACAACTAGACTAACCATAACGACATTAACACCCATATCATCTCTAGCCCTTAGACTTATTCGAGACTCTAGATAGCCACAGTTTGAACAACGTTAGTTCATCCAACATCCACCCTATCCCTTAATGAGGAGGTAAATTCTACACACATATGGCAAACAAGTCCATAACCACAATAACAACACTTCTACAAGTCCCTTACTAGACTCATTATCTTGTAACGTAATCAATTATCCGACAACACACAACACACATTGTTCCATCTTAATCTAAACAAAAGTCCTGACATAATGATATTATCGACCACTATAGCAGTTGACATCAATTACTTAGACACATAACTGTAAACCACAGAACCCGATACACATGAAATCAAGTCATACATTATGACCCAATAGTTCAATAGGATCAATGCAATTATTCAAGTAATCACAGAGACAAGTCCAATCATAGCAACCATCCCGATTTAATATAATCAAACCATTTATCCAACTATATTCAGGGACTAAGCCCAATCATGCAACCAATCCAATTCAATATAATCAATTCAATTATCCAAATATATTCAAGGACTAAGCTCAATCATGGCAATCAATCTGATTCAATAAAATCAATCAAATCCATATAATTAGGGTATCACTCAAGTTCCACTAACCAACCATATCACATTGCCAGACCACTAGTAATCAATTTATAAATGTATGTATGATATGAATGCAATACAAATTCTAGGTACCTTTCCTCCAATATATATGCGTTCAAATTTTATGAACTGCACACATATGAGGGATCCGCGAAGTCCATATACTCGTCTGAAATTTCTCTACGGACCCCAGCCCTTGGTTGTAATAACTGTTGTAGGCATGCAACTCGCTCCATTGCATATCATCATACCCGTTGCAGCGTGCAACCCGATCCATCTATAATATATCATCATCTCAATGTTGTCATAATCTCATAAGCACTTTTGCCTTCCTGGTCTTTTGGACCCACAATATTTTCATACCTCTCATATCAATATCATAAAAATCATTAGTGTATGAATGCAAATGACAATATAAGACAAAAAATAAGAATGTATGAGATGCAACTAAGTATAGAAGATGAATAACACATGCTTTCAAAAATTAACAACAAGAATTCCAAGTATAATCACGATATCATATCAAACATGTGTGATGAATAAATATGACAATGTCAAATATGGCAACGAGCCCACATAATGATGACAAGCCCAAATAATAGCAGTCGGAATCAGCTTAAGGATGATTCTCCAAATCACCCAACAACACAGTTCAACACCAGTACCCACCCAAGTGTTCCTCATAGCCGTTAAGGTGGGACCCCAAACACGCCCAATACCCATCTACATTTATAACTACTATGTACTTCTATCGGAGTCTAGAAGAGCTAAATTATAGCCTACCTCATTGTCGGGCAGGAGCCACGAACAATCTATCTTTAGTACCAGACTCGCCTTTTCAGAGCGCCTCGAAGTAATCATAGTCTAACACGCATATACTATACGTTAATAATAAGCTAACATATAATACAAGGACATAGTCCTTAATCATACCATGACTTCCAACACCACCTCTGGGCCCACAGTTTCAAGATCTAAAGTTTAATACATAAAAAAATTAGTAGATACTATATAATTATATTCTTAAGTTAATTAGAAACCTAAGCTTATTTGGACCTTCAATTGCATAATCTAAGAAAGCATCAATTTAGTAAACTCTAGAATTTCCCTCCAAATGAAAATGGTTTCTATTTCCAAAGTAGCCTCCACAAAAGGATCATCTACCATATACCAACACTTATTCATAATATTCAAATCATCTAAGCAGTATTACATCCTTAAATCAAGGATTGCTCTCTTATTCCAACATGAATATTAGGACTCATTTTCCCCAAATTATAGCATATACCAATACTAGACCTTAAAATATGAAATAACGTCACAAAGGGTGAATAATTATACCTCTAATAAAGAATTTAGTCCAACCTTGAATAATTTCCCCTTGGACAGCTCTAGAACCGAGATGAGGTCTTTTGGAAAAGTGATTTTGACCTAGGATTTTTATTAGACTATCTGATACAGTGATTCTGCCCCATCAGAATAAACTCTACTGACACGGTCTCACTCTCGTAGAAAAAGGGTTTGCTGAGGCGAGGTCACTTGATACCTTGTCTTTGTATATAAGCGAATATGATCTCGTAGAGGCACACTAACCTTTGATAGAAAACCCTCCAATGAGGCGGAACCCAACCAAACACACAAGTCTCACTTCTGCGAGCCAACCTCCACAGATGCAGACATGTAGGAGTAGACAGTCCACCCACTGGGGTGGACACCAAATATCAAAAACTTAGAATTTAACTCGAACTTCCACCAAACACCCGAAACACTCTCAGGACCCTCGGATACGAACAAGATATGCTCTCACAAGGTAAACAGTGTTATTTACTCACTCACGCCCTCAGATTTCCCATTTAACCGAGTTATGCCATTTCTAAAGAATGGACTAAAATAGCCAAGTATCAAAATATCACAAACAAGGCCACAAAATACATCCAATTATCTCGGAAAGTGAACCAATGACTCGACTATATCGTAAATAACCCTCTGGATCTAGCCAAAGTGAAGGAACCCGGAAACGAACTCATATACCCAAAAGTCAATCTAGAGTCAAACTATCCAACTCAAAGGTTCTTATTTTGAATTTTTTTCATCCGAAACTCATAAAAATGGACCTCAAGATCTGTGTCACTCATTCCCATGTATTACAAACCTCACACAAAGACTACATAAAGGGTAACATAGCCAAATAAAGGTCTTTAGCTAAAAATTCTCAGACGGTTGTTACACATAGCATTTGTTGCTTATAAAATATATTATATCACTGGGTTTGCATAGTGCTGATATATTTATATTTTATAATACTTCCTGCTCATATTCAATTAAAATTGAATTTTGAGATAAATGTGGGTTAATGCCTTATTATTCATTTTTGATGTTTCATATACATAAGTTGTTTTTATGTTTAGAACATAAAATTCAAGTGATTGGCCTATTCACATGGGCAATCACCTCTATTGTTTAGGTGACAAATAGAGATGAGATAATTATAAATTAATTACTGCCAAAAGTGATGATAAAAGAGAACTTGAAGTTTATAATAAGAACGTCGTTTGTTTTTGTGTTTAATCATATGTGATTAAAATATGATAGTCTGTCTTAATTTCAGATGTGAGTTCTGATGGATAACATGTATGAGTAGATTTCTGGTACTACTTCATCCTTAACCAAGATGTCTCGAGTTTGAGTCGTCTTGGGTACATAGTCACCATTGTTAGGGAGTGATTTGTCCCCCAATGTGGGACTACCCGATACGAATTTAGATTAGTCGGGTTTCAATACGGGTACCAGACATCGGATGGGAGACCACAAAAAATTTGCACAGTATTTTAATTTGCCAAAAGACATACGTTCTACGTGAAAGGAGTATATACTATTGTACGTGTATGTTATTAAACACTTCCAAAGATATTTAGGATGCTTTGAAAGCAGCCTCGTCTTCTCCTTCTATTACTAGAGTCCTTAACCTATATATGCAGTTGCAAAATCTCAAACAACATGACCTTACTGTCACACAATTCCTCCAAAAGATAAAACTTTTATCTGATGAGTTAACAGTCGTAGGAAGAACATTGACAACTTCAAATTTCAATATTTATGTGTTTAAAGGGATGCGATATGATTTCAAGGATATTGTTACTATGTTATCTGCATGATCTGAACCAATTTCATACTCCGAACTTCGTATTCTACTGTTGAACCATGAGTTTATTCATAGCTCATCCATGTCCTCTGTATCCCTTGCTTCAGGTGATACACCTCATACATATGTGGCTAATATTGCTCAACATTCATTTCATGGTGATAAACAAAATACTGGTTAGATGAATAATACCTCTCAATGAGGCTGTGGTAGATCGTTAGGGGTTGAAGGGGTCGTAGTGGTGGAAATCAGTATCACCATAACAATTATGGTAATAACTACTCTCTCATGGGTTAACCTTGGAATGAAAATAATTATGGAAAAGTAAGGTGTCAAATTTGTAATGATACTAATCATCAAGCCACAACCTATTTTCAATGCTACAACCATACCATAAATCCTCTGGCTTATCTCACTCATCAGGCATCGATTCTATTGACTCAAAATTGGCTCCCCGACACAAGCGCAACTCCTCATATTACACCTGACCTATCAAGATTTGCTCATGTTGAAGAATACAAAGGCCTAGATCAACTACATGTTAGTAATGAACAAGGTTTGTCAATCTAAAATACTGGTACTACCTCTTTCTCAAATCCATGTTAAAAAATTTACTCATGATAATAATGATTTCTATAATTTCATCCTTATTATTTTCTTATCAAGGATCGGGACAATAGGAAGTTGTTTATTTCTGGTCAGAGTGTTAATGGTCTTTACCATGTCCATCAAGCCATAGTCCTCCGGTCATCCTTCAGCTCTTATAACCACAAAAGTCTCATCCTCTTGTTTGCATCTTCGATTGGGTCATCCGCATCAAAATGTTCTTAGCTAAGTGTTATCTAGACATCGACATTCTAATTCCAGTTTTAGATTACAAAATTTATGTGCGTCTTGCCAACTTGGAAAGTCCCATAAATTGTCTCTTCCCCTTCACATTAATAAAAGTACTTCATTTTTTTAACTTATTTTTGCGGATGTTTGAGGACTTTTCCCTTTTCTGTCATCTCAAGGTCATCGTTTTCTTCTTGTGTTTGTTGATGATTTCTCTAGTTATACATGGTGATTTCTTATTTTTAGAAAGTCTGATGTGATATCTCTTTTTAATCAATTTTGAGTTCTTGTTGAAAGGTAATTTAATACAAAAGTTAAATCAATCCAAACTAATGGGGGACGATGAATTTTGCCCTTTATCAACTCTTTGTGCAAAGTTAGGCATACTTCATCGCCGTTCATGCCCTCACACTCATGAACAACAAGGGAAGTTTGAGCATAAACATAGACATATTATTGAAACTGGATTAAGTCTCATGGCACACAGTTCCATTCCTTCAAAATATTGGTAGTTTGCCTTTGATACTGCTATATATTTAATTAATCGACTTCCCATGCCCACTAATAATGGGAAGTCCCCTTTTGAAGTTGTGTTTCACGCTCCACCGGATTGTCATTTTCTTAAGGTGTTAGGGTGTCTTTGTTTTCCGTACCTACGTCCCTATAATCGCCATAAAATGAATTTTATGAGTCAACCTTGTGTGGGTTTTTAGCATTCTAAACACATCAAGTCAGATATTTCGCAAATTCAATTTAATCATGCTCAATGGAAGTAAGAATACCTAACTATGCATGTTAATTTCCAAATCATATGGCATGTTTACTTGTTATTCTCCACTAATCGTGGATACACACATTAAAGATCTTCAGGACTTTTCAGGGTTGTAATGTAGGCTTAGGCAGGGTAGGTAAAAATAGGCTTTTAGGCTCAATCTTACGTATCATAAGCTCTTTTGCTTTCGATTCTTTCATTTTCTTTTGATTTTCTTTTTAACCTCATACCTATCTTTCCCCTCTTTTGTTTTGAGAGAATAAGGTGTCTGATGAATAGTAGGCACCCCCAAACTTAGGCTTTTGCCTATTTATGATTACTTTTCATTGGGGTGCATCAAAATTGTTCACTCTCTTTTTGTCTTTTTTCAACACTTTATATTCCAAACACATCAATTTCTTCACTTATGACACAAGTATGGAATTATAGGGTGTCAAAGATAGATCTTATTTTTAGGCTCAAATGGGCTGACTAGGGATACAATTTTAATGTCATGGATAGGTAAAAAAAATGGTAAGAAAGGGCTAACAAAGAAATGTCTGAGTCATCTCCCTAACATGCATATCCTAACTATTTCGCCTCAAATAGCAAGCAAGCAGACACATAGGTTTAATCACTAACAATGCATAAATCAAGCAAGATACCCCGAATAATTATCTAACCTAAGTGTTCAGATGGTTGCTTCTAATTCCATTACATTATTCAACTTTACTTCACTAGGCGTTTCAAGTAACTACAACATGCATGATCATAAAAAAAAAATTAGACTCAAATAAACATAGAAAATAACACAAAAATACTCAAAAACACATCAAAAATAACTAAGAACTCCCCCCAAACTTAAATCACACATTGTCCCTAATGTGTGCAAGACTCAAAAATAAAAAAAAGACGGGACAACTTACAGACTTGGTTAAAATTGTGGCGGTGGCGGCGAATAATGCATGACAGATAACGTCAGAAATCCCGTCAGAATGGAAGAGGGAAATCGTTTCTAGGGCTCTTTATTTTTCAATTTTTTCGTCGCGGCGCCGTGGCGCCCAAACATCTGTGACCCTCTGAACTTTCGGCGCCATGACGCTCTGATTTGGCGTCGTGGCGCCGAGCCTATTTCCTTCCTCTCTCACATTTTTCGTCCTCCACTTTTAGCCCTGTACCTGTCATCACAACATGTAAACAATACCTTCCGTGAGACTGTTCTAACTAAAACTAAATTGCATAAATTTAAAAATCTTGAGTTGCCTCCCAAGTAGCGTTGTCTTTAACGTCTTTTAGCCGGACGCATGTTCCCTATTCATTTTGGAATGAGATGGGTCACTAGACTCATGTATTCCATTTCATTGATCAAATAGGGTTTCAACCTCTGTCCGTTTACCTTGAAAGGGGATCCCTCTCTCCCTCTCTCCCTCTCACTTCAACTGCACTATAGGGGAATGCTCTTACAATGTCAGATCGACTAACGCGATTTGAGCTTACACGAACATTTCAACCTTGAGTTGAATAAAAGTATGTGTTGTCCTGCTTGGAAGTCTTTTGGGATCAACATCTTATCATGTCATACTTTGGTTCGTTCCTTGTAGATCTTTGCATTCTCATAGGCATTGTGTCTGAATTCATCCAACTCGCTCAGCTGTAGCAACCTCTTCTACCCTGCTGCCTTGGCATCCATGTTCAGCTTCCTCATTTCCCAGTAAGCCTTGTGTTCCAACTCTACTGGCAGATGACATGCTTTACCAAAAACTAACTTATATGGTGACATTCCAATGGGGGTTTTGAATGTTGTTTTGTATGCCCATAGTGCGTCATCCAATTTGATAGACCAATCCTTTCTTGAGCCATCCACCGTCTTTACCAATATGCTCTTCACTTCCCTGTTTGAAACTTCTGTTTGCCCATTCGCTTGAGGGTGATAGGGCAATGTGGTGCGGTGGTAGACTACATATCGGGAAAGCAGTGTATTAAGCTGCTTGTTGCAAAAGTGGCTTCCTTCATCACTGATGATGGCCCTAGGAGTACCAAACCTTGTGAATATATTCTTTTGGAGGAACCTTTGGACAATCTTACTATCATTTTCTTTAGTGGCTACCGTTTCTACCCATTTGGACACATAATACACTGCAAGAAGAATGTACTGATTCCCAAAGGACGATGGGAATGGACCCATGAAGTCGATCCCCCATACATCAAATAGTTCCACCTCCAAGATCACATTCGAAGGTATTTCATTTCGTCTTGATATGTTCCCTGTTATTTGACAACGATCACAGCTCTTCACAAAGGTATGTGCATCCTTGAAGAGGGTTGGCCAATAGAACCCACTTTGCGCGATACCTTCAATGTTTTTGATGCCCCAAAATGTCCACCACATTGTAAGGTGTGACAATGGGTGAGAATCTGGTGCATCTCATCCCCTGGTATACATCGATCGATGACACGTCGTATGATGCTTGTATAACATTGGCTCCTCCCAATAGTAGTGTTTTACTTTATAGTAGAACCTCTTCACTTGCTGTCTTGTCAATCCTGGGGGTACTACCTTAGCTGCGAGAAAATTAACAAAATCAACGTACCAAGGTAACTTAAAGACAGCACTTACTTGAAACAATTGCTCATCTGGAAAGTGATCATTTATATGCACATCCTTGGTGTTATGGCTCTCTATGTTTTCAAGCCTCGACAAGTGGTCAACAACTGAGTTCTCTGTCCCCTTCTTGTCACGGATCTCCATGTCAAATTCTTGTAATAGCAGAACCCATCGGATAAGGCGAGGTTTTGCATCTTTTTTTGTCATCAAGTACTACATGGCAGAGTGGTCAGTGTATACTATCACCTTATTTCCAATTAAGTATGGCCTGAATTTCTCGAATGCATATACTATTGCTAGCAATTCTTTTTCTGTAGTGACATAATTCAACTGTGCATCATTAAGAGTTTTACTAGCATAGTAAATGGATCTGAATACCTTATCGACCCTCTGCCCAAGAACTGCTCCCACTGCATAATCACTTGCATCACACATTAGTTCAAATGGGAGCTCTCAGTTTGGTGTAATGACTATGGGTGCAGAGATAAACCTCTCATTGAGTGTCTGAAAAGCGGTCATGCATTCCTTATTGAATTCAAAAGCAACCCCAGTCATTAGCAAGGTGGAAAGAGGTTTTGAAACTTTTGAGAAGTCATTGATGAATCTTATATAAAAACCGGCATGCCCAAGGAAACTTCTGACCCCTTTTGTTGATACTGGAGGTGGTAGATTTTCGATTACTGGAATCTTTGCTTTGTCCACCTCAATACCTTGGTTATACATTATGTGTCTAAGAACAATCCCCTCTTTTACCATGAAGTGACACTTCTCCCAATTCAGCACAAGGTTGGACTCTTCACACCGTTTCAACACTGCTTCCAAGTGCCTCAAACACTCGTCGAACGAGGACCTAAAGACCGAGAAATCATCCATGAAAATCTCTATAGTCCTCTCCACCATATCAGATAAAATTGTCATCATACACTTCTGAAAGGTCGCATGTGCATTGCAAAGCCCAAATGACATCCTTCTGAATGCAAACGTACCAAAGGGGCAGGTGAATGTTGTCTTTTCCTGATCTTCTGGTGCTATGGCAATCTGATGATACCCTGAGTAACCATCCAAAAAGCAGTAGTAATTGTGCCCTGCAAGTCTATCCAACATCTGATCTAGAAATGGCAACGGGAAGTGGTTTTTCTGGTTGCCTTGTTCAACTTGCGATAGTCAATGCAAATTCTCCACCCAGTAACTGTTCTAGATGGAATGAGCTCATTCCTTTCGTTGGTCACTACTGGCATACCACTCTTTTTGGGCACCACTTGCACCAGACTTACCCATGCACTGTCAGAGATAGGATAAATTACCCCAGCATTTTACCCATGCACTGTCAGAGATAGGATAAATTACCCCAGCATCAAGTCATTTCATGATTTCTTTTCTGACTACTTCCTTCATGTTTGGATTCAGTCTCCTCTGTGCCTCAATGGAGGGTCTTCTCTCTTCATCTAGACGGATCTTATGTATCACTGTTGACGGACTTATCCCCCTTATGTCTGCTAATGTCCATCCAATGGCACGCTTGTGAGCCCTCAGTACTCTCAGCAGCTTCTCAACCTCTACTGTGGATAGATGACATGAGATGATCGCTGGTAAGGATTGATTCTCACCTAGATATCGGTACTGCAAATGATCTGGTAGAGTCTTCAACTCTAACTCTGGAGCTTTTTCTGTGGATGGTACTGATCTCTCTGGCATCTGCCCAAGCTCTTCATATCTCTTCTTATCACACTGCTCATAAGAATTCATCCAATTTGCATACTCCATCAGATTCGGGTCATTGCCACTATTATCATCCCATCGTATCAACACTTCTTCAAACGCATCAGTATTTCTGAACCCATTTTCCGACATTGCTTCTTCGATCACATCAATGGCGAAGCAGTTGTCACTTGCCTCTGGGAAGGTTGCTGCTAAAAAAACATTGAAAATCACCTCTTCTTCTTCCACACGAAGTCTCAACTCACATTTTCGAACATCAATGAGTATCTGTCATGTGGCTAGGAAGGGTCTGTCAAGGATAATGGGGATCATGTCATTATCTCTCATGTCTAAGATGATGAAATCAACGGGAAATATGAACTTGTCCACCTTAACCAACACATCCTCGATGACTCCTCTAGGGTGGACGATGGAGCGGTCAGCTAGCTGCAAAGTGATGTTTGTAAATCTGGCTTCTCCCATTCCAAGTTTGCAAAACACCAGATAGGGAATCAAATTTATACCTACCCCCAGATCACACAACGCCTTCTGACACTCAAACTTTCCTATAGTGCATGGGATGGTGAAACTCCCCGGGTCTTTCAACTTCTGAAGTAGCTTTCTCTGTAGGATGACACTGCATTCTTCAGTCAACACCATTGTTTCTGTTACACCCCGGAAATATTTCAGGATATGTTTCTAAGAACGTACGTAAGAACTCAAATGTTAAGGTTTGAGACGAGTAAAAAAATTTATCGGAATTATGGAATTGTCGGAAAACGAAATATTGCGACGAACGGGAGGGCGACACGTGTCACCCCCCTTATGGTCATGGACGAAATTGTCATGGTTAGAATGGTCTTTTGACCATAAATTAAATGACCAAGTCTTGCTAGTCTTGAAGCTTGACAAAGTTGACTAAGTCAAAGGCCACCTAGACTTGATCCATGTGAAACTCATCCAAGCCACACAATTGTTCTAATCCTAACCCTCCAATTGGTTATATATTCATCCTACTAGTGCTAGATGACTTTTACACTTAGAGAAATTTCAAGAGTTTTGTGTTCTTCACTTAGAGGCTCTCGGCCATAGGGAGGGTTTCAAGAGAAAAATTTGCAATTGTTGTCCAATAATCTCCCCACTTTAAACCAAGGTACCTAAGGGTATTGTAAGTGTTCCTCAATAGAAAGATCCCGGAAAAGAGGCGTTTTATTATTAGTCGGAAGGCGAAAACCTAAGGGGTTATTGAACTTTGAAGTTGAAACTTGAAGATGAGTTATTCATAAGCTTCTAAGGGTTGCTTGGAGTGGATTGGAACGTCGAAAGGAGGGGCTAAAGTTGCTAAGGAGCGACTTGTGATCTTGGATCATAATTGGGCTAATTGAGGTATACTCTTCGTTTTACTTTTGTAATTGAAGATTTCTTGTTATGATAAGTTATAAGTGATCATGTGATTTGTGTTATAAAGTTTGATAAGTGACATGGATTGTAGAAGCCTAGAACCAAAAATGTCATATTTAGCCATTTGAAATTGAAATCCAATTTGATCGATAAATTGAATTGTCGCATGTTACCTACTTGGAGAATGTAGTAGCTAGAATCAATTGCGGCTTGATATCTTATTATGCTACCATTTGGATTGAAATGGAAATTGAATAAGAATTGGTATTGTTATATTATTGTGAGCCAATTGGGGTTGTTTGGTTATTCATTTGCATTGGATTACCTTCTATATTATTGTGAGCCAATTGGGGCTGTTTGGTTATTCATTTGCATTGGATTACCTTCTATATTATTGTGAGCCAATTGGGGCTGTTTGGTTATTCATTTGCATTGGATTACCTTCTATTTTTGTTGTGAGCCAATTGGGGCTGTTTGGTTATTGTATTTCGACCTTGGAAAAGGTGGCAAAGTTAGTAAAAACAAAGGAAGTGCTGTCCGATTTTCCGTAGAATTTAGTGACTTGCACTTGGAATATTCTACGTTTGAAACTAGAAGTTAATAGGCGTCTTATGGTCATTATAGGTTGACATACTACGTGCGGCGATTGGATTTAGCAAGTGGATTAAACCAAGAGGTATGTGGAACTTTTCCTATCTTTTGAGCATGACTAGTTTCACGATATAGTACGATGAGCGTCTGAATTTTGACAATCTAGTCACTTTGACATCCTTGGCTTATTTTAGGAATGTCCAAGTTGATTGAGTTAGGGAATTAACTCACTTGTTTAAATGTTAAGGATATCTTGGTTTTCAAAGTTAAGAGACTTTAAGTATGTTGAAAGTATTTTGATACTTGTTTTTATGGAAAGTTTAAAGAGTGGTTTACTCTAAGTAATTTAAGTATGTTAAGGGACTTGAAGAGTTTTAAAGTATGCGATACTTGTTTCGTTTTAAACGTATAAGTCCCTTGGATAGGAAATTGTACTTGACTAATGCATAAAGTGAATATAACGACTTTATGGGGAGTTGGTTATATTGGCTTTATGGAAAGATAAATGGCTTGATTTATTGAAAGGCAATTTGATTTAAGGCATCAATTGCCTAAGGTTTTAAAGAAAGAAGTCACTTGATTTAGAAGCCTAAATGTATTTCTAAAAGGTATCGTGACTTGTCTTGAAAAGTAGTTATGACTTGATACTACGGTTATTAGTATTTTGGAAGTTATATATGAAAAAGAGTCATTTTTAAAAGAATAGAAGTACGTAGTACTTTGGGTTAAATTCCCGGATTTTATAATGACATGTTAGTGCCTTAAGTAAACTAAAATGAGAATGTATATGAATAAGGCTAATAAGAAGTTAGGGGGATTTCTTAACTTGCTTATTTATTGTATGATAAGCCGGTAGGGCTTATGTTATGTATGATGGCCGGTTGAGCTAGGGTAAGAGTATAAATGAGGGGTAAACCCCCAAGACGTTATACCACCTGCTTCAGGGTAAGAGTATAAATGAGGGGTAAACCCCCAAGACGTTATACCACCTGTTTCCGTGGATTTGATCGGGTGAAATAGTCCCAGGAATAGGATTGCTTAATGATACTGCGGGCGGGTGGTCCTGCTTTGATCGTGAGCCTCCTACTTTAGATATTGTAAGTATTCACCTATTTACTCTCATTGTTAGTAAGGCCACGATGTCGTTAATTGAGTAATCATACATGTCTCCGCTTTATTTTAGACTTATGATTTCATTCTGATTTTCGTTTCACATATTTGGTACATGTTGTCTTGACCTCGCCGAGTGCGTTCACGCCGCAGTAGAGTCTGAGTTGCGATCCTCGCTCTTAGGATCATTGTTCGGTGTTGAGAAGCTCCTTCATTTGAGGCTTATCCTCGGTATTGTCGGTTATTGTACATTCAGGGTATGGCGGGGCCACTGTCACTTGAGTTATTCTTAAGTGCAGTAGTCGATTGTGGATTGGGTTGTAAAGAAATAAAAATGTCTTGTTTATTTACGGATTGAGTATTTTTTTACGGAAGGTGGCCTTATCGGCCAGCCTTTGTTGTTGTTCTTGTCTAAGTTATATGTATGTTCATTGCTATTCTCGATTTATACAGCGGGGTGCCTGTGTAGGACACCAGTCGCGGGCCCGGGGTCGGGTCGTGAAAGTTTCGTAGTCATCTATCCTCCTCTTTTTGCTGAGAATCTCCTTCATGAACTTTACATAACTCGACATCTGCTCTACTGCCTCAGCAAACGGGATGTTGAGTTGCAATTGTTTGAGAACTTCTAGGAATTTAGAGAACAGTTTGTCAAGAGAACTTGTTTTTAGCCTCTGGGGGGGTACGGTATCTTCACCTGGGGTGCGTCCACAACTGCTCCCAAAATCATTGTACCTTCTGAGCCCTGGGCGCCACGGCCCTAAGATTCGGCGCCGTGGCGCCCAAATTTCTGCTATGTCTCAGGATTATCGGCGTCGTGGCGCTGCTCAGTGGCGCCGTGGTGCTGCAACTTCTGCGAGAAGTCTAGGCCCTTCTTTTCTGGACACGGTGGTGGTGAGTTTGCTTCCACTGGTTCGCCATTTCTCAGGTCAATCGCCTGGCATTGCTCTTTTATATTCTCTCCAATATGTTCAGGGTGATTCCCTTGTATTCTGTAGCTTAGCATGCCAGTGAGTTGTCCTATTTGCGTTTCCAAATTCTTTAGGGACACTCTCGTCTCATCCATGAACTGAGTTTGGTGCCTAGTTAGCCTGAGTATGGCTGCTCGTAGCCCATCCTGCTCTTCCTGTGGGGCATGGGGATTACATTGTTGTTGATAGTTATGTAACCCTTGATAGTGGTAATCCATGTTTGCAGGGTCCCTGAGATAAATCAAAACCAACAAACGGATCACGGCGCACGGTTCCACCAATACAAAAAATAATAAAAAGAAAAATAAAAACCAAATTAGAAATTAAGAATAGATAGAATGATATCGAACTACGCCAATCCCCGGCAACGGCGCCAAAAACTTGATGCGCGATTTATACACACGCTAAACGTAAGTGCACGTATCGTGACAAGTAATATAGTCTAGAAGACCGAGTTATCGTCCTCAGGGATTAATGTCAAATTACCAACCTCTATTCTGTAGTATCTATTTGGTGACCGATAATTTGATGGTTTGTTTATAGCTATGATTATAGACGCTAACTAAATTACTTTAATTTACTTCAGATATGGTGGAAATAGGGCTTCCAAATCTCCTCGACTATCCGTTCGCTTTACTCGTTAATGCAAATAATTAAGGTTCTTCTTCTATGTTGAGATAGCAGGTTAACTAAGTCGTTTTATACTCCTGTTAAGGTAATATAAACACTCAACCCCATTGTAGAACCCTTCTATCTTTCGATGACAAGATTAACTACAAATGAGGATTAAGAGCAATAACCTATTAAGCTACACAAGTATCGGGGTACTTTCGTCCACGATTTAAACCTATGTTTATTCAACTATAGCATATTCACAATCTCCCCTTTCGGATTTCGATTAGAAATCATATAAGTGATGATAATTAGTGATAAATTAATTACCAAGCAATCAAAACAATTATTGAATAAATCTCACCAATAATAAGAAGAAACCAAAATCTTGCATTAATTCATAAAACGCGGTTCAAGCGATTTGATATGGAAAGCCCTAAATTAAGTTAGTTCCTAGCCATAGACATGCCAAGAACTAAAATAGTATCCAACATATACTAGAAAGAAATAAAGTAAAGAACAAGAAATTACTCAAAAATAAGTCTCCAATCTTGATCTAATGTTGTGATGAATGGTAAGGTGTGGAACTCTCAAAACTGACCTAAAAGGCCCTATTTATATCCCTAAAAATGTGTAAAACCTTTTCCTCTTTGGTCTTGGCCCAGTCCTATTCGGATTTGTCAAATTTTCCGCGTCGGCGCCCACTGCCGGCGTCGCGGTCGAAACTTCGGCTGATGCGCTTAGCGACGTGGCTCTGCTGCTTCTGGTTGGTTGGCGCCGCCCTGAATTACGCCCGGGTTGCCAACTTTTCAGCTTTTTGAGCTCTGGAACCTCTGTTTCTGCCCTCTTTCGCTCCTTCTCACCAATGTGCCACTTTAAACCACTGTGACTCAAAAGAAAGACAATCTATCCTAACACGACACATATTTGTACAAAAATGGGCAAAAGACTAACTAAAAATGACTCAAAAGGTGTATATAAAATACACCGATCAATAATTTATCAGATTTTTGTTTTTCATGTTCGGATTTGGTCATGTAGGAACCACCGAAAATTTTTACAGTTTTGTGGGGCCTACAAAGTTTTGAGATATTTTGACCAAATATAGACGTTTTTGGTGAAGAAATAATTTTGGACCAATAAGAGGGTGACTTTGTCTTGATTTGGATGAGATATTTTGAAGACAAGTGGACATGTGGGTCCCACCCACACTTGTCCACACACTTGCCCTACACTTGTCATCATCCAAACCCTTGGATACATATTATATACATAGAGGTCTTGCAAGACTTGTCTTCCACACTTAGCATTATATCACAAAAATATCTCTTTCTCTTTCAAAGGCTCTCGGCCAAGGCACACAATGAAGACCAAAATTTCCTTAAAATTCCAAGCTTAGTTCACTACCACAAGATCAAGAACCCTAACCAAGTGTTAAACCAAATTAACTCTCCAAGAACCTTCTAGTTTGTGTGTTAGCCGAAAATGGTGATGAAACCCTAGGGGTTTCCGTCGATTTTTTGGAAGCAAAACGTGAAGTGAAGTTGGTTATAAGCTTATGGTGGGTGCGTATATGTGATTGGATCTTGAATAAGTGGAGCGAAACAAAAACTGTGGACCAATAAAGATCGGACTATTTTGGGGCGTTTTTGGGCACAAAATGAAGTAAAAGTCCTTCTTCTTTTAAAGTAATTGGATATTACATGTTGTTATAATGTATATATGAGCTTGTGCTAAAAATAATGAAGAATAAAAAGCGTTTGAACCATTTTTGGGGCTAAAACCTTGAATGGACAGATTTGGTTGTTATACCCCGTAGTTCCAGGGTATGTATGCGAGGACGTACGTACGAGAATACGACAGAAAGTTTGGAAAGGAAGAAAGAGGTGATTTTTCCACGGAAAAGTTTCCGGTTTTTGTGAAGGAAAAAGGTTCGTTAATGGGAATTGGATTCCCAGATTTGGTATTTGGACTTCTTAGATTATATTAGAATTTTGGAATTTTATTTTCGGAAATGGTCACGTGGGGCCCACGGGAGAAATTTACGGTTTTGTGGGGCCCACTTTGTTTTCGAGATTTTGGCCATTGTGGATATTTTCGGAAGATGTTTTTTTTGGGCCTATAGAAGGGTGACACGTGTCACCCCCTTTAGTGGCTTAGCCGAATGGCATTTGTGCACAACACGGTTAGAGTCGTTTTTGACTAAACGTTTTACATAACTGCGAGGAAAATTCCGGCTATGTCTTTTCTTATTTTTGCGGATTTTTCCGAGAAACGAAACATTTTGGACCAACGGGAGGGTGACATGTGTCACCCTCACATTGGAAGCAAGTGGGGCGGCTTAGGGCCGATTGGTGGGCAAGTTGTTGGTAGATATTTGTGTAGATATTTGTGAGGGTTTTAAGGAGTAGGGACTAGGGGGCACTTGGGCATATCTTGGCCCTACACTTGCCTAGCACTTGGCTAGATCTTGGCCATTGGTTGGCCTTGGCTTGTGCTATAAATACCCCTCTAAGGTTGAAGACTTCTTCATCCAAAATGCCTAAGTCTTGAGAGCCTTCCCCCTCCCCTTTTCGTGAGGCCCCCTTGGCCGAGAGTTTCCCCCCTAGTGGGGTAGGCCGAGGGGTAGCCACCCCCCCTCCTTTGTGGTGTGGCCGTGGGGTACCCCCCCCCCTAGCCTAGGTTGTTTTCGTATAATACCCCTTGTTGTGGTATAGAAATACTCTCCTAGTATTGTTATAATGTCCAAATACCTTGGCCCAAATACCTTGTAGTATTCCCAAGGTTACACTAATACAAAAGCCCAGAAAATACTATTATACTTCCCGTCAGTCACAAAACCGAAACCCTAGGAAAATCTCCATAGTCCGTTGGAGTATTGTGTAGAAGTTGGTTAGAACTTCTAAGGGTGGTTTAGAGCGGGTTGGAGCGCTCGGAGTTGGAGCTAAAACTTTGCTAAGGATCGACATTAAACTCGGATAATTATGGGCTTATCGAGGTAACTATCTTGTCCCCCTTTTGTAATTGGATATTACATGTTGTAGGAATATATAGTTAAAGTATACTATATATATATAACTGAACATAGCTTGTGGCTATGTCCTTGGACTTAAGCCTGAAGAATCGACTGTAATTACATGGGCGTATTACAGTAGACTTGTGTAGTAATGCAGTGGAGTAGAATTGTACTGGTAGGGTTAGGCGTATAACCCCACTGGTTGGCTTGGTAGCCGGCCTCGATTGAGGAGGTTTCTGTTTACGCTGTTGGAGAGTCTTTGCGAATTTTGGTAGAATGTTCTACGATGAGATCTAAATATTAATAAGCGCTTGTGGCCTTATAGGTTGATGTACTACGTGTGGCGCGATCTACGTGGCTTAAGGGGTAGCCGACGTTTGGAAGTACTTGGGCGTTTTGCTATGAGTCGATACTCGTCGCGAGGTATGTGAACCTCTTCCTATCTCTTCTAGCATGATATGTGTGAACTATGTAGTACGGTGAGCGTCATGTGCTAAATGTGTTTGGGTGGTTTAAAACATAAAGTGTTATAACGGCTTTATGGGAAGTTGGTTATAATGACTTTATGTTAGTAAGAAAATACATGTGGTTTTAAAAGGTAATCGATTTGAACTATAAGCGGCTTGTTATATGATAAGAAAGAACTTGAAGTATTTCAAAGATTTTGAATCATTTTGAAAGAGAAGTAATACTTGGTGTTTGAAAACTTAAGAGTTATACTAGCTTTATGGGAAGTTAGGTATAACGGCTTAAGAATGCTTTCTTGATTTGAATCGGAATGTGTATCGACAAACCAACTGCGGCGTTAATAAAAGGAAATGTTTTGAATAATTAAGTATTATTAAAACCAGAGAAACTTCCATCTGCATAGAAGCTAAGATGAGACAAAATGATATTTCTAGATCATGGTCTTTGTAATAAGATTGTTATAAACAAGAATATCCTACTCACATAAGGCTTATGTTTCTCAGTTGTTTAAAGAGAATTATATTCTTAAATGAATAAGACTATGAACTACGAAATCTTTCTAAAATAAGAAAGCGTGAACATTTGAAATTAGGCAAACTTGGGCGTTTGGAAAATAATGTTGTTACTTGATTTTACAAAGGTAAGAGTTTTGGTTTTCTTAAAAGGGCGATCACTCTATTTTATACTACGTATTGTGTGACTTATGTGAAAAAGCAGATCTTTTTTAAGATTTTAATGTGTGAAGTACCTTGGGGATAGATACGAACTTGTTAGTAGAAAGTACCTTGTGTGAATAACTTGATTGTATTGGTTTGTGATATGCTTGTAATACTTTCTTGTTGCTTTGATAAGTAAACGTGTTAGGATGCTACGTGTGTTAGTATCTTGTGATGTTTGTGTAAGGGGGTTTCCCTTGATTGTGCTTATTAACTATCAGTCGTTATGATAGTATTGTGGCATTCATCTCTTGAGATGATTCCGAGGGTTAAGCTGCCCTCCGATGCGGGGTAGACTCGAGCGATGCAGGACCATGATTCGAGAATACCTCATGCGGGTCTGAGGGCCTATGCGAGCTACGAGTTCAGGTTAGTGTGCGTCCTTTATGGGCATGCGGTCGCGTGGCCATGCGGACTCGAAAGTCGGGGCGATCTTGGGAGTAGCTACCCTCGATGCGGGAATACCTCATGCGGGCGATGAGATTGGCCTATGCGGGCTGCGGGAAGTTCGAGGACTAGACGCGCATTAGATCTGCGGGCAAGTGGCGGCTTTGATCATGTGACGATGCAGACAGATCTTATGATACGATTTATGACCTTGTTGATGCGTAGGTGTTAGTAGTCGGCTATGCCTTCGTGCCTACCATGCAGTTTTATTAGGACACAGTGGGACACTGGTGTTCATATGTATTCCTTGGTGCTTGTATATCATAAAGCTGGCGGTGAGGAAGGTATTCCACGCACGATTGATGTTGTGGGCGTGAGACCCATTGTTAAATTGAGTGATGACTTGAGGGTGTGAGTCCCTGACTTGACATGACTACTTATTTACGGTGAACAGTAGTTTGGTTATCATACATGTCTCCTGCTTTGTATAGACTACTATGATTTCATTTACTGATTTATTTTTAGTTTCACATACTGGCACTGTTGTCTTGACCTCGCCGAGTGCGTTCATGCGCGAGTTGAGGTACATCGATCGTTGATCTAGCTCTCGAGTCACGATTCAGCATTTGGGAAGCTCCGTTTCTCGGAGGCTTATCGGTGGTATAGTCCACTGTCGTAGTAAGTGTTTACATTCGGGGTTTGGCGGGGCCTGTCCGCCCATTGTGGTCGTATCATTCTTAGAAGTGCATGTAATCTTGTTGTGGTGGGTTGGTAAAAAGGATTAAGTTGTTCATTTGTAAAAGAGTTGATGGTTATATATATGCCGAAAGGCAAGTTTTCCTGATTATTGTTTTATATTTACATTATCTCACGTTGTTGTTTTATGTTCGTGATTACTCGATGTTGTGTCACTAGGGTGCGGGGTAAGGCACGATCCACGGGCGATTTGGTCGTGACAAAAGTGGTATCGAGCGATTAATCCTCGGAAAGTGTCTACGCATCGTATCAGTAGAGTCTTGATTATCGGGGTGTTGTGGACCACCCCAATCGTCGAGGCTATAGGATATTTAGGATTGGTTTCTATTCTTCTCACTCGAGATCGTGCCTTAGAGTGTGTTGTAAGTTGGACCCTCGACGAAATTATTTCCCTTATCGTTATGCCTCGCGTAGGCAACCGGGCCCGGGAGGGCAAGCGGCCGAGGCTGCAGTAGAGTTCGAGAGGGTGGCGAGGCACGTGCCAAATCATTACCTAGGGTAGTGCTTCATTCGGGATTTCTGCGACGTCACTAGCCCAGCGAGTTTAAGCATGGCGGCGGCGGTTCCTCTGCGGCCATGATATGTGAACGCCGGTTCCACGGCCAGGACCGAGAATATAGATTGCGAGACAACCTTGTTACTAGCTATGGATTTGGCTACCGCAGAGTATACCGATGTATCGCGAGTCTTGATGACTACCTAAGAAGGTTGTGCAAGAGTAATCCTTCATTTAGGCTTGAGCATGGCACGTATGCGGGCTTATGCGCGTGAGCGAAAGCGTAGAGATCGACGGGTTAACGAGGGCGAGAAGAGGGCGGAAGCGTGAGGTCCGGTAACTTTCAAGGTGAGTATACCTTAAGTGCTATGTTACGATAGCGGTGTGTTAGTTGTGATTAGAAATCATGGTGGGTTAGCGAGTAAGATTTTGGAGGATAGAGAAAGTGTGAGCCTTAGAGCTTTATACGCAAAGACCTTAGAGGTAAGGCCGTCTCGAGAAAGGTGTAGTGTTATGTTTGACCCTTATAGGAGTGCATAGTGCACGTGAGCTATGTTCGTGGGATAAGTCCACGAGTAGCGTGATTTGAAAGAAGGTAGTCGAGCTAGGAAGACGCTAGGTTTCGTATTATGATTTGTGAAATTATTCCTTGGGAGCTAGTGTTTTCTTGCAATGCGGGTCGGGTTGAGGCCGTGTGCGGGTCAACCGCGGCGGTATGGTGGTGGGTCGGTTGTGGTGGTCGCCTTGTGGTAAGTCACGAGGTGTTAGGCCGAGTTTAGTTAACGGCGTATGAGTTCGTGGATGCGTTCGACCGGTGGTCGGGCGATGAAGCGACCATCGTGTTCTTGATCGGGACCGTTTTACTCAGCGTGTTGGGTTATCGAGAAGGTTGTAAGGTTGCACGGGGTGCCTACCTTCACCTTATAATGACAGTGGAGCCAGTGCGGCTGTTTTGTTTCGGAAGTTTTGCGGGCATGTGTTAAGAACTCGTAAGTCTCGAGAATCGCGTTCGCCTCTGGCGGTGTTTGGATTTGAGGATTGTTGTCTCCTGTGGAGGGAGTGTTTAAGCTACCATTTCAGTGTTCGGATGTCGCCTTTTGAAGCCTTGTAGGGGCGGAAGTGTAAGTTGCCGATCGATTGGTTCGATGTTGGCAAGGTTCGATTAGTTGGTTGAGCTTGTTCCGGTATTTGTGGATAGTGCGAAGCTTGTCTAGAAGAAGTTACGGCGGCTCGGAGAAATCGTGCGGATAATCGGCGGCAGCGCCAGAGTTCGAGTTGGTCGGTCTTCTTGAAAAGTACCACCCGGTTAGGGTGTGGCGAGTTTTGGAAACAAAGGGAACTTAGCGAGTTACTTGGGGCCCTTTTTAGTTCATGTGAAGAATAGGCGGGTTGCCTATATGTTAGCTTTCTTGTCCGACTTAGGAGGCGTGCCGGTCTTCGTATTGTTATGATCGGAAAGTATCGGAGATCCATCAGTGTTCCCGATTAATGATGACCACGTTAGAGATAGTAACCGAGTTTTGGAAGCTGACGATGTCGGAATGTGGTAAGAGTTCGAGTGTACGAGATCCTCCGGGATCATGGCGGCCGGTACCATTTGTTGGGTCGTCGGGCAAGGCTCGCGACAAAGTGACAAAAGTGGTATCGATGACTAAGGAAGTATATTTTGACCCGGGAAGAGGTATTTGTGGTGATATAGAGGTGTTTTCCTCGTAGACTTGGATATAAGTATGTTGCGCAGTATTTACGTGGCGGTATGGCGAGGATTGTTTCGTAAGTATAGTAGTGAAGACTATCTTTGGCGCGTATGTTTGAGACTTAGAATGAACATTCGGGACGAATGTTTCTAAGAGGAAGAATGTTATACCCGTAGTTCGAGGTATGTATGCGAGGGCGTGCGTGCGAGAATCTGAAAGTTTGGAAAGGAAGAAAGAGGTGATTTTCCACGGAAAAGTTTAGGTTTTGTGAAGGAAAAAGGTTCGTTAATGGGGTGGATTCCCAGTTTGGTATTTGGACTTCTTAGATTATATTAGAATTTTGGAATTTTATTTTGGAAATGGTCACGTGGGGCCCACGGGAGAAATTCTGGTTTTGTAGGCCCACTTTGTTTTCGAGATTTTGGCCATTGTGGATATTTTGGAAGATGTTTTTTTGGGCCTATAGAAGGGTGACACGTGTCACCCCGCCTAAGTGGCTTAGTAGAATGGCATTTGTGCACTGACCTTTGGTTAGAGTCGTTTTTTAAACGTTTTACATAACTGCGAGGAAAATTCGGCTATGTCTTTTCTTATTTTTGCGGATTTTTCCGAGAAGCGAAACATTTTGGACCAACGGGAGGGTGGCGTGTGTCACCTGCATTGGAAACAAGTGGGACTTAGGGCGATTGGTGGGCAAGTTGTTGGTAGATATTTGTGTAGATATTTGTGAGGTTTTAAGGAGTAGGGACTAGGGGCACTTGGGCATATCTTGGCCTACACTTGCCTAACACTTGGCTAGATCTTGGCCATTGGTTGGCCTTGGCTTGTGCTATAAATACCTCTAAGGTTGAAGACTTCTTCATCAAAATGCCTAAGTCTTGAGAGCCTTCCCCCGTGAGGCCCCTTGGCGAGAGTTTCCCCACAGTGGGGTAGGCGAGGGTAGCCACCCACTCCTGTGGTGTGGCGTGGGGTACCCCACTGCTAGGTTGTTTTAGTATAATACCCTTGTTGTGGTATAGAAATACTCTCCTAGTATTGTTTTAATGTCAAATACCTTGGCCCAAATACCTTGTAGTATTCCCAAGTTACACTAATACAAAAGCCAGAAAATACTATTATACTTCGTCGATCCAAAACCGAAACCACAGGAAAATCTCCATAGTCAGTTGGAGTATTGTGTAGAAGTTGGTTAGAACTTCTAAGGGTGGTTTAGAGCGGGTTGGACGCTCGGAGTTGGAGCTAAAACTTTGCTAAGGATCGACATTAAACTCGGATAATTATGGGCTTATCGAGGTAACTATCTTGTCCCCCTTTTGTAATTGGATATTACATGTTGTAGGAATATATAGTTAAAGTATACTATATATATAATCGAACATAGCTTGTGGCAATGTCCTTGGACTTAAGCTCAGAAGCTGACTGTAATTACATAGGGTGTATTACATGAGACTTGTGTAGTAGTGCAGTGGAGTAGAATTGTGCAGTTAGGGTTAGGCGTATAACCCCACGGGTTGGCTTGGTAGCCGGCCTCGATTGAGGAGGAGGTTTACGCTGTTGCGGGGGGGGGAGGTGCTGCCGAATTTTCGGTAGAATGTTCTACGATGAGATCTAAATATTAATAAGCGCCTTGTGGCCTTATAGGTTGATGTACTACGTGTGGCGCGATCTACGTGGCTTAAGGGGTAGCGGCGTTTGGAAGTACTTGGGCGTTTTGCTGTAGTCGATACTCGTCGCGAGGTATGTGAACCTCTTCCTATCTCTTCTAGCATGATATGTGTGAACTATGTAGTGCGATGAGCGTCACGTGTGCTAAATGTGTTTGGGTGGTTTAAAACATAAATTGTTATAACGGCTTTATGGGAAGTTGGTTATAACAGCTTTATGTTAGTAAGAAAATAAATGTGGTTTTTAAAATGTAACTGATTTTAACTATAACTGGCTTGTTATATGATAAGAAAGAACTTGAAGTATTTCAAAAGATTTTGAATCATTTTGAAAGGAGAAGTAATACTTGGTGTTTGAAAACTTAAGAGTTATACTAGCTTTATGGGAAGTTAGGTATAACGGCTTAAGAATGCTTTCTTGATTTGAATCGGAATGTGTATAGACAAACCACTGCAGAGTTAATAAAAGGAAATGTTTTGAATAATGAAGTATTATTAAAACCAGTAGAAACTTCCATCTGCATAGAAGCTAAGATGAGACAAAATGATATTTCCTAGATCATGGTCTTTGTAATAAGATTGTTATAAACAAGAATATCCTACTCACACATAAGGCTTATGTTTCTCAGTTGTTTAAAAGAGAATTATATTCTTAAATGAATAAGACTATGAACTGAAACCTTTCTAAAATAAGAAGCGTGAACATTTGAAATTAGGCAAACTTGGGCGTTTGGAAAATAATGTTGTTACTTGATTTTACAAAGGTAAGAGTTTTAGTTTTCTTAAAAGGGCAGTCCTCTATTTTATACTACGGGTATTGTGTGACTTATGTGAAAAAGCAGATCTTTTTTAAGATTTTAATGTGTGAAGTACCTTGGGGATAGATACGAACTTGTTAGTAGAAAGTACCTTGTGTGAATAACTTGATTGTATTGGTTTGTGATAGCCTTGTAATACTTTCTTGTTGCTTTGATAAGTAAGCGTGTTAGGATGCTACGTGTGTTAGTATCTTGTGATGTTTGTGTAAGGGTTTCCCTTGATTGTGCTTATTAACTATCGGTCGTTATGATAGTATTGTGGCATTCATCTCTTGAGATGATTAGGGGTTAAGCGCCCTCCGTCACGGGGTAGACTCGGTGATGCAGGACCGTGATTCGAGAATACCTCATGCGGGTCTGAGGGCCTATGCGGGCTACGAGAGTTCGAGTTAGTGTCGTCCTTTATGGGCATGCGGTCGCGTGGCGTGCGGACTCGAAAGTCGGGGCGATCTTGGGAGTAGCTACCCTCGATGCGGGAATACCTCATGCGGGCGATGAGATTGGCCTATCGCGGAGTGCGGGAAGTTCGAGGACTAGACGCGCGCATTAGATCTGCGGGCAAGTGGCGGCTTTGATCATGTGACGGTGCAGAGCAGATCTTATGATCTGATTTATGACCTTGTTGATGCGTGGGTGTTAGTAGTCGGCTATGCCTTCGTACTTACCATGCAGTTTTATTAGGACACAGTGGGACACGGTGTTCATATGTATTCCTTGGTGCTTGTATATCATAAGCTGGCGGTGAGGAAGGTATTCCACGGGCACGATTGATGTTGTGGCGTGAGACCCGTTGTTAAATTGGTGATGACTTGAGGTGTGAGTCCACGACTTGACATGACTACTTATTTACGGTGAAGCGTAGTTTGGTTATCATACATGTCTCTGCTTTGTATAGACTACTATGATTTCATTTACTGATTTATTTTTAGTTTCACATACTGCATTGTTATCTTGACCTCCTTGAAGCTGCGTTCATGCGCGAGTTGAGGTACATCGATCGTTGATCCTAGCTCTCGTGGTCACGATTCGGCATTTGGGAAGCTCGTTTCTCGGAGGCTTATCGGTGGTATAGTCCACTGTCGTAGTAAGTGTTTACATTCGGGGTTTGGCGGGCCACGTCCCGCCATTGTGTCGTATCATTCTTAGAAGTGCATGTAATCTTTGTTGTGAAATTTGGGTTGGTAAAAAGTTAAGGCATTCATTTGTAAAAGAGTTGATGGTTATATATATGCGAAAGGCAAGTTTTCCTGATTATTGTTTTATATTTCGTTATCTCATTTGTTGTTTTATGTTCATTGATTACTCGATGTTGTGTCACTAGGGTGCGGGGTAAGGCACGATCCAGCCGATTTGGTCGTGACATTGGTGATTATCGAGTTTCGTTGGTTATTATCATTATTAATGTCACCTATTTCATGTTATAAGGATTAATATTGTTGTTAATAAGTTTTTATAACTTATATGGAAGTATTGGAATTCGAATTGGATTAAAAAAGATTAAGGAAAGAGTAATTAGATTATAGTTGTTGGCCGAGAATTGCCTAAAACTGTGAGGTGTCGTCATGTAGTTTTAAGGGACTGTTTCATGGTGTGGTAATGCTGGAAAAATCAGCCCCTATATTTCATGTTTAATGTGGTAAAATGGCTAATGAAAGTCCTAAGGAATAAGGGTATAAAAAGGGTGTTAAAGGCTTCACATTGTACCCTTAATGTTGATTAATTTGTGAATTGTTTTTATAATTTTGTGGGGCAGAATTTTACACGTCAAGTTAGGCGTGTAATCCCCTTTGGTTAACTTTTGGTTATGCCCTTAAGTGTGGCTTGTTGGTTGTTGAAATTGGGCCTTGGCAAAGGTGGAAAAGTGCGTAGAAACAAAGGAAGTGTTGCCCAATTTTCCGTAGAATAAGAGACCCTTTAGTTGGCATTAATCTACCTTAGAAAGCTTGGAATTGATAAACATGTTATATTGTTTATAGGTTGAAGTACTTTGGGGCGTATTCTAGATTGTAGAGTTGGTTAGTCGCCAAAAAGGTATGTGAACTACTTCCTTCTATCAGCATGATTGATTATTGAAGTGTACTTGTCTTGATTCTTGAAGTACACGCCTCTTGTTATTTGAAGTATACTTGCCTTGTTATTTGGAGTATACATGACTCATTTCTTGAAGTATACTTGCCTTGATTTTAGAAGTATACTTGACTTGATCTTGATAGAGTTCTATCGGAACCTAATCCTTAGTGATATACTTCTTTGATAGTACTTTAAATTTTCTAAACTAGAAGTTGGGCTATATACTTCTTTGATAGTAATTTGGGGTTTCCAAAATGGAAGTTGTTAAAATCCATTATTCTTGATAGTATTTGAGTTTATAAAATGGAGATTTTTATATCTATTTCCCTTGTAGTACTTTGGGCTTTAAAAGAGAAAGTGGTTCTACTTATAGTACTTAGAGTCTTAAAAAGAAAGTTGTTCCTAATCTCTTAAATAGTACTTGAGTTTAAAAGTGTAGTAACTTGATTTTAACGGATACAAGTGCCTTAGTTTCAAAACCTAAAGTTTGTTATAATGGCTTTATGGGAAGTTAGTTATAACGGCTTTAGGGGAAGTCAAAAGAATGGTTTACTTGATTGATTTAAAAGAGGATAAATGACTTAATTTAAAGAGAAGTAACTTGATTTAAAGGTGTGAGTTACTTGAGATTTGAAAGTATAAGTTACTTGGTTTGAAAGGTATAAGTAACTTGATTTTAAAAGTATACTTGTCTTGATATTAAAAAGTGTAGAGTCACTTGGTTTTAAAAGTATAAGTCACTTGGTTTAAAAAGTGTAAAATACTTGATTTAAAAGTGGAAGTGCCTTGATGCTACCAGTGCTAGTATCTTTGGGTTTTATAAAAAGGGAAGTTATTTTACTCTTAGAAGTTAAGGGTATTCATGTTGTGGTTTCGGTGTTTAAAGCATGTCTGAATGGTTCCTAAGATGTTGGTAAGAGTTTTAGGAAGTAGTTCTATCTATTTCATTAATAGTAGTTGAGTTTCTAAATAGAAGTTGTTCTATCTATTCTCTTGATAACACCTTGGGTTGTTTAATTGAAAGGTATAAATTACTTGGTGTTAAAAGTATACTTGACTTGATTTGAAAGGTATAACTTACTTGAGTTTAAAATGTGTAGTAACTTGATTGTTAAAAAATGGAAGTGTCTTGATACTACGGGTGTTAGTGTCTTGATTATTTTAAAAGGAAGGCATGGTAATTGTCTTGATTATTTTAAAAGGAATGCATGGTATTGTCTTGGTTTATTTAAAAAGGAAGGCATGGTATTGTCTTGGTTTTTCTAAAAATGAAAGTTTGTTATAATGGCTTTATGGGAAGTTGTTATAACAGTTTTGTGGAAAGTCAAGAGATGGTTTAAAATGTTATATATAAATCATGTGAGAATATCCATGATTAAATTCTTAACATAGTACATGAAATGAAAGTGCCTTGAGTTTATAAAGTGAAGTTCATTATATCAGTTTGGTACATGAGGTGTTGGTACCTTGACATTTCTAAAAGGAAAGTTTATTTTAATATTTTGTATCTGATGCGTTGATACTTTGGTTTATTTCCTTGACAGTATTTGTGTATATTTGCTCCATGGATGTGCTTTCATGATGCGAGTAGAGATACTCATGCGGGTATATTTACCTATGCGGATTCGATTCCCATGAATAATATCCACGGACAAGATCTGTGATGCGAGTATATATACTCATGCGGGTATAATTACCTATGCAGGTTTGATTCCTATGCGGATTCGATTCCCAAGAATAATCCACGGACAAGATCCGTGATGCGAGTAGAGATACTCATGCGGGTGTAATTACATATGCGGGTTCGATTCCCATGAAAAAGATATACATATTGATTCTTGGCAGGTGTCCCTGTCTTTGATGTGACTCTCACTTTGAAAAGATACAGTTGGATTTTATTTTAGGTGACACGGTTGGATCTGGTATTTGATTATTTTACTTGTCTCTGTCATTTCTTGGTCAGCTATGATTTTAATACTGTACTTTATTTCCGTTTCATATTTAGTACCTGTTGTACTGACCCCCTTCGGGGGGCTGCGTTCATGCCCGCATGTATAGGTACTCAGTTTGGTGATCCGCGCGCTTAGGATCTCCATCCATCTTCTATTGAGACAACTCCCCTACTTCGGAGTCTTGTCATTTTGGTACGGAGTTTGTATTACAGTCTTATGATTATTCAGAGGTACGGTGGGGCCTTGTCCCGCCATGTTGTACAATCATACTCTCTAGAGGTCTGTAGTCATATGTGGGTTGTGTATATGGGTTGTGTAAAAGAAAAGAAAAAGTAGTCCCCGATGGGCGTTTTATATATATATATTGGCAGCCTCGTCGGCTTGCCTGTGTTGTATCATGAGTGTTGTTTTAAATTGTTGTCGTTGGGTTGTTTGGGATAAGGGTGCCCAGGTAGGGCCCCAGTCGCGGGCCTGGGGTTCGGGTAGTGACAGAGTGGTATCAGAGCAGTTAGTCATCGGAATGTCTACAGACTGTGTATAGTAAAGACGTGTTTATCGGTGTGTTGTGCACCACATCTATAAACAGGAGGCTACAATACATTTAGGATTGGTTTCCATTCTTCTCACTCTGAGATTGTGTAGTAGGGCAACAGTGGCCCAGAAGGGCAAGTCAGCAGCAGGAGTTGCTAGTAGGGCCGCGAAGTTCTGAGGCATAGGCCCGGTTATGCACGAGGTGTCGTCGGATAGCTGGTTACATTACGCCACTTTTACCAGAAGAGCTTAGAGCAGCTGCAGCTCCAGAGGCCCCGATACTTGAGCCTCTAGTTCCTCAGCTAGGGCGAGGATATGGACTACGAATCTGATGCAGTTCTTTGGCTAGGATAGTAGCGAGGCGAGCAGAGCGAGGCGGTTGCTAACCCTAGAGCAGACAGTTTGAGAGTTCGGGACTTTCTGAGTTGTAATCCTCCAGAGTTCTACGGGTCAAGGCCCGATGATGATCCCCAGGAGTTCATCCGTCTGATCCAGAGGACGATGAGAGTGATTAAGGCTTCAGAGACCGAGTCGGTCGTATTGACTTCTTACCGGTTGCGCGATGTAGCAGTTAAGTGGTTTGAGTCGTGGGAGCTGTCTAGGGGCGAGGGTGCTCCTCCAGCAATATGGGATGAGTTTGAGGAGGCTTTACTCGATCATTTCTTACCTCCAGAGATGAGGAGGTCCATAGTAGAAAGATTCTTAACCTTGAGGCAGTGTGGAAGGACCATCAGAGAGTATAGCCTGGAGTTTGACTCATTGGCTCGGTACGCACCCACGATAGTAGCAGACATGGAAGACAGAGTACACCGCTATGTGATAGGGTCACGACGATGCAAGGACAAAGTCTAGTCAATCGTTGTACGAGTTCGTGGACGCGTTCCACCAGAACCAGGTCGTGGGAGCCGAGAATGAACAGAACGTGAGCATGTGATGGTTGTGTGCAAGTGCGGTTAAGTTGACACTTGGAGTTTCAGCTTGACACCTAGTATGAACATTCGGGACGAATGTTTCTAAGGGGGAAAAGATGTTACACCCTGTATTTTCAAGAGAATGAGATGAGAAGGGACGTGAGGAAACAAGATTTGAATTTTGGAACGATTTTGTGGGGCCCACAAACATTTGAGATATTTTGACCAAATATAGACGTTTTTGGTGAAAAAATAATTTTGGACCAATAATGGGATGTCAAAAGAATGGTTTACTTAATTGATTTAAAAGAGGATAAATGACTTGATTTAAAGAGAAGTAATTTGATTTAAAGGTGTGAGTTATTTGAGATTTGAAAGTATAAGTTACTTGATTTGAAAGGTATAAGTAACTTGATTTTAAAAGTATACTTGTCTTAATATTAAAAAGTATAGAGTCACTTGGTTTTAAAAGTATAAGTCATTTGGTTTAAAAGTGTAAAATACTTGATTTAAAAGTGAAAGTGCCTTGATGCTACCAGTGCTAGTATCTTTGAGTTTTATAAAAAGGGAAGTTATTTACTCTTAGAAGTTAAGGGTATTCATGTTGTGGTTTCGGTGTTTAAAGCATGTCTGAATGGTTCCTAAAAGTCCTTACCAAGTCTTATGGAAGATGTTGGTAAGAGGTTTAGTAAGTAGTTGTATCTATTTCATTAATAGTAGTTGAGTTTCTAAATAGAAGTTGTTCTATCTATTCTCTTGATACCACCTTGGGTTGTTTAATTGAAAGGTATAAATTACTTGGTGTTAAAAGTATACTTGACTTGATTTGAAAGGTATAACTTACTTGAGTTTAAAATGTGTAGTGACTTGATTGTTAAAAATGGAAGTGTCTTGATACTACGGGTGTTAGTGTCTTGATTATTTTAAAAGGAAGGTATGGTAATTGTCTTGATTATTTTAAAAGGAAGACATGATATTGTCTTGGTTTATTTAAAAAGGAAGGCATGGTATTGTCTTGGTTTTTCTAAAAATGAAAGTTTGTTATAATGGCTTTATGGGAAGTTGTTATAACAGTTTTGTGGAAAGTCAAGAGATTGTTTAAAATGTTATATAGAAATCATGTGAGAATGTCCATGATTAAATCCTTAACATATTACATGAAATGAAAGTGCCTTGAGTTTATTAAGTGAAGTTCATTATATGTGTTTGGTACATGAGGTATTGGTACCTTGACATTTCTAAAATGAAAGTTTATTTTAATATTGTGTATCTGATGTGTTGGTACTTTGGTTTATTTCCTTGACAGTATTTGTGTATATTTGCTCCATGGATGTGCTTCCATGATGCGAGTAGAGATACTCATGCGGGTATATTTACCTATGCGGGTTCGATTCCTATGAATAATATCCACAGACAAGATCTGTGATGCGAGTAGAGATACTCATGCGGGTATAATTACCTATGCAGGTTCGATTCCTATGCGGATTCGATTCCCATGAATAATCCACGGACAAAATCAGTAATGCGAGTAGAGATACTCATGCGGGTGTAATTACCTATGCGGTGTCCCTGTCTTTGATGTGACTCTCACTTTGAAAAGATACAGTTGGCTTTTATTTTAGGTGACACGGTTGGATCTGGTATTTGATTATTTTACTTGTCCCTGTCTATTTCTTGGCCAGCTATGATTTTAATACTGTACTTTATTTCCGTTTCATACTTAGTACCTGTTGTACTGACCCCCTTCGGGGGGCTGCGTTCATGCCCGCAGGTATAGGTACTCAGTTTGGTGATCCGCGTGCTTAGGATCTCCATCCAGCTTCTATTGAGACAACTCCCCTACTTTGGAGTTTTGTCATTTTGGTACGGAGTTTGTATTACAGTCTTATGGTTATTCAGAGGTACGGCGGGGCCTTGTCTCGCCATGTTGTACTATCATACTCTCTAGAGGTTTGTAGTCATATGTGGGTTGTGTATATGGGTTCTGTAAAAGAAAAAAAAAGTAGCCCCGGTGGGCTTTTTATATATATATATTGGCAGCCTCGTCGGCTAGCCTGTGTTGTATCATGAGTGTTGTTTTAAATTGTTGTTTGGGATAAGGGTGCCCAGGTAGGGCACCGATCATGAGCTTGAGGTTGGTCGTGTGATCTGATTAGTTCATATACAGTAGGTATTTTAAAAAGGTAAAGATGACTCTCATTACTCTATTTGAAAAGGCACAGTGTACTGGTATTTGATTATTATACTTGTCTCTTGTTATTTTTTTGGCCTGTTATAATCTTGTTTACTGTACTTCATGTTTACATACTTGGTACCTTGTCGTACTGACCCCCTTCGGGGGGCTGCGTTCAAGCCCGCAGGTATTAGGTACTCAGTTGGGTGATCCGAGAGCTTAGGATCCTTGTTCAGCATTTTGGGATAGCTCCAATGTTCCGGAGCTTGTCATTTTGGCACAAGTCTTCCATTATGACTAGGTATATTCAGGGGTACGGCGGGGCCTTGTCCCGTCATAGTTTACTGTCCAAACTCTTAGAGGTCTGTATTCATATGTGGGTTGGACTTGCGTGTGTTGTATTTATATTGTTGGCCAGTTGTACTTTTGAGTTGTCGGAATGTTCCCGTTTATATATAGCGGCAACCTCATCGGCTTGCCTGTTTTTATAACACGAGTTTTTCTTAGAGCTTCCGTAGGTTATATTGTGATGTATGGTATAAGGGTGCCCAGGTAGGGCACCAGTCGTAGGCCCGAGGTTTGGGTCGTAACACTTCTATAGTCGAATGTCCTGGCATGAATTCAAACCAGTTCATGGAGATAGTCACGCCTTTTCTCACCCTCATCTCCACGACTCTTTCCTAAACTTTCATAGTGTGGCTTAACATCTTGATACCCCTATAGTTGTTGCAACTCTGGATATCACCTTTGTTCTTGTACAAAGGAATCATTGTACTCCACCTCCATTCTTCGGGCATTCTCGTCGTCTAAAAATGACGTTAAACAATGCCGTCATCCACTCCAAACCTGCCCTGCCTACGCTCTTCCAAAATTCAACTGGAATCTCATCATGCCCGGTCGCTCGTCCCCTGCGCATTCTGCAAACATCACCCTGAACCTCCTCAACCTCAATGCTTCCACAATACCCAAAATCCCGGTACCCACCATATTGCTCCAGGTCTCCCATCACAATGTCTCTATCTTCGTTTTCGTTCAAGAGTTTATGGAAGTAAGACCGCCACCTCCGCCTAATATGCGCATCCTCCACCAGTACTTTGTTGTCCTCATCCTTGATGTACCTCACGTGATCCAAGTCCTGGGCCCTCCTCTCTCTCACCTTGGCTAGTCTATACAACTTTGTATCCTCGTCTTTTCCTCTAATTTTACATACAGACGTTCAAAAGCCGATGTTTTCGCCGCCGTAACTACTAGTTTTGCCTACTTCCTCGCCATATTATACAATTTCCTATTCGTCCACTTCTCCACTTTATCCTTGCTTTCTACCAAATCCACATACACTATTTTTTTTGCTTCCACCTTATCTTGAACTTTACCATTCCACCACCAGTCCCCTTGTTTCCCACCACAACTACCTTGCGATACCCCTAGCACTTCTCTAGCAACCTCCTGAATGCAACTGGCCATCCCGTCCCATATACCGATCACATCTCCACTACTCCCCCAAGCCCCCTTGGCCATCAACCTCTCCCCCATCTCCTTTGCACTAGTCATGGTCAAACTCCCCCATTTAATTCTTAACCCGTCATCCATAACCCTCCTCTTCCTCTCCATCTTGATTTCCAAATCCATTACCTAAAGCTTGTCGGGTTGTAAGATACTCTCTCGGAATAACCTTCCAGTCTTTAAAAAATCATTGTCAACCTTCATAAGGAACAAAAAGTCTATTTGAGTCTTAGCCGCCGAACTATGGAAAGTCACCAAATGCTCTTCCTTCTTCAGGAACCTTGAATTGGCTATTACCATCCCAAAGCTCTAGCAAACTCCAAAAGTGAGACGCCTCCCCCGTTCCTGTCCCCGAGGCCAAAACCTTCATCCACATCATCATAACCCCCAGAAGTGTCCCGATATGTCCATTGAAATATCCTCCTATAAATAACTTTTCAATGGGTGGTATACCTCCACCACTTTATCCAAATCTTTCCAAAAACGTCTTTTCTTCTCCTCATTCAAGCCCACTTGCGGCGCATACACGCTAATAATATTCATAGTGAACCCTCCAATGACCAACTTAATCGCCATCATCCTGTTATTGACCCTCCTAACGTCTACCACCTGATCCCTTAGCTCGTTGTCTACCAAAATATCTACCCCATTCTATACTAAAAACCTACCCGAGAACCATAATTTATACTCGTCTACATCCTTAGCCTTAGGTCTTACCCATTTGGTCTCTTGGACACATGCTATATTAATCCTCCTCTTCTTAAGAATCTTAACTAGCTCTATGGACTTTTCCATTAAAGCCCCAATATTCCAATACCCTATTCTCAACCTTGTATCTCTCTTACCCCCACTTACCCACCTAACTCTCGCTCCTGTCCCCGACTGAGAACATGACCCTAGTCTACCATCATTCACCAAAGCCACTAGAGCAAAAAAATACTAGTCAAAAGTTAACGCTAACACACACGAGAACTAATACTAAAGCACAAGTTAGCAAGAATCTAGAGGTAAGTTTGGCTACTATAGACCAAAATGATAAAGCAAAGAACAAGAAGAATAAAGGTACGAATGTAAAGAAAGGATTCAATAAAGTACAACACGCGAGAATTTAACTACAAGGATAAGGACAAATATTGAGTACGGACAATTGGAGGTACCAACTCTAGGCTGATAGAACCTGTTCACACGCCAAAAATCACCGTTCACACGCCGGAACACACTGTTCACTGCCTAAAATTATTGTTTCCTGCCGAAAATTTTGTACCCGGATGTTAGGCGGGAGAATAGAGAGATAGAATCCGGATGTACGTCGTGGCAGATCTGGTGGTACCTGCAAAAACAAAGTATTTTTTTTCTTTTGTTCACCGGAGCTCCGAGCTCCTGCGTTAGTTAATGTGGTGGTGCCAGTGGATCGGTGTGGTGACTGTTGGCTACTAGGTTTCACCAAAGCTCAGAGCTCCAGTGCGAAGGTGAAGCAGATCTGGATGGAGGATGATGGTAGCGGCAGGGCTGGTGGGGTTATTTGCCAACGTTAAAGGAGGGAGCAGCGAGGGGAGAGGAGAAAGGGGGGAAGGGCGGCGACTTGGTGGCTTCTAGTCGGAGCTCCGACCTTAAGCATAAAGTACAAAAGGTTCTCTCAGTTTGAATGCTAATACCAGTAACTCAAAAGCAAAACAATGGATTCCTAGCCTGCTTAAGAACTTTACTAAAAGTTGGAAATATTGACATGAAATAGTTGGCTACCCAAGACAGTTAATCAGTGCCAAACGACCACCCCGTTGGATTATTACTGTGTCTACCAAGGTGCCAGCCTTCCCTTAAAACTTTTCGACTCCTCCTTGCCAAATCTTTGCTGATTTAAACATTGTTCCCAAAGGCAATCCCAAGTATGTAGTAGGACATAAAATAACGTGTCTAATTAATAAAGTGTTAATTAAGTGAAACATTTAATAAGACATAAAATATAACTTAGGCCAATACCTTTATAAGTTATGATTAAAGTTATTAACTATATTTTTAGAGTGCAAGAATCTTAAACGATAATTATATGAATTGAAGGTAATAATCATAAAGTTTATAACTAGGTGAAATTTACTCAAGAATTAAACATCAATTTTCCCTACGCATTAGTATCAAATTTTATCTAATCAATTTATTTGAAGGGCAATTTTTTCACCAGCTAATTAAATCTGTAAGATGATATTAATCTCTCTTGAGGAGTCTTTCATTAATATCAAGGTATATATAGAGTACAATGTTCATCCCTTATACAATAGGAATCCTAAGCCTATACAAAAGAGGAATTCTAGTCTTACCATAATTATATTTACACAATATATGAAAATATTCTAATTATGGGTAGAGAATATATTGTTTCCTATATTTACACGTTTACACACCCCCTCAGTCGGAGCGGGAGGAGGCCGGACGCTGAGACTGGATCTGAAGTCAAGAAACAACTGTCTGGGAAGTCCTTTGGTAAGTATGTCTGCATACTGATAGGATGATGGAACATGTAACACTCTGACATGGCCAAAAGCAACTTTCTCACGAACAAAATGTAGGTCTATCTCAATGTGCTTGGTTCGATGATGCTGAACCGGATTATGAGACAAATAGATGGCAGAGATGTTATCACAAGATTACAATAGATGCCGGCGCAGGACATGAAGTTCTACGATGAAGTTTACGAGCAACAAATCTCGGCTAGTACATTTGCAACGCCTTTGTACTCGGCCTCAAGATCGATCTAGATAGGGTAGCACAGCCGAGCGGACCAAGAAATCAGTTATCCCAAGAAAACACAAAATCCTAAGGTGGGCGTCGCGTGTCAGGACACCGCCCAATCTGCATCCGTATATGAGAGCAACATGTTTGGCGCAGAGTGGTATATGTACAAACCATAATCAAGAGTGCCCTTAATGTATCGAATGATACGCTTAAGAGCAGTGAAGTGAGACTCTCTGGGGGCATGCATGAATAAGCATACCTGCTGAACAACATAAGCAATGTCTGGCCTGGTAAATGTGAGATACTGAAGTGCACCTGCAAGGCTCCTATCTGAGTAGGATCGGACCGAGCACCATCCATAGCACTGAGCTTAGATTTCGAATCGACTGGAGTAAGCATAACTTTGCAATTCGTCATCTTAGCCCTGTACACTATCTCCTCTGCATACTTACGCTGACACAAGAATATGTGATTGACAGACCTAGTCACTGATATCCCCAAGAAATAACTCAGTTTTCCTAAATCAGTCATTGTAAATTCGGACTTAAGCAAGTCAATAATCTCATTTTTCAATCTATCGGAGGAGGCAGTCAGAATAATATCATCCACATATAGTAATAAGTAAGCAGTGATACTACCTCGATGAAAAATGAAGAGTGATGTATCACTCTTGCTGCATACAAACCCAATCTGCAGGATATACATGGAAAAACGATCATACCACGCACGGGGGGTCTGTTTCAGGCCATGTAGTGACTTACGAAGACGGCACACATAGTGAGAAACTGCTCGATGGGTGAACCCAGACGGCTGATGTATGTACATTGTTTCTCTCAGGTCCCTATGTAAGAATGCATTCTTCACATCAAGTTGATGGATCGGCCAGTGTTTGCCCATGACAATGCTCAAAACTGTGCGAATGGTAGCCGGTTTGACAATCGGACTGAAGGTCTCTCTACAATCAATGTCCTCCTGCTGATTTGTACCATTAGCCACAAGATGGGCCTTATACCTCTCAAGATCCCCATTGTCTCTGAACTTGTGACGAAAAAGCCACATACAACGAATTACATTCACCCCCTCAGGTCTAGGTACTAGATCACACGTGTGTTGTTTAGTCAAAGCATTGAATTCCTCATACATAGCTGTATTCCAATTAGGGTCTTGTTTGACCAATTTTGGGTTCTTTGGAAGTGGAGAGATGGTTTGGACAGACAAGTTGAAATGGACTTTGGGTTTGAAGATTCCATGCTTTGAACGAGTTTCCATTGGATGAGTAGGGACAGTGGGTGGCTGAGTGGGGTCTGAGACGGGGGTAAAGTCGGACAAGGAGAGGGTGGGGGAGAAGCCGTCGAAGGCGCCGCCGCGCCGGGAGCAGGAGTCGCGGCGCTGGGCAGACAGTCTTCTCTGGACATTTGGCGCCGCGGTGCTGACTCGCAGGAATTTTTGTGCCGCGGCACCTCAATGCAGGGCCGCGGCGCTGAGGATGGGACAGAAGAAGCGAGTTGTTCGAGGAGGATGAGAGAGATGGCATGCTCGTCAAGGAATGAGTAATCCGGTTTTTAGAATTTTTGAAGATTTGAAAATGGGAATGTGGTCTCGCCGAATGTGACGTGATGAGAGATGTGGATTTGACGAGTCGACAAGTCATAGCATATATAGCCCCTATGGTTCAGAGGAAATCCTAGGAAGACACATGGAGTGGACCTAGGAGCGAGCTTGTGAGGGGAGGTAGAGCTAAGGTTGGGATAGCACAGACAACTGAAAATCCATAGATGATCATAGAAGGGGACTCTAAGGTAGAGAATTTCGGTAGGGGTCATTGTGAAGATTGCTAGTAGGGAGAATATTTAGAACGTATTCAGACATTTTAGCAGCATAGACCCAGAATGATGGAGGGAGGGAGACATGAATCAATAGGGTACGAATCATGTTGTTAATGGTGCGTATGATTCTTTCAGCTTTACCGTTTTGTGGTGAGGTGTGAGGGAAGGAGAAATGAAAAACTATGCCATTATTGGTACAAAAATGGTGAAACATAGAGTTATTGAATTCAGACCATTATCGCACTGAAATGATTTTATATCTTTTTCAAATTGTGTTTGAATGAACTTGCGAAACTCAAGAAATTTGGCAAACACTTTCGATTTAAATTTAAGAGGGTATAACCAAACATAGTGTGAAAAATCATCAAGCAACACAAGATAGTATTTATGACCACTAGAGATAAGAGACGTCCATAAATCGGTGTCACGACCCAGCCCCGGGGCCATGACTGGTACCCTACCGGGGTACCCTGTCAGGTATATGTCAGAGAATAGCAGCGGAACATACATAACACATTACATAGAGAAAAGGGTAAACATTCTTGGCGGTAGATAAAGTGCTTTCTATAAAACATATTTGAACAAAGTATAGCAATACAACTGGTTCTTATAGCCCAAAACACATAGGTGACCACAGACCTCTAAAGATAACAACTGTGGCGGGACAGGGACCCGCCATACCCCTGAATGTACAAAACACCTATAGCATCAGGGAGTATCCGTACCAATAAACAAGCTTAGGAGGATGGAGCTTCGACCATCGAGTAGTGATCCTAAGAACGAGGATCATCAATCGCCTTACCACTTACTGCGGCATGAGCGCGGCCAGAAGGGGGTCGATTACCTGATATGTACCAAGTATGCAAAGCTGGAAAATACTATAGTAATGATATCATAAGTCTGAAAGTAAGCTGGAGTCATGGAAGTCAATAAAATACCTTTTACCGTGCCTTACTAACAATGAGAGTGACAAGTATATATATATATATATGTGATACTGCATAAAATAGGAGGCTCATGATCAAAATGGGGTACCTCGCCCGTGGTATCAATAAACCATCATACTCCTGAGACTATTTCACCCGCATGGGTCCTGTGGACCCGCATGAGGTACTCCTCGCATCGGCTGTACCCGCCGGCATGGGACTATTTCACCCGCATAAGCACATAAGGACTCGCATGAGGTATTCCTCGCATCATGGGTAGCAAATCCACGGAACAGGTGGTATAACGATCTTGGGGACTTTCCCCTCAGATATACTCTTACCCTGAAACATATGGTATAACGATCTTGGGGCTGTACTCCTCAGATATACTATTACACTGGAGCAGATGGTATAACGATCTTGGGGCTTGCCCCTCAGATATACTCTTACACTGGTGCAGATGGTATAACGATCTTGGATCTACCCCTCAGATATACTCTTACACTGGAGAAGGTGGTATGACGATCTTGGGGCTTGCCCGCCGGACATACTCTTACCACGGAGAAGGTGGTATAACGATCTTGGGGCTTGCCGCCGGATATACTCTTACCCTAGCTCAAACTGTCATCATATCATAATCATAATCATAAATAAGTTAAGAAACTTATAACTTCTTATTAGTCTTGTTCATATACCCTCTCATTTTAGTTTACTTAAGGCACTTAATCATATCCTTAATAAAAGAAAACCGGGAATTTAACCCAAGTACTACATACTTCAACTCTTTTTAAAAATGACTCTTTATACATAAAACTCTTGGGCAATTGATACCTTAAAATCAATTTGCCTCTTCATATACTTATCTTACTTTTAGAGTAAATCTCTTCTCATTAACCTTTTATGAAGCTAATAAACCAACTTCCCATAAAGTTGTTATATTAACTCTATACTTTAGTAAAACCATACTTTTTCCCTAACCAAGGGATTTATACGTTCTTAAAACGAAACAAGTCATTATATACTCAAACAAGTAAGAATACCAAATCTTGTCGTCTCTGCAGTACTACATAGTTTCATCTATTCATGCTCGAGATAGGAAAACTTCACATACCTCCTTGGTCAATCCACTTGCTAAGCTCAACTACCATGAGTAATATTTCAACCTATAATAATCATGATACGTTTGTTAACCTCTAATCTCAAAGTAGAACAATCTAATTTCAAGGCCACTAAATTCTATGGAAAATTGGGCAGCATTTCCTTTGTTTCTACTCACTTTGCCACCTTTCTCAAGGCCGAATTTATCATCCAAACACCACATTTAAGGTTCAATCAATTCAACAATACAAAGGGGATTACATACCCAAAATTCTGCCCATAAGTTTACAACAATTCACTTAACAATTCTAAGGTAGTTTTTAGGCTACAACATGCTCATAATCTCTTCTTAACCCATTCTTCATATCCAAACCACATTTCTAGCATGCAATGACTCTAAAAGCATTATTTACTACCACAAGTCCTTTCTTCTTAACATGCAAAACTAAATCTAAAGGAAGAATCATTACCTTAAAGTTTTAGCCAAAACTTATTCCAAATATTGCTAGCTTCCTTGCCAAGAACACCACCACAACAATGCCAACAAGCTAGCTACAAGCTTCTTTTTTTGTTCTAAACTATTCAGATTTTTCTTGGGTTTTTAGAGAGAAGGAGGAGCTGATTTTTAGAGAGAGGAAGGTGTTTGAGAGATGACCAAGTCTACAAGACTTGGTCAATATAAGCCATGCAAGCAAAATCAGATGGGGGGACACTTGTCACCCTCCCATAGCCTTTTTAAAAGAGAAATCAGACTTACCTAAGTTTTTCCGCCCAAAAATCCCGCCTCGGCGCCGCGGCGCCGCAACTCCTGCGGACCCTCGGATCTTCCGGCGCCGCGGCCCTGCTTCCCGGCGCCGCGGCGCTGAAACTTCAGCGACCCTACAGTACTTTAGGCGCCGCGGCCCTGTCGCCCTTTTCCGAAACACATTTCTGTCCGACTGCGCACTGAACTTGTAATTCTCATATCTTTCTACTCCGACGTCCTATCGACGAACGGTTGGTTGCGTTGGAATCTAGACTCAACGAATTACGCCTTAGGCCTTTGAACCACTTAGGAACTCTCAATGTACCGGGTCATAACCCGCCTTAAAGTTGACTAAAAACCCGTCCGGAATAATCCGTCAACCTATCCTTTGAAAATTTTAAGTCTTACATTCTTTCGTACGCTCTCATACGTAGGGTCAGAACTACGGGGTATAACATTCTCCCCTCCTTAGAAACATTCGTCCCGAATGTTCCTTCTAGGCTTACTCAAATCACAACATCAACATAGACCCTCTTACAATTCTCTTACAAATAAAGAAGCTCCACGAGCCACAACATGAGCGTAAAGGCTAAATTAAAACTAACAAGCGTGAAAGTGGGTTACCGGAGGTATAGGAAATAGGTGAGGTACTTCTTCCTCATGTCATCCTCTCGCTTCCCGTCATTTCTTCCCTGTTCTCGTTCGCCATAGGACCTTGACGGAAGCACGTCTTTCGTCCGAAGTCGTCTAACTCGACGATCGAGTATCGCTATGGGACTCTCCTCATACGACAACTCCTCGTCACTTGGACATCTGAACGGGTGCACTCTAGATGGATCTCGATACACTTCCAACATGGACACATGGAAAATCGATGTACCGCCTCCAAATCGGACGAAGATCTAACTCATAGCAACCTTGCCTACCTTACGGACAATCCGATCGCCCAATGTACCTTGGGCTAAGCTTCCCTTCTTTCCAAATCTCATCACGCCGCCATGGCGATACCTAGAAAAACCCAATCATCTATCTCAAATTCCAAGTGTCGGCGCGATGATCCGCATACGACTTGCGACTCGAGCGCCAACAACCGCTCTGGATAAGCTTCACCTTATCCATCTGCTGAACTAAGTCCGTCCGACTAATCGAACTTCCCCACCTCGAATCGACTATCGGTGACCTGCACTTCCTCGTATAAGGCCTCATAAGGCGCCATCGAATCTTTGGAATGGTAGGCATTGTTGTAAGCAAACTCCACAAGAGGCAAATGATCCTCCAGCTACCACGAATCAATAACACAAGCCCGCGGATATCCTCGAGTGCGGATAGTGCGCTCGGCTTTGTCCGTCGATCACGAGGGTGAAGCGTCGTCTTGAGACTCACATGTGTCCCTAATCCCTTCGAAAAGACCTCCGAAGTTAGCGAGAACGGGCTCTCTATCGATATAATCGACACCGGACTCGTGCGGTCTCACAATCTCCCTAATATATAATCGGCATAGTCCTCCATTGGCGTCGTTCGGCCGGAAGAATATGGGTTGATTTCGTCGACCGTCGACAATCACCCAAATGGAATCATGCTTCCTCCGAGTGGTAGGTAGTCTGTAATAAAATCCATATTTATCACCTCCCACTTCCAAGTCGGAATATCAATGGCTCGCAATGACCACCGGCTTCGTGCTCAATCTTAACTGGCGACAATTCGCACGCGTGCCACGAACTCCGCAACGCCCTCTTAGGCCATCCCACCAATACACGCATTCGAGGTCATGATACATCTTAGTCGACCGGATGAATAGAATAACGAACAACCGTGCCTCGCCGAGAATCTGGCGACGAAGTCTGTCACATCGGAACACACTGGCCGCTCGAATCTTAGCACTCCATCAGCGCTACCTCAAATAGACTCTTCTCCTTCGAGAGTCGCATCTCGATGCCGTACCAAAATCGGATCCTCATCGTTGTCTCTTCACCCTCGACGATGGAAGACTCGGCAACCTCTCGAACCCGAATTCGTCACTATCGGAATCAACCAAAGCGAACCCCGAGGCTCGCTAGTGATGTAACTCTCGGACCATATCCTCTTCTCTGGCCGAACATCGACGGACTACCCATCGACTGCGACTAAGGGCATCTGCGACTACATTGGCCTTCCCCGGTGGTACGTAATATCAACATCGTAATCCTTAAGTAGCTCCAACCACCTGCATCGCCAAGTTCAGCTCCTCCGTGAAGATATCTTGGAGACTCTTGTGGTGCGTATAAATGTCCATGAACTCCATATAAATAATGTCTCCAGATCTTCAAGGCACGAATCATCGCGCGACTCAAGTCATGTGTGGGATAGTTCTTCTCATGCTTCCTAAGTGTCGAGATCATAAGCTATAACTCTGTAGTCTTTGCGTCACGCACTCCAAGCCCGACACTGACGCGTCACAATAAACCACATATCCATCTAAGCCCTCGGAAGAGTAAGAAGCTGGGCGGTCGTCAACTTCTCCTTTAGCTGAAACTTTCCTCACAAGTATCCGTCGGAACATAGCCGCTTCGAAGTCGACTTAGTCAAAGGTGCTGAAATAGAAGCAAACTTCTCTACAAACCTCCGATAATATCTGCCAAGGCCCAAAAGCTGCGCCTTGCACTGTCGGTGTGGTGGAGTGCAGGCCAAGTCTTGACTGCCTCAATCTTAGTCAGACAACGAATACCATCGGCCGATGCATGCCCTAAGAAAGCCACTGAAGCTAACGAACTCGCGACCGAGAACTTGGCATACAACTGCCGGTCTCGGAGGACTCCCAATACCGTCCTCAAATGATCTGTATGCTCCTGCTCTGTGCGCGAATATACCAAGATATCATCGATAAACACTATAACGAACATATCCAAGTATGGCCTGAACACCCTATTCATCAAATCCATGAATACTGCTGGGGCGTTGGTCAACCCGAAAGACATCACCCTGAACTCATAGTGCCCATACCGGGTCCTGAATGCAGTCTTTGGGATATCTATCTCTCTAACTCGCACCTGATGATAACCAGACCGCAGGTCTATCTTGGAAAAACACTTTGCACCCTGCAACTGGTCAAACAAATCGTCAATCCTGGGGAGGGGATATCTGTTCTTGATAGTTACCTTGTTTAGTGCGTAATCAATACATACTGGCGTCCCATCCTTCTTTTTACAAACAACACCGTGCTCCCAGGAGAAACACTTGGCCTAATAAAGCCGCTTCTCCAACAAATCTTTCACTGGTCCTTGATTCCTTCAACTCGGCGGTGCCCGTCGTATGGCGGAATAGATATCGGTCAGTGTCCGCGCCAAATCAATACAAAACTCAATCTCCCTCGGGAGGGATACCCGAAGCTCGTCTGGGAATACGTCTGGAAACTCTCTAACGACCGGGACTGACTGAAGGTCCGGTACCTCGGCCTCAGTGTCGAATACCGAACGGATGGTAGATATACCCTTCCGCACCATCTTCCTAGCCTTGAGGTAAGAAATAAACTTACCCGCCGGCGATGCAAAGTATTCCTTCCACTCGATAACGGCTCACCAGAAAGCGAACCGAACTAATCTCTCTCATCCACATTGGCATAGCAAGATGCTAGCCAATCCATACCCATAATCACATCAAAGTCTGTCATATCCAACTCTATCAAGTCGGCTAGTGGTCCGGCTATCTATAGTCACGCAGGCGGGCCTTATACACCGCTCGGCTACGGCTGAATCACCTACTGGCGTAGCCACCTCAAAAGGTCTTATGGACTCGGGTTCTATCCCTATTCTACTGGCAATATGAGGAGATATGTAGGACAAGGTAGAACCTGTATCTATCAAAGCATATACATCACAGCAAGAAACCAATAATGTACGTGGCGACATGCAGGGACGCTCGCAGTCTGTCATTGGACATAGCATATATGCGGTTACGAGGACCGCTAGAATCGAACCCCTACCACGACCTGCATGCCGCGGCTGCGCCCATAAGTACCTCGCCTCGGCGTCTAACCATCGAAGATGAAAATCCAAAGAATGCCGTCGGTACGAACCGTAATGCTCCCGCCGCCTGGGGCGGACAATCCTTCTTGGATGGCCTGCGTCCAAGCGTAGCATGCTCGAACCCATACGACACTCGCCGGATGAGACCTACGCGTCAGCGCGCAGAGGTAGGTGGTCTCGACCGCGCCGGTCTCGCCTCACGAAAACACAAGTCCGGAGCCCGACTGCTCGAATAACCTGGCGATCGGACCTCCTGCCGGAAAATCGAGAAGGAGCACTCGTGTCTTGGTGGAAGGTGGACCTAGTCTGGCCGAGGCCGCCGCTCGAAAGCGCCACGAGAACTCGATGTCTTGGCCCTCTTGGGCTGGCCCAAATCTAACTGATCCTGTCTCTCTATGTCCTCAATCCACTGTGCGTATGCCTGCATCCACGGCAATATCCATCCTGGTGAAGAGCCACTCTAAGCAAGCGATGTCATGTGACGGTCTAGCCCCATCACGTATCTATGAACCCTGTCTGCCATGTCTGCTATGATGGTGTGTGCATATCTGGCCAAGGAGTCAAACTCCAAGCTGTACTCCCTAATAGTCCTCCCGTCCTGTCTCAAGGTCAAGAACTTATCTACGTGGGCTCTCCTCACCTCAGGAGGCAAGAAGTGGTCTAGGAACGCCTCTGTGAACTCCTCCCAATCAGCTGGAAGAGCATCCTCACCCCTCGCCACTACCCATGACTCAAACCGGTTCAACGCAATATCGCGTAACCTGCATTTAAGCTAGTATAACGCACTCGATCCCCGATGCCCTAAGGACTGCATGGTCATTGAATCGCTGGACGAACTCCTGCGGATCCTCCTCAAATCTCGAACCATAGAACTTCGGGTGGGTGACAACCCGAAATCCCGAATCAAGTAATCGGCTCTAGGGTTGGCGCTGCTCTGTCGGTCTTTGCCGCCGCCACTATCTTTGGTCGATGCAGAATCAACTTCCGTAATCTACGTACTCGGCCACGTGTGGAGGCTGGAGGCTCGTCTGGCGGTCTCGATGGCGCTCACGCCTCAAAATCTGCGAAAGGCGACGACGTGGAACTCGCCGCCCTAAACATCATCTCTCGTAAGGCGGGCACGTGCCTCGTGACTCTCCGCGTCCACTAGCGGACCCTCGGTTGCCGCCGCCACGGGCGCGGTTGCCTTGCGTGGAGGCATAAGCGATACATAAAGGAAAACATCGGAGGAGGTTCAACCTATAACTCGGCTCTATTGCACGATCTTAGAGTGAAAGAATGGAAACGATCCTAAATATCCTGCAGCCTCGACTATAGATGTGGTGCGCGACACCGATAATCAAGACTCTGCGGACCGCAGTGCGTGGACACTTTCCGAGGACTAAGCGCTCGATACCACTTTTGTCACGACCTAGCCGGGGCCATGACGGTACCTACCGGTACCGCATCGGTATATGTCGAGAAGAATAGCAATGAACATACATAACACATTACATAGAGAAAAGGGTAAACATTACTGGCCAGCCGATAAGGCTGCCTTCTATAAAACATACTTGAACAAAGTATAGCAATACAACTGTTCTTATAGCCCAAAACATATAGGTGACCACGCACTCTAAAGATAACAATCGTGGCGGAATGAGCCGCCATACCACGAATGTACAAAACACCTATAGCATCGGGAGTATCTGCAATAAACAAGCTTAGGAGGATGGAGCTTCTGACACTGGAGTAGTGATCCTAAGAACGAGGATCCTCAATCTGCTTACCCTTACCTGCGGCATGAACGCAGCCCCCGAGGAAGGGGGTCAGTACACAATATGTACCAAGTATGCAAAGCTGGAAAATACTATAGTAATGATATCATAAGTCTGAAAGTAAGCTGGAGTCATGGAAGTCAATAAAATACTTTTTACTGTGCCTTACTAACAATGAGAGTGACAAGTATATATATATATATATATATGTGATACTGCATAAAATAGGAGGCTCATGATCAAAACGGGGTACCTCGCCCGTGGTATCAATAAAACCATCCTACTCCTGGGACTATTTCACCCGCATGGGTCCTGTGGACCCGCATGAGGTACTCCTGATCGGTTGTACCGCCGCATGGGACTATTTCACCCGCATAAGCACATAAGGACTCGCATGAGGTATTCCTCGCATCATGGGTAGCAAATCCACGGAACAGGTGGTATAACGATCTTGGGGACTTTCCCCTCAAATATACTCTTACCCTGAAACATATGGTATAACGATATTGGGGCTGTACTCCTCAGATATACTCTTACACTGGAGCAGATGGTATAACGATCTTGGGGCTTGCCCCTCAGATATACTCTTACACTGGTGCAGATGGTATAACGATCTTGGATCTACCCCTCAGATATACTCTCTTGCATGGAGAAGGTGGTATGACGATCTTGGGGCTTGCCCCTCAGACATACTCTTACCCTGGAGAAGGTGGTATAACGATCTTGGGGCTTGCCCCTCAGATATACTCTTACCCTAGCTCAAACTGTCATCATATCATAATCATAATCATAAATAAGTTAAGAAACTTATAACTTCTTATTAGTCTTGTTCATATACCCTCTCATTTTAGTTTACTTAAGGCACTTAATCATATCCTTAATAAAAGAAAATCGGGAATTTAACCCAAGTACTACATACTTCAACTCTTTTTAAAAATGACTCTTTATACATAAAACTCTTGGGCAATTGATACCTTAAAATCAATTTGCCTCTTCATATATTTATCTTACTTTTAGAGTAAATCTCTTCTCATTAACCTTTTATGAAGCTAATAAACCAACTTCCCATAAAGTTGTTATATTAACTCTATACTTTAGTAAAATCATACTTTTTCCCTAACCAAGGGATTTATACGTTCTTAAAACGAAACAAGTCATTATATACTCAAACAAGTAAGAATACCAAATCTTGTACGTCTACCGTACTACATAGTTTCATCTATTCATGCTCAAGAGATAGGAAAACTTCACATACCTCCTTGGTCAATCCACTTGCTAAGCTCAACTACCGCAAGTAATATTTCAACCTATAATAATCATGATACGTTTGTTAACCTCTAATCTCAAAGTAGAACAATCTAATTTCAAGGCCACTAAATTCTATGGAAAATTGGGCAGCATTTCCTTTGTTTCTACTCACTTTGCCACCTTTCTCAAGGCCGAATTTATCATCCAAACACCACATTTAAGGTTCAATCAATTCAACAATACAAAGGGGATTACATACCCAAAATTCTGCCCATAAGTTTACAACAATTCACTTAACAATTCTAAGGTAGTTTTTAGGCTACAACATGCTCATAATCTCTTCTTAACCCATTCTTCATATCCAAACCACATTTCTAGCATGCAATGACTCTAAGAGCATTATTTACTACCACAAGTCCTTTCTTCTTAACATGCAAAACTAAATCTAAAGGAAGAATCATTACCTTAAAGTTTTAGCCAAAACTTATTCCAAATATTGCTAGCTTCCTTGCCAAGAACACCACCACAACTGCCAACAAGCTAGCTCTGAGCTTCTTTTTGTTCTAAACTATTCAGATTTTCTCTGGTTTTAGAGAATGAGGAGTGATTTTTAGAGAGAGGAAGGTTTTTGAGAGATGACCCAGTATACAATACTTGGTCAATATAACCCATGCAACAAAAATCAGATGGGGACACTTGTCACCCTCCCATAGCTTTTAAAAGAGAAATCGGACTTACCTAAGTTTTTCGCCCAAAATCCCGCCTCGGCGCGCGGCGTCGCGGCGCGCCTCCTGCGGACCTCGGATCTTCGGCGCGCGGCCACCTTCCGGCGCGCGGCGCTGAAACCTGCGACCTACATGCTTTAGGCGCGCGACCGCCGCTCTTTTTCAAAACACACACATTGTCCGACGTGCATCGAACTTGTAATTCTCATATCTTTCTACTCCGACGTTCTATCGACGAACGGTTGGTTGCGTTGGAATCTAGACTCAACGAATTACGCCTTAGGCCTTTGAACCACTTAGGAACTCTCAATGTACCGGGTCATAACCCGCCTTAAAGTTGACTAAAAACCCGTCCGGAATAATCCATCAACCTATCCTTTGAAAATTTTAAGTCTTACATTCTTTCGTACGCTCTCATACGTAGGGTCAGAACTACGGGGTATAACAATCGGCATGTATAATATCAAAGGGAGCAAAGGTAACACTAGCAGATGATTTAAACGGAAGACGAATATATTTGCCTAAAGAACAAGAAACACAATTTTGGGCAAGCTTTCCATTACAAGTAATGAAATTGTTGCCTCTAAGAAAATTAAATACTGAACTCCGGATAATCAAGCCTATTGTGCCATGTTGAAGAAGAAATAGTCGCTAGAGTGATGGGAGAGCAAGATCAATTGCCCTTTGTGAGTCTCCAAATTTTGAGGGACTCCCTTGTCTCAGCCATAAACTGAGTCTGGCACTTGGTGAACCTGAGTATGCCTGCTTGCAATTCATCTAGATCTTCCTCTAGAACCTGTGAGTTAAGCTGATGTTGATGACTTCACTGTCTCTGATAGTAGCAGTCCATGTGTCCTGAATTTTTATTTTTATTTTGTTTTTTTTTTCGAATTTAACCTGCAAAATAAGAAAACAACAAAAGGTGATAAAAAGATGCTCGCAGAACAAGTTTCTTGTTCTTGGAGCAACCAAATTAGAAATAAGAATAGATAAATCGATATTGAAAGTACGCCGATCCCTGGCAACGACGCCAAAAACTTGATGTGCGATTTATACACACGCTTAACGCAAGTGCACGTATCGTTACAAGTAATATAGTCTAGGTAAGACCGAATTGGTACACCCCGTAAATCCCAGGACATGTATATAAGAACGTACATAAGAAATCAGGACGATAAGATTTGAGACTTGTAGAATTTATCGGAATTATGGAAATGTCGGAAAATGAAATATTACGACGAATGGGAGGATGACACGTGTCACCCCCCTTGGATGGTCTTGGTCGAATTAGACCAAGGGCAAAAAGGTCAAATGACCAAAGCTTAGTCGTCGCATGTTATATAAAGAATGGACTATAGTTGTTAAAGTTGTTTGCGACTATATAACATGTTAGAACGACAATATGGATTGAAAGGATGTGGAAAGGATTATATGTGGTTGTACTTTGTAGCCGAGAAGGATATTTAATATTGGACTGTTTATATAAATTGTGGGGCAGAATTTTACACGTCTTGTAAGGCGTGTAATCCCCTTTGAATAGCTGAATTGTTGGGCCTTAAATGTGACATATTTGGTTGTTAAATTCGGGCCTTGAAAAAGGTGGAAAAGTACGTAGAAACAAAGGAAGTGTTGTCCAAATTTCTGTAGAATAAGAGACTTAGCACTTAGTATTATTCCACGTTAATAAGCTAGGAGTTGATAGACATGTTATGGTTATTATAGGTTGAAGTACTACGTATAGCGTATTCTACTTGAAGGATGGAATAGCTATCAATGTTGAAGTACTTTGGAGCATTTTGCTACTTGTCGATAATCGTCGCGAGGTATGTGAACCTCTTCCTTCGTTTGGCATGTTCTACGTATGAAATATACATGTTGTGTTATTTCATGATTCCTTCTACTCTTAGAGGTTAAGAGGTACGTATGTTGAATTACTCTGTGTAAAAGGTATGTCTAAGTTATCCTAAGTTCTTACCAAGTCTTATGTGGGATGTTGGTAAGAGTTGTTGAGAAGTATTTGGAGTCGAGTTGACTTTGCTAATTTACTGCACTAATGAGAATAAGTATCGAACAAGCCATTGCAGCGTTAGTAAAAGAAAATGCATCGACAATCAATTATATTAAAATAAGTAGAATTCTCCATCTGCATAGAAACTAAGATAAGACAAAATTGTATTACATTTTCTAGATCATGATTGCTTTAATAAGATCGTTATAAACGAGTATAACCTATTCACAACTCATAAAAGTATATGTTACTTATATTAAAAGAGTTTATGTTATGAAGTTTTAAGACTATGAACCTTGATTTCTAAAAAGGTTATGAGACTTTATTTTTCAAGTTATGAGACTTGATTCTTAAAGAAGGAATGATTTGATTTAAAAAGTTTGGTTGCCATGAATTATTTCAAAAGATAAGCGGCTTGATTTCAAAAGAGAATGCAACTTGAGTTTTCAAAAGAAGAATTTTATTGATTTAAAAGAGAAGGAGTTTTATGATTCTTTTTAAGTATGTATGTACGTAGTACTTTTGGATTTAATTTTCCCTAAAGTAATAAGAAATAAAAGTGCCTTAAGTTCTCTAAAGTGAAAGGTTGTTATAATAGCTTTATGGGAAGTTGTTATAACGACTTAAGAAGAAGTGAAAAGATGGTTTAAAATGTTATGTAAAGAGACTTTATCGCGTCCCAGAATGGGCCGGGCAGTATACCTTTATGGGCAGACTTATATGACTTTATCGCGTCCCAGAATGGGCCGGGCAGTAAACCTTTATGGGCAGACTTATATGACTTTATCGCGTCCCAGAATGAGTCGGGCAGTATACCTTTATGGGCAGACTTATATGACTTTATCGCGTCCCAGAATGGGCCGGGCAGTATACCTTAGTGGGAAGACTTTTTATGAATTCGTCGTGCCCCGCAAATGGGTCGGGTTACGTTATCACATATGGATAATCAAAGTGAACTCCAAAATGAGGCGTCCCTCCATAAAGGGCCGGATTATGTTATGTAAGATACGTAAGTTATATGTTTATGAACTTGAGGATTTTTCCTAAGTATGTACGTAAGAATTTGACTATAACTCTTATTGAAAAATGGAAAAAAAATAATAATGTGCGATTAAGTTCATGAGTTGCAATGACACGGTAGGATCTGATATTTACTTTTTTATACTTGCCCCTGTCATTCTTTTGTACAATTATGATTTGTTTACTGTACCTTATTTTCGTTCCATATTAAATTTTTGTTATGCGACCCGCCGAGTGCGTTCATGCCCGCATGTATTAGGTACATAGGTTGGTGATCCTTGCTCTTAGGATCTCTGTTCAGTTTTTGGGAAAAGACTCCATTTACTCCGGAGGCTTATCTTTTGGTACGGTTTTCCTGAGGTTGTAGATTTATGTATATTCAGGGGTATGGCGGTGCCCTGTCCCGTCACAGTTGTTATGTTAAAACTCTTAGAGGTCTGTAGTAATATCTTGTGGGTCGGTTTGTAAAAAAAATGGAGGTAACTGCTTTTGGATTTACGCATATATATATCCAGGGAGGTAACCTTATCGGCTAACATGTTATTTATTTCTTGTTGAGTTTATGTATGTTCATTGATTATCTCGATGTATACCGTAAAGTGCCAGTAGGACACGATGCGGGCGAAGTCGGGTCGTGACACGAATATCGTCCTCAGGGACTGGTTTTTAAGTACCGATTATCTATGCTTTATTTTCTATTTGGTTAACATTAATTGAGTTGGAATTCTAAACTAATAATGCAGGAAATAAACTAATTATGAAAATACTTTGATTTAAATCAGTTATGATGGAGAATTAGGGCTTCCAAGATCATCAACTATCCACTCTATTCAATCCTTAATACAATTAGACTGACTTCTTTTTCTACGTTAAGATAGCAGGTTAACTAGACCGTTTTATACTCCTGTTAAGGTAATATAAACACTCAACCCCAATGGAGAACCCTTCTATCTTTCGATGACAAGATTGACTACAAATGATGATTAAGAGCAATAACCTATTAAGATACACAAGTATCGGGGTACTTTCGTCCACGATTTAAACCTATGTTTATTCAACTATAGCATATTCACAATCTCCCCTTTCGGATTTCGATTAGAACTCATATAAGTGATGATAACTAGTGATCAGTTAATTATCAAGCAATCAAAACAACTATTGAATAAATCTTAAATAAGTGAAGAAGAAATCAAACTAATATATTAATTCATGAATAGAGTTTCAAGTGAATCACAAGGAAATCCCTAATAAAGTAATTAGCTCCTAGCCATAGTCACGCTAAGAACTAATATAATCTCCATACATGAACTGAAATAAACAAAGCAAAAGAAAGAAAAGAAAATACTTGAAAATCCTCCAATCTTAGCCTCCAAAGTTGTGTTGTATGTACAATGGATGGATGAATCCCACTCTAGAGAATGATGTAGAGAATATATATAGCCCAAGAATCCTTTAGGTCAAGGGTTAGGGATTATGTAGGTAGGAAAAGTTATCCCTTTTGGACCCTGAAAACGTGTCAAATTCGGCCTAAAACGTCAAAAAATACCGCGTCGGCGCCGTGGCCCTGCAGTCGGGCGCCACGGCGCCTAAAAATCAGAGAGTTTCGGACAACTTCAGTGGTCGGCGCAGCGGCGCTGTTGCCAGGCGCCGAGGCGCCGGTGACATTTTTTCGGCGGTTCTTCGCTTCGTCGTCCAGTTTTCATCCGGGTTTCGTCTGATCTTTTCTATACCTCTCGGGACTTCTTAGACTTCATTTATTGGCCCCTTTAAGTGTGCAATTCCATCTCAATTAAGCTCATTTCATCTTCTCTTCGCCATTTCTCCATTTCTGACCGTTGTGACACAAAAGAAAGGAAAACGACCCTAATACTATACTAACATAAATGAAATGAGTAAAATACTAACTAAAAATGACTCAAAAAGTGTATATAAAATACACCGATCACTATTGAATCTCGTAAGAGGTGTCCCCGTATGAAGATCCTTCACAGTAAAACCAAAAGGGTCAAAGTCCACAGAGACATAATTGTTACGAGTAAATTGGCGGACAAATATGAGGTTCTTAATCATGTGTGGGGCATATAGGGTGTTTTTTAGGGAGAAGGGTGGATGAGGAGGTTGTGTGTATGAGGTACCATAACCTTTAACTGGAATGCGTTGTCTACTACCAATTGTAACTGTTACACCCCGTAAGTCCAGGACATGTATAAGAGAATGTACGTAAGGAACACAAGACTTGAAATTGGTACGAAAGGAAGAATGTTTTTCCGACGGAAAATCTTCCGAACGACGGAAAGGAAAAATGTTCGTTGATGAGAATTGAATTCTCAAAATGCATTATTTGAAGAATATGGAACTTATTATCATTATGGAAATTTATTTTTACGGATTTGGTCATGTAGGGCCCACCCGAGGAATTTTACATTTTGTGGGGCCCACGAGGGTTACGGAATTTTTATGGATGAATGGGAGGGCGACACGTGGCACCCCCACATGGTCTTGGACAAAATATATCAAGGGTAAAATGGTCATTGACCATGGTAGATGAATAAGTCTTGCTAGCTTGAGATTGTTGACCAAGTCAACTTGCCACTTGTGTAGTTATCCAATTGTTCTTCATCCTAGCCACACATTTGTTATAATCTTGACCCTCCATTGTGTTATATATACCACACTAGTGCAAGACTTGTCTTCAACACTTAGAAATTTTTTAGAGAACCTAGTTCTTGAAAGATAGGCTCTCGGCTTTGTCATGTTCCACACAAGAATTTTTTTGTAGTTTTGATCCATTATTCACAAGACTTTAACCCAAGGTCCCTAAGGGTATTGTAAGGATATCTCAATAGAAAGATTTCGGAAAAATGACGTTTTCACGTTAGTCGCAAGGCGAAAACCTAAGTCGTTTTCACAAGTTTGGATTGGAAATGGAAGAGAAGTTGGTTGTGAACTTCTAAAGGCTTCAAATAGCGGATTGGAGCGTAAAGGAAAGGAGCTAAGAATTGCTAAGGAGCGACTTTGAATCTTAGAAATTTTAAGGGCTTGTAAAGGTATAAATCCTGTCGTTTTAGCAATTAAAGTTTACTTATCATTGTAGTTATGGATATTAGCAATCATGAGGTATATATTATGAAGTTTGATAAGTGTATTGGCTATTGGAACCCTAATCCGAAAACTAGCATGTTTAGCCTTAAGATTACAATTCAATTTGATTATTAGTATAAGTCGTCACATGTTATATAAAGAAGGAAATTGTAGTTGTTGAAGTTGTCTATGACTATATAACATGTTAGACCTAAGAACTTGGATTGAAAAAGAATTGGAAAGGACTTGTGTTGTTGTATATGTTGGCCGAAAATGGCTTTTGGATATTAAACTACTTAGTATGAATTGTGGGGCAGAATTTTACACGTATTGTAAGATGTGTAATCCCCTTTGGTTGGTTGTTGTATTGAGCCTTAAATGTGGCATGTTGGTTATTGATTATCGGGCCTTGAAAAAGGTGGAAAAGTATGTAGAAACAAAGGAGGTGCTGCCCGATTTTCCGTAGAATAAGAGACCGTATACTTAGTATTATTCTACGTTAGAAGCTAGAAATTGATAGTCATGTTGTGTCCATTATAGGTTGACAATTCTACGTGCGGCGTATTCGACTTAGCTTGTGGATTAAGCCGAAAAGGTATGTGAACCATCTCCTCTTCTTCTAGCATGATTCCTTAAGATAAAGAAAGTAAGTCCTACTCCTTAAATGATCCATTCCTTGGTTGTACTTGGATTGCCTAATATAGAATTTGTTCTATGTACTTCCTTGATTGTACTTTGATGTTTAAATTGTAAGTTGTATAATCCATTTCCTTAGTGAAGTTTGGTTCTTAAAAGTGAAAGTATTTTACTTAAAGTACATAGAGTCTTGAAAAGGAAGTGGTTTCCAAATCTTTTGGCTAGTGCCTTAGTTCCAAAACCTAAAGGTTGTTATAATGACACTAGGAGAGTCAAAGGAGTGATTTACTTAAGTGATTTAAAAGAGGAGAAATTACATGATTTAAAGAGAAGTAACTTGTTTTAAAGGTGTGAGTTACTTGAGATTTAAAAGTAGAAGAAACTTGATTTCTAAAGATTAAGAGACTTGAAGTATTTTGAAAGTTAAGAAACTTGATTCGTAAGTATGTGATACTTGGTTTTAAAAGTGTAAGTCTCTTGGATATAAAAAGTAATGAATTGGTCTAAAACTATAAAGGGTTATAACGGTTTTGTGGGAAGTTGGTTATAACGGCTTTATGGAAGGTTAAGAAAGTTATCTATTTTGATTACTGGGCATAAGTTGCCTAGATTGTGAAAATTTGAAGTTACTTGGTTTCAAGCTTTGAAATGAGTTTCTAAAAGTGTAGTAACTTACTTTGAAAAATAGACATGACTTGATACTACGGGTGTTAGTATCTTGGGGTTTTACATAAAAATGAGTCTTTTGAAAAGAATGTACGTACGTAGTACTTTGGCTTGTTTAAACGAGAATTATTCTATGTGTGTCTTGATAAGTACTTTGGCTTGCTTAAATAAGGATTTCTCTTGGTTTATGTAAAAAGAAGGCATGGTAATTATCTTGGTTTGTGTAAAGACATGGTATTGTCTTGGCTTATGACAAAAAGAAAGGCATGGTAATTGTCTTGATTTGTGTAAAGGCATGGTTTTGCCTTGGTTTGCTTGCATATGGGTTGCTCATATAGATATTCGTGCAAGTGTCATATTTCCACATCTCCGCGTCCCTCCATAAAGGGCCGGCAACTTGTTTCAATGATACCATGGGTTAGCTCCCCATGGGGGTGAGTGGTACACACTCACGGCGGGTCGGTATTTGACTCGGACGGGTTAAATTCTCGGGATATATATTGTTATACCCCGTAGTTCCAGGGTATGTATGCGAGGACGTACGTACGAGAATACGACAGAAAGATTGGAAAGGAAGAAAGAGGTGAATTTTCCACGAAAAAGTTTCCGGTTTTTGTGAAGGAAAAAGGTTCTGTCACGACCCGAAACTGGGCCCGTGACTGGTGCCTTACCCCGGGCACCCTAGTGACACAACATCAGAGTAATCAGCGGAACATAAAACAACAACATGAGATAACAGAAATATAAAACAATAATCTGTGAAAACTTGCCTTTCGGCATATAAATAACCATCAACTCTTTTACAAATGAACAGCTTAATCCTTTTTACCAACCCCGCTACAAGATTACTCTGCACCTCTAAGAATGATACGACCACAATGGCGGGGACAGGGCCGCCAAACCACGAATGTAAACACTTACTCTGACGGACTATACCATGGATAAGCCTCCGAGAACGGAGCTTCCCAAACGCTGAGCGGACCACGAGAGCTAGGATCAACGTCTGGTGTACCTCAACCTGCGGCATGAACGCAGCCCGAAGGAGGTCGATCTGACAAAATTTAGTATGTGAAACAAAAAAATAAATACTGTAAATGAAATCATAGTAGTCTATACAAAGCGGGAGACATGTATGATAACCAAACTACGATTCACCATAAATAGCGATGCGTGTCGTGGACTCACGCCTCAAAGTCATCACTCCAATATAACTATGGGTCTCAAGCCCATAACATCAATCATGCGTGGAATACCTTCCTCACCGCTGCGGCGATCATGATAGAAAAACACCAAGGAATACACATGAACACCGTGTCCCACGTGTCCAAATAAAACCGTCTGGGGTAAGTGCGAAGGCATAGCCGACTACTAACACCAGCGCATGCAGCGTCATGAATCGTATCATAAGATCTGTCTGGCATCATTACATGATCAAAGGCCGCCACTTGCCGCAGATCTAATGCGCGTCTAGTCCTGGAACTTCGCGACTCGCGTAGGCCAATCTCATCGGCGCGTGAGGTATTCCCGCATCGGTAGCTACTCCCAAGATCGTCCGACTTTCGAGTCGCGTAGCCCAAGGACCGCGTGCCCGTAAAGGACGACACTAACACGGAACTCTCGTAGCTCGCGCATAGGCCCCAGGACCGCATGAGGTATTCTCGAATCATGGTCCTGCATCACCTGAGTCTACCCCGCGACGGACGGCTTAACCCGGAATCACCTCAAGAGATGAATGCCACAATACTATCATAACGACTGATAGTTAATAAGCACAATCAAGGGAAACCCCTTTACACAAACATCACAAGATACTAACACACGTAGCATCCTAACACGTTTACTTATCAAAGCAACAAGAAAGTATTACAAGGCTATCACAAACCAATACAATCAAGTTATTCACACGAGGTACTTTCTACTAACAAGTTCGGGTATCTATCCCCAAAGTACTTCACACATTAAATCTAAGAAAAAGATCTGTTTCTTTCACATAAGTCACACAATACGTAGTATAAAATAGAGTATCCTTTTAAGAAAACCAAAACTCTTACCTTTGTAAAATCAAGTAACAACATTATTTTCCAAACGTCCAAGTTTGCCTAATTTCAAATGTTCACGTTTCTTATTTTAGAAAGGTTTCGTAGTTCATGGTCTTATTCATTTAAGAATATAATTCTCTTTTAAACAATCTGAGAAACATAAGTCTTATGTGAGTAGGATATTCTTGTTTATAAAAATCTTATTACAAAGACCGTGATCTAGAAATATCATTTTGTCTCATCTTAGCTTACATGCAGATGGAAGTTTCTACGGTTTTAATAATACTTAATTATTCAAAACATTTCCTTTTATTAACGCCGCATGGTTTGTCGATACACATTACGATTTCGAAATCGAGAAAGCATTCTTAAAGCGTTATACCTAACTTCCCATAAAGCTAGTATAACTCTTAAGTTTTCAAACACCAAGTATTACTCCTTTCAAAATGATTCAAAAATCTTTTGAAATACTTCAAGTTCTTTCTTATCATATAACAAGCCAGTTATAGTTCAAATCAGTTACCTTTTAAAAACCACATGTATCTTCTTACTAACATAAAGCTGTTATAACCAACTTCCCATAAAGCCGTTATAACACTTTATGTTTTAAACCACTCAAACACAGTTAGCACGTATGCGTCACCGCATTACATAGTTCACACATATCATGCTAGAAGAGATAGGAAGAGGTTCACATACCTCGCGACGAGTATCGACTCATAGCAAAACGCTCCAAGTACTTCCAAACGTCGGCTACTCCTTAAGCCACGTAGATCGCGCCACACGTAGTACATCAACCTATAAGGCCACAAGGCGCTTATTAACATTTAGATCTCATCGTAGAACATTCTACCGAAAATTCGGCACCTCCACACATGCAGCGTAAACCTCCTCCTCTATCGAGGCTACGCCAAGCCAACCAGGGGGTTATACATCTAACCTAACAGTACAATTCTACTCCACTGTACTACTACAAGTCTCTGTCAGATCCCATGTAATTCTGATTCGATTCTTCAGGCTTAAGTCCAAGGACATTGCCACAAGCTATGTTCAGTTATATATATATAGTATACTTCAACTATATATTCCTACAACATGTAATATCCAATTACAATAGGAGGACAAGATAATTACCTCGATAAGCCCATAAATATCCGAGTTAAATGTCGCTCCTGAGCAAGGTTTAGCTCAACTCCAAGCGCTCAACCCGCTCCAAACCACCCTTAGAAGTTCTAACCAACTTCTACATAACACTCCAACTAACTATGGAGATTTTCCTTAGGGTTTCGGTTTTGTGACTGACGGAAAGTATAATAGTATATCTGGGCTTTTCGTATAGGTATAACCTTAGAATACAACAAGGTATACGGCTAAGGTAAATTTGGGCATTATAACAATACTTTTGAGAGTATTTCTACACCACAAAAAACGGGGGTATAAACGAAACAACCTAGGCTAGGGGTACCCTGCTAGACCTCAAAGGAGGGAGGGCTCTCGGCCAAGGGGCCTTTCAAAGGGGAGAGGGCTCTTGGGCGAGAGTCGACAAGAGGGAGAGGGAGGGATTTCACTTAGAAACATTTAGGAATGGATGAAGAATTCATCAAAGGGAGAGGGTATTTATAGCCAAGCCAAGGCCAACCAATGGCCAAGATTGAGCCAAGTGTTACACAAGTGTAGGGCCAAGATATGCCCAAGTGCCCCTAGTCCCTACTCCTTAAAACCTCACAAATATCTACCAAAATATCTACCACTGACACCCCAAATCGTCCACGCGCCGCTTGCCCACCAACGAGAGGGTGCCGTGCCGCCTCTCGTTGGTCCAAAATGTTCCGCCTCTCGGAAAAATCATAAAAATGAGAAAAGACATAGCCGAATTTTCCTCGCAGTTATGTAAAGCGTTTCGCCGAAAACGACTCTAACCGGTGTTGTGCACAAATGCCATTCGGCCAAGCCACTAGGCGGGGTGACACGTGTCACCCTCCTATCGCCCAAAATAAAACATCTTCCAAAATATCCATAATGGCCAAAATCTAAAACAAAGTGGGCCCACAAAAATCAGTAAATTTCTCAAAGTGGGCCCCACGTGACCATTTTCAAAATAAAATTCCATAATTCTCTAATATTCCAGAAGTCCGAATCCGAATCTGGGAATCCATTCCCATTAACGAACCTTTTTCCTTCACAAAACCTAAACTTTTCCGTGGAAAAAATCGCCTCTTTCTTCCTTTCCAATCTTTTACGTCGTATTCTCGCACGCACGCCCTCGCATACATACCGGGACTACGGTATAACATTCTTCCCTTAGAAACATTCGTCCGAATGTTCCTTCTAAGTCTAAAAACAACGTGCGCCAAGATAGTCTTCACTACTATACTTACGAAACAATCCTTGCCACACGGCCATAAACAACCGCACAAATACCCACATCTAAGCCCACGAGGAAACACCTCTAATCATCACCACAAAACACTTCTCCTGGGTCTAAAATATACTTCGCCCTTTCTTTTACAAAAGAAATGATCACATCTATGCCGCCATACATGCTCGCTCTCTTTACTTGTCGTAGATACCACTTTGTCACTCTGCTGAGGCATTAACCTTCTCAGCGACCCAACAAATGGTACCACTTTTGTCACTTTGTCGCGAGCCTTGCTCGGCGACCCAACAAATGGTGCCGCCATGATCCGGAGGATCTACACTCGAACTCTTACCACATTCGATACGGCCGGTTTCCAAAACTGGGGTTACTATCTCTAACGTGGTCATCATTAATCGGGAACACTCTGGATGGATCTCGATACTTTCCCGATCATAACAATACGGCGGAAGATCGCCTCTAAGTCGGACGGCAAAAGCTAACATATAGGCAACCCGCCTATTCTTCACATGAACTCGTGCGGCCCCGTAACTCGGGCTAAGCTCCTTTGTTTCCAAAACTCGTCACACCCTAGCAGGGTGGTACTTTCAAGAAGACCGTCGGCCTGAACTCTGGCGTCGCCGCCGATTATCCGCACGATTTCTCGAGCTGCGTAACTTCTACAGACAAGCTTCGCACTATCCACGGTCTGTGGAACAAGCTCGAACTAATCGAACGCTTGCCAACATCGAACCAATCGATGGCAACTTACACTTCCGCCCCTACAAGGCTTCAAAAGGCGACATCCGAACCGAAATGGTAGCTTAAACACTACCTCCACAGAGACAACAATCCCACAACTATCCTCAAATCCAAACACGGCGAGGCGAATGCGATCTGAGACTTACGAGTTCTTAACACATGCCGCAAAACTTCGAAACAAAACAGCATACCGCTTGTTATACCGTATTTCGGAGTATGCGTAGGGCGTCGTGAAAAATTTGAAACTTGTACTAAGGCTTGGCGAATTAATTTTGTTCACAACACGTTTAGAGTCGTTTTTTTAAAAAGCGTTTTCCACGACTTTCGTAGGAATTTCCGCTATGTCATTTTTAATTTTTGCGGATTTTTCCGAGACGAAGCGTGTTGGGCGACAAGAGGGCGCCACGGCACCCTCCGGGCGGGCGTGAGCTCGATTGTGGCCGATTGGAATGGCTTTAGTTGGTAGGATATTTGTGTGTTAGTTGGTTAAGGGCACTTGGCAAGATCTTGGCCTACTGCCTTGCACTTGGCAAGATCTTGGCCATTGGTTGGTCATTGGTTGGCTATAAATACCACCTATGTTGAAGACTTTCTTCATCCTAAAATCTTCTAAGTGTTAAAATCCTCCTCTCCCTTCGTGGTTCTCGTCCAAAGCCTTCCCACTCCTGGCAGAGTTCCCCAGCCAGTGGGGTGGTAGAAATACACCCCTCCTTGGGGTGCTAGCCGTGGGGTACCACAGCCTAGTTGTTTCGTATAATACCCCACTCTTGGTAGAAATACTCTCAAAGTATTGTTATAATGCCCAATTACCTTAGCCAGTATACCTTGTTGTATTCTAAGGTTATACTATACAAAAATGCCCAGAAATACTATTATACTTCCTTAGTCACAAAAACCAAACCCTAGGAAAATCTCCATAGTCCGTTAGAGTATTGTGTAAGTTGGTTAGAACTTCTAAGGGTGGTTTAGAAGCGGAGTTGGGCGCTCGGAGTTGGAGTTAAACGATTGCCCGGGATCGACTTTAACTAGGATAATTATGGGCTTATCGAGGTAATTATCTTGTTCCTCTGTTGTAATTGGAAATTACATATTGTTAGACTATATAGTTGAAGTATACTATATATATAGAACTGAACGTTGTTGTCGTGATGTCTTTGGACTTAAGCACGAATAATAAGAAACCTTTTGAAGAAGAGTACTAAACTGTTTTACTTAGGCATGTATTCAGTAGACTTGTGTAGTAGTAGTGGAGTAGAATTGTACCCGTTAGGGTTAGATGTATAACCCCCGGTTGGCTTGGTGGCACCTCGATAGAGGAGGAGATTTACGCTGTCATGCGGGGAGAATCTTCTTAGAATTTTACGTAGAATGTTCTACGGTTAGACCTAAATGTTAATAAGCGCCTTGTGGCCTTATAGGTTGAAGTACTACGTGTGGCGCGATCTAGGGCTAAGGAGTAGCCCGACGGTTTGAGGTACTTGGGCGTTTTGCTATTAGTCGATACTGCGTCGCGAGGTATGTGAACCTCTTCCTATCTCTTCTAGCGTGATATGTGTGAACTATGTAGTATGCAGTGACGTCATGTGCTAAATGTATTTAGTTGATTTAAAACATAAAGTGTTATAACGGCTTTATGGGAAGTCGATTATAAGCGACTTTATGTTGGTAAGAAAATACTTGTGGTTTTAAAAGGTAATCGATTTGAACTATAAGCGGCTTGTTATGTGATTAATAGAGAACTTGAAGTAATACTTGGTTTTGAGAACTTAAGAGTTATACTAACTTTATGGGAAGTTAGGTATAACGACTTAAGAATGTTTCTTGATTTAAATCGTAATGTGTATCGACAAACCACTGCGGCGTTAATAAAGGAAAATGTTTTGAATAAGTAAGTATTATTAAAACCAGTAGAAACTTCCATCTGCATGAAGCTAAGATGAGACAAAATGATATTTCCTAGATCATGGTCTTTGTAATAAGATTGTTATAAGCGAGAATATCTACTCACATATAAGACTTATGTTTCTCGGATAGTTTAAAGGAGAATTATATTCTTAAATGAATAAGACTATGAACTACGAAACCTTTCTAAAATGAGAAACTTGAACATTGGAAATTAGGCAAACTTGATCATTGGAAAAGAATGTTGCTACTTGATTTTACAAAGAGAAGTAATCGATTTACTTTAAAGGATAGTCACTCTATTTTTATACTACGGTATTGTGTGACATTGTGAAAGTAACGATCTTTTAAAGAGTTAATGTATGAAGTACTTTGGGGATAAAACCCGAACTTGTTGGCATATAGTAGAAAGTACCTTGTGTGTATAACTTGATTGTGTTGGTTTGTGATAGCACAGTAATACTTTCTTGTTGATTGATAAGTAAACATGTTAGGATGCTACGTGTGTTAGTATCTTGTGATGTTGAGTAAAGGGGTTTCCTTTGTTGTGCTTATGTTGTAACGATAATTTGTTGTGTTAGTATTTTACATCACTCATCTCTTGAGATGATTAGGGATTAAGCGCCCTCCGTCGCGGGGTAGACTGCGGGTCGATGGACCTATGATTCGAGAATACCTCATGCAGTCCCGAGGGCTATCGCGAGCTACGAGAGTTCGTGTTAGTGTCGTCCTTTATGGGCATGCGGTCCGTATGGCCATGCGGTGCGAAGTCGGGGCGATCTTGGGAAGTAGCTACCCTCGACGCGAGAATACCTCATGCGGCCGATGAGATTGGCTTTATCGCGGGCTGCGGAGTTCGTGGTTAGACGCGTGCATCGATCTGCGCGCAAGTGGCGGCTTTGATCATGTGACGGTCTAGACAGATCTTATAATCTGATTCATGACCTTGTTGATGCTGTGGGTTTTTAGTAGTCGGCTATGCCTTCGTACTTACCGTCTGATTTATTATGACACAGTGGGACCCGTGTTCATGTGTTCCTTGGTGCTTTTATATCATGAAGCCGGCGATGAGGAAGGTATTCCACGCATGATTGATGTTGTGGGCACGAGACCCATTGTTATATTTGAGTGATGACTTGGCGTGAGTCACGACTTGACACGATCGCTTTGTTGTAAAGCTGTAGTTTGGTTATCATACATGTCTCTGCTTTATATGATTGCTATGATTTCATTTACGATGTATTTTGATTTCACATACTCATTACTGTTATCGACCTCCTTGGGCCGCGTTCATCTGCGCGAGTTGAGGTACACGATCGTTGATCCTAGCTCGGTCCTGTTTGCGTTTGGGAAGCTCCGTTTCTCGGAGGCTTATCGATGGTATAGTCCCCGCGCCGTAAGTGTTTACATTCGAGGTTTGGCGAGGCCACTGTCCGCCATTGTTGTCATATCATTCTTAGAGTGCAGAAATGCTTGTGTGGCGGGGTTTGTAAAAGGATTAAAGCTGTTCATGTTGAAAAAGTTGCTATTTATATTTATCTTGAAGGTAACCGCTTTTAGTTGCTTTGTCTTCTTATTTCCTTTGTCTTATTACCGGTTTCATGTATTGTCTTTATGTTCGCGATTACTGGATGTATGTCTACTTGGGTGCGGGGTAAGGCACGATCCGGGCCGGTTGGTCGTGACAAAAGTGGTATCGAGCGATTAATCCTCGGAAAGTGTCTACAGACCGTATCGATGAAGTCTTGATTATCGGTGTGTTGTGCACCACACCAATAATCGAGAGGCTATAGGATATTTTAGGATTGGTTTCTATTCTTCTCACTCGAGATCGTGCCTTAGAAATTTGTGTTGTAAGTTGGACCCTCGGCGTATTTCTTTCCACCGCTATGCCTCCGCGTGAGCAACCCGGCCGGGAGGCAAGGCGGCGGAGGCTGCGAGTAGAAGTTCGAGGTGGCGAGGGCACGGGCCCAATCATTACCTAGGGTAGTGCTTCATTCGGGGAGTTTTGCGACGTCACTAGCCCAAAGAGTTTAGCACGGCGTGGCGATTCCAGCTGCGGCCATGATATTTGAACCTTGATTCCACGGCCGGAAACGATGAATATAGAGTGCAAAGAAAGGCGACCACATTACTAGCATGGATGTGGCTACGCAGAGTATCCGATGTACCACGGTCTTGATGACTATCTAGAGAGGTTGTGCAAGAGTAATTCTTGATTGAAGCGGCATGGCACGTATGCGGGCTTATGCGCAATGTGCCAAGCGTAGAGATCAACGGGTTGAAGGGCGACAGAGGGCGAGCGGCGAGTCCTTTGGTAACTTTCGAGGCGAGTCACCTCGCGGCCAGATTGAATATGCGCATCCACGGTCAGTGGTCCTCGCGGGGTTGGGACGTTAGGTATGCAGAGTTGGTCGAGCTCGAGCTTAGGTTGCGGCTACACGTAGGTTCCGGCCACCGGATTCGATTTTCCTCGGTGTTCGCGATGTGTGAGCGTCGTCGGGAATGTCGTCTTTTAGTTAGTACTTGTTGTACCTACGGCCGTCAGGGTCTGATGTCGATAGAGTGTCCTTGTAGGAGGACTTAGCCTTCAGATCGGTGGGTAGTTCGTCATCTTCCCTGGCTATCGCCTACTGCAGGCGAGTTTGATTTGAGCGACTAAGGGAGTGAGCGGTAGATATAGATATATCTTTAACCCTGCAGAGATCGTTATGTGTGATAAGGTGAGTATACCTTAAGTGCTATGTTACGATAACGATGTGTTAGTCGTGATTAGATCATGGTTGTTTAACAGAGTAAGATTTTGGGGATAGAGAAGGTGTGAGCCTTGAGCTTTTACGTAGAGACCTTAGAGGTGAGGCCGTCTCGAGAAAGGTGTAGTGTTATGTTTGACCCTTATCGGAGTGCATAGTGCACGTGAGTTATGTTTGGGATAGGTCCTAGTAATTGTGGAATGAAAGGGGGTAGTTGAGGTAAGAAGGCCGCTAGGTTTTCAAGCGTGATTTGTGAGATTGTTCGAATCGGGAGCTAGTATTGTGCGGCGTTGCGGGTCGGGTTGAGGCCACGTTGCGGGTCAACCAGCGGTAGGTTTGGTGGTGGGGCCAGGTTGTGGTGGTCGCGCGTGTTAGGGTTGTGAGGGTGTTAGGCCCAGTTTAGTTAACCAGTCTGAGTTCGTGGATCGTTCGACCGGTGGTCGGTCGATGGGGCAGCCCATCGTGTTCTTCGATCGGGGCCGTTTACTCTGTGTTGAGTTATCGAAAGGTTGTAAGGCTGCGGGGTGCCTACCTTCACCTTATAATGATGATGGAGCCGGTAGAAATGTTGTTGTTCTGGAAGTTTTGCCAAGCGTGTGTTAGAACTCGGTGAATCTCGAGAATCGCGTTCGCCTCGGGCGGTGTGTGTATCTCGAGAGGTAGTCGTGGGGATTGTTGTCTCTGTGGAGGAAGTGTTTAAGCTACCATTTCGGTGTTCTGATATCGCTTTGTGGCGCGCAGGGGCGGAAGTGTAAGTTCGGTTGATTGGTTCGGCGTTGGCAAGATTCGGATAGTTGGTTGAGCATTCCGGCGGTGTGGATAGAGTAAAGCTTGTCTAGAAGAGGTTACGGCAGCTCGGAGAAATCGTCGCGGATAATCGGCGGCACGCCAGAGTTCGAGTTGGCCGGTCTTCTTGAAAGTACCACCGGGGTGGGTGTGACGAGTTTTGGAATACGAGAGGAACTTAGCGAGTTACTTTGGGCCTGAGTTCATGTGAAGGATAGGCGGGTTGCCTATATGATAGCTTTTGCCGTCCGACTTAGGAGGCGATCGTCCGATCTTCGTAGTGTTATGTTCGGGAAAGTATCGGAGATCCATCAAGAGAGTTCCCAGTTAATGATGACCAAGTTAGGGATAGTAACCCCGAGTTTTGGAAACTGAAGCAGTATCGGACATGTGGTAAGAGTTCGAGTGTCACGACGACCTCGGGGATCGCGTGTAGTCGGTACCATTTGTTGGGTCGCCGAGTGACACTAGAACCTCGCGGCAAAGTGACAAAAGTGGTATCGGGAAGAAGCGAGCATGTATGGCGAGAATTGATGTGACCATTTCTTTTGTTTGGAAAAGTGTGGAAGAAGTATATTTTAGACCCCGGTGAGGAGTGTTTTGTGGTGATGATTAGAGGTGTTTCCTCGTGGACTTTGGCGTAAGTATTTACGCAGTGCATTTGTGGCGGGATTGTTCTCGTAAGTATAGTAGTGAAGACTATATTGGCGCGTTTGTTTTGAGACTTATAAGGAACATTCGGAATGAATGTTTCTAAGGAGGAGAATGTTATACCGTATTTCAGTATATGCGTGGGGCGTGCGTAGAAAAATTTGAAACTTGTACTAAGGCTTGGCGAATTAATTTTGTTCACAACACCCGTTTAAGTCGTTTTTCGACGAAACGTTTTCCACGGCTTTCGTAGGGAATTTCGGTATGTCATTTTTAATTTTGCGGATTTTTAGAGGCGAAAGCGTGTTGGGCCAACAAGAGGCGCCAACTTGCACCTCCCATTGGCGGGCGTGAGAGCTCGATTGTGGCGATTGGAATGGCTTTAGTTGGTAGGATATTTGTGTGTTAGTTGGTTAAGGGGCACTTGGCAAGATCTTGGCCTACACTTGCCTTGCACTTGGCAAGATCTTGGCCATTGGTTGGTCATTGGTTGGCTATAAATACCACACATGTTGAAGACTTTCTTCATCCTAAAATCTTAAGTGTTAAAATCCTCCCTCTCCCTTCGTGGTTCTCGTCAAGCCTTCCCCTCCGCGAGAGTTCCCCACAGTGGGGTAGGCCGAGGTATACACCACTCCTTAGGGTGCTAGTGGGTACCACTAGCCTAGTTGTTTTAAGTATAATACCCCTCTTGGTAGAAATACTCTCAAAGTATTGTTATAATGCCCAAATTACCTTAGCAGTATACCTTGTTGTATTCTAAGGTTATACCTATACAAAAATGCCCGAAATACTATTATACTTCCCTTAGTCACAAAAACCGAAACCACAGGAAAATCTCCATAGTCAGTTAGAGTATTGTGTAAGTTGGTTAGAACTTCTAAGGGTGGTTTAGAGCGGGTTGGGCGCTCGGAGTTGAGTTAAACGATTGCCGGGATCGACTTTAACTAGGATAATTATGGGCTTATCGAGGTAATTATCTTGTTCTCTGTTGTAATTGGAAATTACATATTGTTAGACTATATAGTTGAAGTATACTATATATATAGAACTGAACGTTGTTGTCGGCAATGTCTTTGGACTTAAGCTGAATAATAAGAAACCTTTTAGAAGAAGAGTACTAAACTGCTTTTACTTGGGTGTATTATGAGACTTGTGTAGTAATGTAGTGGAGTAAATTGTGCAGATTAGGGTTAGATGTATAACCCCACTGGTTGGCTTGGTGGCGGCCTCGATAGAGGAGGAGATTTCTGTTGTTGCGGGAGTCTTCTTGAATTTTACGTAGAATGTTCTACGGTTAGACCTAAATGTTAATAAAGCGCCTTGTGGCCTTATAGGTTGAAGTACTACGTGTGGCGCGATCTAGGGCTAAGGAGTGGCCGAGCGGTTTGAGAAGTACTTGGGCGTTTTGCTATTAGTCGATACTGCGTCGCGGTATGTGAACCTCTTCCTATCTCTTACAGCGTGATATGTGTGAACTATGTGATGCGGTGAGCGTCATGTGCTAAATGTATTTAGTTGATTTAAAACATAAAGTGTTATAACGGCTTTATGAGAAGTCGATTATAAACGACTTTATGTTGGTAAGAAAATACTTGTGGTTTTAAAAGGTAAGCGATTTGAACTATAAGCGGCTTGTTATGTGATTAATAGAGAACTTGAAGTAATACTTGGTTTTGAGAACTTAAGAGTTATACTAACTTTATGGGAAGTTAGGTATAGCGGCTTAAGAATGTTTCTTGATTTGAAATCGAATGTGTATCGACAAACCAACTGCGGCGTTAATAAAGGAAAATGTTTTGAATAAGTAAGTATTATTAAAACCGATGAAACTTCCATCTGCGTAGAAGCTAAGATGAGACAAAATGATATTTCCTAGATCATGTTCTTGTAATAAGATTGTTATAAGCGAGAATATCCTACTCACATATAAGACTTATGTTTCTCGGATAGTTTAAAGGAGAATTATATTCTTAAATGAATAAGACTATGAACTCTGAAACCTTTCTAAAATGAGAAACTTGAACATTGGAAATTAGGCAAACTTGATCATTGGAAAGAATGTTGCTACTTGATTTTACAAAGAGAAATGTCGATTTACTTTAAAAGGATAGTCACTCTATTTTTATACTACGGTATTGTGTGACATTGTGAAATAACGTATCTTTTAAAGAGTTAATGTATGAAGTACTTTGGGGATAAAACCCAACTTGTTGGCATATAGTAGAAAAGTACCTTGTGTGTATAACTTGATTGTGTTGGTTTGTGATAGCACAGTAATACTTTCTTGTTGATTGATAAGTAAACATGTTAGGATCTTTACGTGTGTTAGTATCTTGTGATGTTGAGTAAAGGGTTTCCTTTGTTGTGCTTATGTTTAACGATAATTTGTTGTGTTAGTATTTTACATCACTCGTCTCTTGAGATGATTAGGGATTAGCGCCTCCGTCTGAGGTAGACTTCGGTGGGTCGATGGACGCATGATTCGAGAATACCTAATGCGAGTCCGAGGGCACATCGCAGGCTACGAGGGATTCGAGTTAGTGTCGTCCTTTATGGGCATGCGGTCCATGTGTACGTGCGGTGCGAAGTCGGGGCGATCTTGGGAGTAGCTACCGATCGGGAGAATACCGTGCGAAGTGATGAGATTGGCCTATCTGCGGGCTGCGGGAGTTCGGTTAAATAGCGTACATTAATCTGCGGGCAAGTGGCGGCTTTGATCATGTGGCATGCAAGCGAATCTTAATCGATTCGCGGACTTGTTGATGCTGTAGGTTTTAGTAATCGGCTATGCGCCGTACTTACCGTCTGATTTTATTATGACCTGAGTGGGACACGGTGTTCATGTGTGTTCATAGTGCTTTTATATCGTAAATGGCGGTGAGGAAGGTATTCCACGAGGCGTGATTGATGTTGTGGGCACGAGACCCGTTGTTATATTTAGTGATGACTTGAGGCGTGAGTCACGACTTAACGTAGTGCTTTGTTGTAAAGCGTAGTTTAGTTATCATCATGTCTCACCTTTCTGTATATTTGCTATGATTTCATTTCTGATATGTATTTTCGGTTTCGTATACTTTTTGTTATGCTTGACCTCGCTTGAGAAGTGCGTTCATCTGCATGAGTTGAAATTACCGCGATCGTTGATCACAGCTCGGGTCCGCAGTTTGGCGTTTGGGAAACTCCGGTTTCTCGGAGGCTTGCTCCGATGGTATAGTCCACCAATAAATGCGTAAGTGTTTTACGTTCGGGGGTTTAGCGGGTACTGTATCGCGTTGTTTATCATATCATTCTTAAGTGCAGTAATCTTTGTTGTGGCGGGAGTTTGTAAAAGAAGTTAAAGCTGATTGCGTATTGAAAAAGTTGCTATTTATATTTATCTTTGAAGGTCGCCGTTTTGGATTGCTTTGTCTTGCTTATTTCCGTCTTATTACACTTTGGTTTCGTATATTGTCTTTATGTTCGTGATTACTGATGTATGTCTGCAGGTGCGGGTAAAGAGGCGCGATCCGCGGTAGGTTCGGTCGTGGCAACCACAGGCTCGGTATGCATGCGTCATAAGGTGAAGGTAGGCGCCGTGCAACCTTCTGACGCTACGATCTTTCAGCCATGGTAGAGTAAAGCGGTCGAGAAGAAACGCGATGAAATTTGCGCCAATCGGCGACCATTTCAGTCGACGCAGCGTCGAACTTCATCTGTTTGGTTAACCAAACTGGGCCTAACACCTGCGTGACCACTACCCTGGCGGGACCTGTGGCCAGCCCCTTTTGTCGTACAGCGGGTTGACGCGGCAACTAACCTCGCCAGGCAGAAGCATTCGCAAAACACTAGCTCACAGAGGAATAATTTCACAAATCGTATTACGAAAACCTGGCCGGTGCTTACAGCTCGACTACGCTGAATCACGCTGCTCGGGGACATCCCGAACATAGCTCGCGTGCACTGTACTGCCATAGGAGTCAAGCGCCCTACTTGCTTTGCTCGAGATGGCGCACCTGCTGAGTCTCTGCGTATCTTTCTAAGGCTCGCCTGCATCCCAAAATCTTACTAGTTTAACCGTGATTTCTAATCACAACTAACCTTTAACTATCAGAACATAGCACTTAGGTATACCTGCAGTAGCCAAATCCATGGCTAATGTGGTCGCGCCTTATGATCTAAATTCTCTGTTCCGTGCGTGGAGGCGAAGGTTCATGCTCATGTATGATGGAAGCTAAAATGCGGCAGTGCTAAACTCTGCTTGGGGGCTAGTAGCGTCGCCAAATCCCGAATGAAGCACTACTAGGTAATGATTGGGCGTGCCCTCGTGACCTACTGTGCACCGACTCGCGATTCCCATTTGCGCTTGCCTCGCAGGCCGGGTTGCCCTGCGGGCATAGCGATAAGGAAAGAATTTCATCGGAGGTCGACTACAGCCACGACTCACAGGCACGATCTCGGGTGAGAAGAATGAAACGATCCTAAATATCCACATAGCCTCGCGATTATTGGTGTGGTGCTGGCCTTTGATAATCGAGACTCTCTTGGATCACAGTGCATGTAGACCTTCAGGATTTAGCGCTCACGATACCACTTTTGTGTCATGACCAGAAATTGGGCGCGTATTTGGTGCGCTACCGGGCGCCACTAGTGACCTGAAGCGTCGAGATGTGCGGAACATAAAACAACAACGTGAGATACTGAAATATAAAACAATAATCTGTGAAAACTTGCCTTCGGCATATAAATAACCGTCAACTCTTTTACAAATGAGCGGCTTGAACCAATCCTTTTTACGGCCACAGCCCAGCGGTGCTACGGACCTCACAGAAATGCGATCCGCGATGGCGGGCGAGGGCCCATGAACCACAGATGGCAGCTTTCTGACGAGGACTATACGATAAGCCTCCGGAGAAGCGGAGCTTGATAATGAAGGCGTGACCACGAGGCTAGGATCAGCGGCGGTGTACCTCGACTGGCGTAGGCGGCCACGAAGAGGTCGATGCAAGTGCAGGAGTATGAAACAAAATAAATCACGTAAATGAAATCGTAGTAGTCTATACAGCGGGAGGCATGTATGATAACGAACTCTGATTCACCATGTAAATAAGCGATGCGTGTCAGTGGGGACTCGCCTCAGAAGTCGTCGCTCGATATAACTATGGGTCTCGAGCCATGCGTCAATCGTGCAGTGGAATACCTTCCGCATTCTTGGCGATACATGATAAACACAGGAATACGTGAACAGGCACTTTGGTCCGGCGCGTGTCCAAATAAAGCCGTCTGCGGGGTAAGTCACGAAGGCATGGCCGTCTGCTGTGTGATGCAATGGTCGTGAAGCTGTATCATAAGATGCCATGTCAGGCAGTCGCGTGATCAAAGCGGCAGCTTGCGCATGGTCCCTAATGTCGCGTCTAGTCCTGGAACTCCGCACTCACGCGTAGAGCGATCGTGTCCGGCCGCGTAGAGGTATTCCGCGTCGGTGCGTGCTCCAATCCTCCGGCGCTCGTCGAGCCACCGGCTTTTAGTCGCGTAGCCCGAGCCGCGTGCCCGTAGGAGACGCCATAATTTAACACGGAACTCTCGTAGCTCGCGTAGGCCCCAGGGACCGTGAGGTGATACTCGAATCATGGTCCCCGCCAATTACGAGGGCTTTGAGTCTTACCCGCGTCGGAGGCTGACTTAACCGGAATCACTTTGCTCGAGATGAATGCCACGCAATCTTTATATCATGCTTGTGATAGTTAATAAGCACAATCGAGGAAACCGGCTTTACGCAAAACATCATGAATACTTAACGCAGCGTAGCGTCCTAACCGCGTTTACTTATCAGAAGCAACGAAAGTATTGCAAGGCTATCACGAACCCGATACAATCGAGTTATTCCTGTGGAGAGTACTTTGCTAACAAGTTGATTATCATCCCCCAGAAGTACTTCAGCGGCATTAAATCTAAGAAAAGATCTTGTTTCTTTCGCGTAAATCGCGCGATACGAGTAGTATAAAATAGAAAGTGTGCATCGCGCTTTTAAGAAAACCAAAACTCTTACGCTTTGCAAAATCGATATGACATTATTTTCCAAGCGTCCAAGTTTGCCCTAATTTCAAATGTTCGCGTTGCTTATTTTAGAAAGGTTTAGTGATTCATGGTCTTATTCGTTTAAGAATATAATTCTCTTTTAAACAATCGAAACATAAGTCTTATGTAGTAGAGATGTGCTCTTTGTTATAAAATCTTATTCACAATGACCCGTGATCACAGGAAATATCATTTTGTCTAAATCTTGGCTTACATGCGGATGGAAGTTTCTACTTGGTTTTAATAATACTTAATTATTAAACATTTCGCCTTTATTAACGTTCGCGGTGGTTTTGTCACGTCTACTGGCGTTTGATTTTCGAAATGTTAAAACATTCTTAGCGGGTTATGCCTAGCTTCTCCATTAAAACTGAAATATAACTCTTGATTTTCAAACCCGCAGTATTACTTCTCACTTTCGAAATGATTCAAAAATCTTTTGAAATACTTGAGATTCTTTCTTATCATATAACAAGCGATTTATAGTTGAATCGATTTACCTTTTAAAAAACGCGTGTATCTTCGCACTAACGTCAATTTATTTATAACGGCTTCAGCCATAAAAAGCGGGTTATAACCTTTTAAAACATTCGAACACGTTTACTTGCGTATGCGTCTGCCGAAATGCTACATGATTAGTAAGCGTATAAATGCTAGAAAGAGATAGGAAGAGGTTCGGCGTACACCATGGCCCAGTATCGACTGCGTGTGGCGCTCGAAACCACTAGCTGAGCGTCATTTTACTCCTTGGCCAAGCCCACGTGATCGCTATCTGCGCCGTGCGTAAAGTGACCTGTAAGGCATGGTGACATTAACGCTGTTTAGATCTCGTCGTGAAACGTTGCAGAAAGTTGTGTGCCTCTCACCACACACACTTGGCCCAGGCGTAAAGCTCTGCTCTACATCGGGCGGCTACGAAGCCAACGGAGGTTATAAATCTACCCTACTGCAGTGCAAGTTACACTCGCGTGACTGCTCTTGCGAGTGCTTTGCATATCTGAGTCGCATGTAATTACGATTCGATTAACTTCGAGCTTAAGTCGAGGGCATTTGCCTGCAAGCTATGTTCAGTTATATATAGTATATAGTAAGTATATATTCCTCCACAACATGTAATATCCGATTCTGATAGGAGGACAAGATAATTACCGCCGATAAGCCCGCCGTAAATATAGGAGTTAAATGTAAGCTCACGTAGCAGTTTAGCTCTGGCTCAAAGTGGCGCATTCCGACCAGCTCCCAGGCCACCAGTAGAAGTTAACCAACCTACGTAACACTCCAAACTAGCTGTGGAGATTTTCATAGGGATTTCGGTTTTGTGGTAGTGAGGAAAGTATAATAGTATATACAGGCACTTTTAGTATAGGTATAACGCTTAGAATCTGACAACAGAGGTATCTGGCTAATTTGCGTAAATTTGGGCATTACTCTTGCAATACTTTTTGAGTATTTACACCTGAAAAGGGGTATATCTGAGAAACAGCACCAGCCTAGAGCTAGGGGTACCCATGGTATGGCACCTCGAGGAGGGAGGGCTCTCGGCCAGGGGGCACTTTCAAAGGGGAGAGGGGCTCTTGGGCGGAAGTCGACAAGAGGGGGGAGAGGGAGGGGATTTCACATAGAAAGCATTTAGGAATGGATGAAGGAATTACGTCGAAAGGGAGAGAGGGTATTTATAGCCTGAGCGAGCGAGGTGACCCGATGGCGAGATTGAGCCAAGTGTTACACAAGTGTAGGGCGAGATATGCCCCGAAATTGCCCGCACAGTCTACTCAGCAAACCCTCGCGAATATCTGCAGAAATATCTGCACGGCGGCGCACGAATGCGTCGTATGCGCGCTTGCTTGCTGCGTGAGAGGGTGCGAAGTCTTACGCCCTCACCGTTGGTCCAAAATATTCCGTCGGAAAAATCCATAAAAATGAGAAAAAGACATGGCGAATTTTCCTAAATGAAGTTATGTAAAGCGTTCGTCGAAAAGGCTCTGGCAAGATTGTTGTGCCTGAATATCGTTATTGAGCACGCACAAGCGAAATTGTGCATTCTTCGCCTCACTATTATTACAAAATAAAACATCTTAGAAAATATCACATCAATGGCCAAAATCTACGAAAACAAAAGTGGGCCACGGCAAAAGCGTAAATTTCTCGTGGGCTTGCGACCATTCGAAAATAAAATTCCATAATTCTCATATTCGGGAAGTCAGGAATACGAATCACGGGAATCGATTCGGGTATATGAACCTTTTTCATACGCTGCCAAAAAGCGGAAACTTTTAAAGTGGAAAAATGCAGCCTCTTCTTCGCTCCGATGCTGCATGCGTATTCTGCGTCACGTCGTCTCAATACATACGGGACTACGGGTATAGCGAGTTCGTTAATGGGAATTGGATTCCCAGTTGGATTTGGACTTAGATTATATTAGAGGAGTATGGAATTTTATTTTGGAAATGATCACGTGGGGCCCGCGGGAGAAATTCTGGTTTGTGAACGGCGATTTTGAAGACCACAACTTGATATAGATATTCCGGAAAACAATATTTTGGGCCAGTCGAGGAGGCGGCAGTGTCGCACGTGTAACATTGCTTGGGTGAAATATGTTTATGTGGCCTTCTGGCTAACAACAACTGGAAAGAGATATTCGGCTATGTCGTAATATTTTGCGGTTTTCGAAGAAGATAACGTTTTGGACCCGGCGGAAGAAATTAACAGCTGGCACCCGCACCGTTTAATGAATAAGCGATTAGGAGGCGGGTTGGATGGCCGAGGGATTTGCTAGATATTTGTGTAGATATTTGTGAGGTTTTAAGGAGTAGGGTCTAGGGGCACTTGGGCATATCTTGGCCCTCGCTTCATACGGCTAGATCTTAATTAGATTGGTTGTACTGTGCTTTATAAATACCTCACGCTGAAAACTGTACATCCAATTCCATGTTCAAGTCTTGAAAAACCTCATCACTCATGTTGGTTCGTCCCTCACCTCTTATTTGTGAGGCCCTTGGCAGTGCCTGCTCTGGGGTGAGCACTTGTAGAAGTGCGCCATCTGTGGTGTCTTAGTAGAGGGTACCATCTTTGTAGGAAATACTATAGAAGTATTGTTATAATGCCCAATTACCTTAATGTTATGCCTTGTAGTATTCTAAGGTTATACCTATCTAACTTAGGAAATACTATTATCTTCGTCAGATCCATAATAGAAACCACAGGAAAATCTCCATAGTCGATTGGAGTATTGTGTAAGTTAGTTAGAGCTTCTACAAGGGTGGTTTAAATGAGTTGGGCGCTCAGAGTTGGAGGTAGCGATTGCCGGGATCGACTTTTTTAATGAACGCTGTTCCCAATTTTGGCAGATATATTTGAAGGTAAATCTTTAGGCGAATCGAGTGACGTGTCACTCCGTATGTGGCACCGCGGGGCGTATGTTTAATGCGCGACACTAGGTTGATGCGTTTTCGGCGAAGCGTTACTGCTAACTGAAGGGTGATGCGGTATGTCATTTAGTATTTTGCGGATTTTTAGAGGCAAGCGTTTTGGACCAGCGAGAGGCCAGCAAGCGGCACCTCTCGTTGGTGGATGAAGAGGCGTTAGGGTGATTGGATGAGCGAGGTTGCTAGATATTTGTGTAGATATTTGTGAGGGTTTTAAGGGTAGGTCTGGGGCACTTGGGCATATCTTGGCCCTCAGCACTGCCCAGCTTGTAGATCTTGGTGGTTGGTTGGCACTTTAGCTATAAATACTCTCTGAAGAGCCGTCCGTTCCATGTGTTCAAGTCTTGAAAACCTCCTCCACTCTTGTTGGTTTTCGTCCCTCTTCCTTTGTGAGGCCTTGGCAGAGAGTGCTCCTCACTGGGGCACTTGGCGAAGTCACGCCTCTCAGTGGTGTCTTGGTAGGGTACCACTCTTGGTAGAAATACTCTCCAGTATTGTTATAATGCCCAATTACTTAGCCGTATACCTTGTAGTATTCTAAGGTTATACACATCTGGCTTAGGAATACTATTATACTTCCAGTCAGTCATGGCCAACCAGGAAAATCTCCATGGTCAGATTTGGAGTATTGTGTAGAGTTGGTTAGAAGCTCTAAGGGTGGTTTGGCCAGTTGGGCGCTCGAGGTTGGGTAAGCGATTGCCGAGATCGACTTTATACTTGGATAATTATGGGCTTATCGAGGTAAATATCTTGTCCTCTGTTGTAATTGGAGAGTACATGTTGTTAGATTATATAGTTGAAGTATACTATATATAGAACTAAGCTTAATGCTTTGTGATGTCTTTTGACTTAAGCACAGAAGAAGGCTGAGCGTAATTACATAGAGTGCATATTACAGATGAAGCTTGTGTAGTGTCTGTGGATTAGAATTGTGCAGATTCGGAGTTAGATGTATAACCCACAGTTGGCTTGGTGGCAGAAGCCGGATTAGAGAGGAGATTTACAGCTGACTGCGGGGAGGTCTTTGCTGAATTTTACGTAGAGATGTTCTCTGATAAGATCTTGATGTTAATAAAGCGCGTGGCCTTATAGGTTGAAGTGACTACGTGTGGCGCGTTTACGGCTTAGGAGTAGCCGCGGTTGGAAGTACTTGGGCGTTTTGCTATTAGTCGATACTCGTCGCGAGGTATGTGAACCTCTTCCTATCTCTTCTGGCGTGATATGTGTGAACTATGTAGTGCGGTGAAGCGTCACGTGTACTAAATGTATTTGATTGGTGTAGAACGTAAAGTGTTATAACGACTACATGGGAAGTTGGTTATAGCGGCTTTATGTTGGTGAAAATACGTGTGGTTTTAAAAGGTAAGCGAATTGAACTATAAGCGGCTTGTTATGTGTTAATAAAGAACTTGAAGTATTTGAAAAGAGTTTTGAATCATTTTGAAAGAAGAAGTAATACTGGTTTTGAAAACTTAAGAGTTATACTAACTTTATGGGAAGTTAGGTATAACGGCTTAAGAATGTTTCTTGATTTGGAAATCGGAATGTGTCGACAAACCACGGCGTTAATAAAGAAATGTTTTGATTAATTAAGTATTAATAAAACCAGCAAGCTTCGTCTGCGTAGAAGCTAAGATGAGACAAAATGATATTTCTAGATCATGGTTCTTTGTAATAAGATTGTTATAAACAAGAATATCTCTACTTCATATAAACATGTTTCTCAGTTGTTTAAAGAAAATTATATTCTTAAATGAATAAGGCTATGAACATGAAACCTTTCTAAAATGAAGCGTGAACATTTGAAATTAGGCAAACTTGGGCGTTTGAAATAATGTTGTTACTTGATTTTACAAGGTAAGAGTTTTAGTTTTCTTAAAGGGCGATCACTCTATTTATACTACGGGTATTGTGTGACTTATGTGAAAAGCAGTCTTTTAAAGATTTAATGTGTGAAGTACTTTGGGGTTAGATACGAACTTGTTAGTAGAAAGAACCTTGTGAATAACTTGATTATGTCGGTTTGTGATAGCCATATAATACTTCTTGTTGATTTGAGAAGTAAACATGTTAGGATCTACGTGTGTTAGTATCTTGTGATGTTAGTGTAAAGGGTTTTCCATATTTGCGCTTAAAGTTGTTTGACTATCGGTAGATTATGTTGGTATTGTACCACTGCTTGACTTGTGTCAGGAGGTTAAGGCGCCTCCGATGCGGGGGTAGACTCGAGCGATGCAGGACCGTGATTCGAGATACCTCATGCGAGTCGAGGATCGTGCGGAACTACAGGAGTTCGAGTTAGTTCTGGCCGCGTGGTCATGCGGTCTTTGTGGCCGTGCGATTTGCGAGTCGGGGCGATGCGGGAGTAGCTACCCTCGATGCGGGGTTATACCTCATGCGGGCCTATGAGGTTGGCCTATCTGAGTGCGGAGAAGTTCGGGGCTAGGCGCGCGTTTGATCTTTGGGCGGTGACGGCTTTTATCATGTGGCGATGCAAGCGAGATATCATGACACGTTTATGACACTTGTTGAAATGCGTAGGTGTTAGTAGTCGGCTATGCCCGTACTTACATCTTGTTTTATTAGGACACCGAGTGGGACACAGTGTTCGTGTGTATTCCTTGGTGTTTGTGTATCATAAGCTGCGCGATGAGAAGGTATTCACGGGCACGATTGATGTTGTGGGCGTGAGACCCGTTGGTAAAATGGGTGATGACTTGAGGCGTGAGTCACGACTTGACATATTGCTTATTTATGGTGGCTTGTAGTTTGGTTATCATCGTGTCTCTGCTTTGTATAGACTACTATGATTTCATTCTGATGTTATTTTGATTTCACATCTTGGTACTGTTATCTTGACCTCGCCCGAAGTGCGTTATCTGCGAGTAAAGTCGCGATCGTTGATCCTCGCTCTTGGTCGATTCGGCGTGTGGGAAAGCTCGTTTCTCGGAGGCTTATCGATGGTATAGTCCCTGTTGTTGTAGGTGTTTACGTTCGAAGTATGGCGGGATTTGTCCGCCATCGTTGTCGTATCATTTCTTAAGTGTGAAATGCTGTTGTGGCGGGGTTTGTAAAAGGATTAAGCTATTCATATTGGAAAAAGTTGTTATTTATATATATCTTAGAAAAGCGAAGTTTTCTCAGTTATTGTTTCATATTTCATAATATGTCTTGTATTGTTTATGTTCGATTACTCGATGTTGTATCACTAGGGTGCGAGGTAAGGCACGATCCGCGGGCGGAATCGGGTCGTGACAAAAGTGGTATCGAGCGATTAATCCTCGGAAAGTGTCTGAGCCGTATCGATGAAATGCTTGATTATCGGTGTATTTGTGCAGCACTTGATAATCAGGCTATAGGATATTTAAGATTAGTTTCTATTCTTCTCACTCTGAGATCGTGCCTTAGAAGGCATGTTGTAAGTTGGACCCTCAGCGAAATTCATTCCACTTGCTCGTTATGCCTCGCGTGACGGCCGGGCGGGAGGCGTGCGGAGGCTGCGAGTTGAGTTGAGAAGGTATCGAGACGCGAGCGATCATTACAAGGTAGTCTTGTTCGGATTTACTGCGGCGTCGCTGCCCGTGAGTTAGCGATGTGGCGATTCTCTCTGCGTCCATGATATTTGAACGCTTGATTCCACGGCCAGGAGCGATGAATATAGATTATGGCGACCACATTACTAGTATGGATTTGGCTACGGAGATTATCTGGATGTACTGCGAGTCTTGATGACTACACAGAGAGGTTGTGCGAAGTAATTCTTGATTGGGCTTGGCGTGGCACGTATGCGGGCTTATATGCAGTGAGCAGCGTAGAGATCGGCGGGTTAACGAGGGGCGAGAAGAGGGCGGGCGTGAGTCGCCCGGTAACTTTCAAGGTGAGTATACCTTAAGTGCTATGTTTTGATAGCGGTGTGTTAGTTGTGATTAGAAATCATGGTGGGTTAGCAGAGTAAGATTTTGGGGATAGAGAAGGTGTGAGCCTTAGAGTGTTATCGTAGAGACCTTAGAGGTAAAGCCGTCTCGAGTAAAGGCGTATATTATGTTTGACCCATAGGAGTGCATAGTGCCGTGAGCTATGTTCGTGGGATAAGTCACGAGTAGTGTGGAAGGAAAGAGGGTAGTTGAGCTAAGAAGACTGGGTTTAAGTAGCGTGTTTTGAGAGATTGTTCGCCCGGGAGATGGTATTTTGCGCCTTCCGGGTGGGTTGAGGCCGCGTTGCGAGTCACCGCGGCGGGTTTGGTGGTGGGTCGGTTGTGGTGGTCACCTTGTGTTAAGTCGCGGGTGTTAGGCCCGAGTTTAGTTGACCAGTGCGAGTTCGTGGATGCGTTCGGCAGTGGTCGGGCGATGAAGCGACCAGCCGTATTTTCGATCGGGGCCGTTTACTGGTGTGTTGAGTTATCTAAAGGTTGTAAATTTGCAGGTGCCTACCCGCCTTATGACAAGCAGTGGAGCCAGTGCAGGTGTTTTGTTTGGAAGTTTTACGAGCGGGGTTAAGAACTTCGGTGAGTCTCGAATCGCGTTCGCCACCGGGCGGTGTGTGGATTTCGGGGTAGTCGTGGGGGCTGTTGTCTCTGTAGAAGAAGTCTTACGCTACCTTTTGGTGTTGGATGTCGCTTTATGAAACTGCATGAGGCGGAAGTGTAAGTTCTTGCGTCGATTGGTTCGATGTTGGCAAGGTTGAGCGATTAGTTGAGCATTCCGGTGGTATGGATAGAGTAAAGCTTCGTCTAGAAGAAGTTACAGCGGCTCGGAGAATCGTGCGGATAATCGGCGGCAACTTAACGAGTTGAGTTGGCGGTCGATCTTCTTGAAAGTACCACCGGACGAGTGTGGCGAGTTTTGAAGCGAAGGAACTTAGCGGGTTACTTTGGGCGCTAAGAGTTAAATGAAGAATAGGCGAGTTGCACATATGTTGCTTTTGTCAGACTTAGAAGCGGGGCGTCCGTCTTCGTATTGTTATGTTGGGAAAGTATCGAAGATCCGTCGAGAATGTTCGATTAATGATGCCCGCGTAAAGAGATAGTAACCGAGTTTTGGAAACTAAAGCGATGTCGAAATGTGGTAAGGGTTAGTGTCTGCGAACGGTGATCGCGGCCGGTACCATTTGTTGGAGTCGTCGGAGCAGGCTCGCGGCAAAGTGACAAAAGTGGTATCGATGGCGAGAAGTATATTTTGACCCGGGAAGAGGTATTTGTGGTGATATAGAGTGTTTCCTCGTGGGCTTGGATATAAGTCTTTGCGCGGTGTTTCCGTGGCAGTGTGGCGAGATTGTTCGTAAGTATAGTAGTAGAGACTATATCGGCGCTTGTATGTTTGGGGACTTGGAAGGAACATTCGGGCGAATGTTTCTAAGGAAGAATGTTATACCAGTAGTTCGGGGTATGTATGAGAGGGCGTGCGTGCGAGAATCTGACGAAAGATTGGAAAGGAAGAAAGAGGTGAATTTTCCACGGAAAAGTTTAGGTTTTGTGAAGGAAAAAGGTTCGTTAATGGGAATTGGATTCCCAGTTTGGTTTTGGACTTCTTAGATTATATTAAATTATGGAATTTTATTTTGGAAATGGTCACGTGGGGCCCACGGGAGAAATTTCTGGTTTTGTAGAACAGCTTTGATTTTGAGATTTTGGCGTTATGGATATTTTCGGAAGGCAAGCGTTTTGGACCAGCGAGAGAGGCAACGCAGCACCTACCGTTGGTGGACTTGAAGAGGCGTTAGAGGCGGATTGGATGAAGCGAGGTTGCTAGATATTTGTGTAGATATTTGTGAGGGTTTTAAGGGTAGGGTCTAGGGGGCACTTGGGCATATCTTGGCCTCAGCGCCAGCCAGCTAGATCTTGGCCGTTGGTTGGCCTTTGCAGCCTTTATAAATACCTCACTTTGAAGACCCGTCCGTTCCGTAATTTCAGTCTTGAAAACCTCCACTCACTCCTTGTTGGTTTCGTCCTCCCTCTTCCTTTGTGAGGCCTTGGCAGAGGGTGCACCACTCCTGAGGCCTTGGCCAGAAGTGCGCCACTCTGAGTGGTGTCTTAGTAGGGTACCCACTCTTGGTAGGAAATACTCTCCAGTATTGTTATAATGCCCAATTACCTTAGCCAGTATACCTTGTAGTATTCTAAGGTTATACTATCTGAAAAGCAGGAAATACTATTATCTTCCGTCGGTCCTGGCAGAAACCACAGGAAAATCTCCATAGTCAGTTGGAGTATTGTGTAGAAGTTGGTTAGAAGCTTAAGGGTGGTTTAGGCGGGTTGGGCGCTCGGGGTTGGGTAAGCGATTGCCGGGATCGACTTTATACTTGGATAATTATGGGCTTATCGAGGTAAATATCTTGTCCTCATTGTAATTGGAAATTACATGTTGTTAGATTATATAGTTGAAGTATACTATATATAGAACTAAGCTTAATCTTTGTGATGTCTTTTGACTTAAGCTGAAGAAGCGCTGACTGTAATTACATAGTGCGTATTCTGATGAAACTTGTGTAGTAATCTTGTGGAGTAGAATTGTACCAGTTCGGGTTAGATGTATAACCCACTGGTTGGCAGTAGCGGCCCAGTTAGAGGAGAGATTTCTGTTTGTTGCGGGGAGAGGTCTTTAGAATTTTACGTAGAATGTTCTGCGATAAGATCTTGATGTTAATAAAGCGCCTTGTGGCCTTATAGGTTGAAGTACTACGTGTGGCGCGTTCTACTTGGCTTAAGGAGTAGCCGCGGTTGGAAGTACTTGGGCGTTTTGCTATTAGTCGATACTCGTCGCGAGGTATGTGAACCTCTTATATCTCTTTGGCGTGATATGTGTGAACTATGTAGTGCGGTGAGCGTCACGTGTACTAAATGTATTTGATTGGTGTAGAGCGTAAAGTGTTATAACGACTCATGGGAAGTTGGTTATAACGGCTTTATGTTGGTAAGAAAAATACGTGTGGTTTTAAAAGGTATTTGAATTGAACTATAAGCGGCGTTATGTGTTAATAAAGAACTTGAAGTATTTGAAAAGAGTTTTGAATCATTTTGAAAGAAGAAGTAATACTTGGTTTTGAAAACTTAAGAGTTATACTAGCTTTATGGGAAGTTAGGTATAACGGCTTAGAATGTTTCTTGATTTGAATCGAATGTGTATCGACAAACCACGGCGTTAATAAAGGGAAATGTTTTGATTAATTAAGTATTAATAAAACCGATGTAACTTTAATCTGCATAGAAGCTAAGATGAGACAAAATGATATTTCTAGATCATGGTTCTTTGTAATAAGATTGTTATAAACAAGAATATCCTACGCATATAAGGCTTATGTTTCTCAGTTGTTTAAAAGAAAATTATATTCTTAAATGAATAAGGCTATGAACATGAAACCTTTCTAAAATAAGAAGCGTGAACATTTGAAATTAGGCAAACTTGGGCGTTTGGGAAATAATGTTGTTACTTGATTTTACAAAGGTAAGGTTTTAGTTTTCTTAAAAGGGCGGTCACTCTATTTTATACTACGGGTATTGTGTGACTTATGTGAAAAAGCAGATCTTTTAAAGATTTAATGTGTGAAGTACTTTGGGGTTAGATACGAACTTGTTAGTAGAAAGAACGCTGTGTGAATAACTTGATTGTATCGGTTTGTGATAGCCTTATAATACTTTCTTGTTGATTTGAGAAGTAAACGTGTTAGGATCTTCGTGTGTTAGTATCTTGTGATGTTAGTGTAAAGGGTTTTCCTCATTGCGCTTAAAGTTGTTTGACTATCGGTAGTTATGTTGGTATTGTACCACTCGCCTTGACTTGTGTCAGGAGGTTAAGGCGCCTCCGTCTGGGGTAGACTGGTGATGCAGGACCGTGATTCGAGGATACCTCATGCGGGTCGGGGATCCGTGCGGAACTACGGGAGTTCGGGTTAGTTCTGGCCGCGTGGTCATGCGGTCTTTGTGGCGTGCGGTGCGAGTCGGGGCGATCTTGGGAGTAGCTACCCTCGATGCGGGGTTATACCTCGTGCGGGCCTATGAGGTTGGCCTATCGCGGAGTGCGGAGAGTTCGGGGCTAGGCAGCGCGCATTTGATCTGCGAGGCGGTGACGGCTTTATCATGTGGATGCAGGCGAATATCGTGACACGTTTATGACGCTTGTTGATGCGTAGGTGTTAGTAGTCGGCTATGCCTCGTACTTGCCACCTGTCTTGTTTTATTAGGACACGGTGGGACACGGTGTTCGTGTGTATTCCTTGGTGTTTGTGTATCATAAGCTGGCGGTGAGAAGGTATTCCACGAACACGATTGATGTTGTGGGCGTGAGACCCGTTGGTAAAATGGAGTGATGACTTGAGGCGTGAGTCCACGACTTGGCATTTGCTTATTTATGGTGAAGCGTAGTTTGGTTATCATACATGTCTCTGCTTTGTATAGACTACTATGATTTCATTTCTGATTTATTTTGATTTCACATACTTGGTACTGTTATCTTGACCTCGCCCGAGTGCGTTAAATCTGCGGTAAAGTACGCGATCGTTGATCCTCGCTCTTAGGGTCACGATTCGTGTGGGAAAGCTCCGTTTCTCGGAGGCTTATCGATGGTATAGTCCACTGTTGTTGTAGGTGTTTACGTTGAGTATGGCGGGGCCACTGTCGCCATCGTTATCGTATCATTTCTTAGAAGTGCATGAATCTTGTTGTGGGCGGGGTTTGTAAAAAGGATTAAAATTGTTCATATTGGAAAAAGTTGTTATTTATATATATCAGAAAGGCAAGTTTTCTCAGTTATTGTTTCATATTTCATAATATGTCTTGTATTGTTTATGTTCGTGATTACTCGATGTTGTATCATTAGGGTGCGGGGTAAGGCACGATCACGGGCCGGAATCGGGTCGTGGCGTATATAAGCCGTGGATTAGCTATCAGTGATGCGGTATCGATGTCTGGATGACTTATTGCGGGTCTCGTGACCTAAGCGGGTGAAATAGTCCCTTGTGGGTGAAATAGTCTATGATAGGTTGCATTATAACACGAGGCGGTTGACCACAGCAGCGCGACGCCGTGTTTTGAAAGCGGTATTGATTTCATTAATGAAAAGTGCGGTGTGGTTATGACATAAAGTGGAGCAGTTGGTCTCGTTGTTAAAAACATAACTTAAAGACAAAAAGGATTGCATTACTCTCGTGATTGCAAGGTTCGGTGTGCTAATTGATGTTATATTATATCATGGGTAGCGGTGAGGAAGGATTCCACGCGTGATTGATATTATGGCGTGAGACCCGTGGTTATATTTGAGTAATGACTTTGGCGTGCGTCCACAACGATGTGGCCTTATGTATTGTGTCTTTGTAGTTTGACTATCATACATGTCTCTGTTTTGTATTGACTATCATCATGTCTCCTTGGGAGTTGCGTTAAATGCACGAGTTTAGGTCTGTGATTTGGTGATCTGCAGTGTATGACCTGCTCGAGTTTTGGATAGCTCCGTACATTCAAAGTTTATCTTTTTGGTATAGATCCTTGATGCAGAGCTTTTATGCGATTATGGATGCAATGGAGCCTTGTCCGTCGTAGTTGATAAAACTCTTAAGTGCAGTATTCATATGTAGGATTGGACTCGTGTATGCGATGTAGTGTCTTTTGATTATGTAAATTATATACGGCGCATCGGCTTTGCCGCTACGCGTATGTTGGTTTTAAAAACAAAAGAGGTGTTATTTTAATTAGCGGTTTACTTGTGTCGATTAGGTAGAAGGGTGCGGGTAGGGCGTAGTCGCGAGCTTGAGGTTGGGCGTGCGATAACGTATTGATGATGCTTTAAACTAAGCGGTTTAGGAATAGTACTGCAGTTGGGTGGCGTGAGATGTGGCGCTTGAGTCCGTATGCCAGTATTGTGAGGCACATTGCGTAGAGAGTCTTTGAGCGTCGACCCGACTCGATGGGTGTAAATGGGAGGAGAGCTGCGGGACGACCACTACGTGAAGTGGGCTGCTGTGAGGTGGGCGGTCGACAAGCGGGGTAAGAATACAGTTGTAGAAATTCTTTGATGCTGGAATGGACGCTGCCTTGCGGCTACGGGTAGCGCCGTGGCGCTGGCAAACCAGCTGGCGAGGCGCGGCCTAGTTGTTCTGCGATCCATTGTTATTGCTTCTTCGGATTACATTGTTGGCCGCGACCACGACCGCGATCTCTCTCTGCGCGGCTTTTGCACCACCTACGCTGCCGCCGTGTTGCGAGTTTTCCGGTGGCGACTTATCTTGGGGTTTCGAGTCGACAATTAACACCTGCTGGACGTGCTCGTCTGCTTACGACGGGTTTCTTGACAACGATTATGGCGAGCTTTGTTAAAACTTGGTAGCGGATGCGCTGTTGGATCGTGGTGGCCAAAGTATCATATTAGCCTTTATTAAGGCTGCGATCGTTTGGAGCACCGTTTTAGCGTCGATGTGAGCGTGCAGCGTTGGAAAGTTGATCGCTAGAAGTTTAAGGCTTTGCGATGCTCGAAAACATTAGAAGTTTTGAGGCGTGTTTTGTTGAATTGTTCTTCAAATACACGGCGAGTGTGCTTGTTGTCTGAAAAATTTCGTCGAAGCGATTCCGAAGTCGAAATTTGTGAGTCGATTTCATGATAGTAAGGAAGGCGGATCACGAGAGATACTATCATATATCATTGTTGGCCTTGACGTCTGAGCGGCCAGTAGAATCATCGACCTCACGAGGCGCGAAATTTTGTCATCGATATGATCGAAGCGCGTTATAGAGACATGCGTGATTGCGAAGCGATTCGACCGGGAGAATACTGACTATTTTCTTGATCAAGAAGGATATGGATATGGTTCTTGATGTTGGAAACAGTTAGGGCGGGATGAAAAGAAGGTGATGACTTTGTGGTGGGATTTGTGGAGGAAGATGCGTCAAGGACAACGGAAGAATCCTGAGTATCCATTTAGAGAATAGAGGAATGGAGAAGAAAAATCAAGAATTTGGGTAGAGAGAAGGAGGCGCCGCGGTGAGATGCCCGGGGGGGGGGGGCTGCTTGGTAGAAAAATTCTAGAATTTTTCTTTTTAGGCTTTTGATACCATGTAAGATGATATTAATCTCCCTTGGAGAGTCTTTCATTAATATCAATGTATATATAAAGTCTGATGTTAAATCATCTGATAGGAATCACTGGCTTATCTGAAAGAAGAATCTAATCTTATCATAATTATATTTCACAATATATAAAATATTACAATTATGGGTAAGGAATATATTGTTTCTTATATTTACACGTTTACAAACTCTATAAAAATTGACTTTTAGATATAATTAATATCATATATTTTTTCACCAGCCACTAGTTGTGCGTTATTATTTACGGCTTGCAAGGGCAATAGACAGGTGTGCATATTGCTAAAATACGAGCTATATACCAAGTATAAAACCATTAAATGTACTTGCATATATATATATAATGGAGTAATATATACACTAAATACTATATAAACTCGAAATGTTTTGCTTCAATAATTTTCACACGCTAAACACAAACAAACAAAACAAGTAGACGAGACAGATCAACAGAGATTGTCGTGCCGCGATTATCGTTGTCCGACATGGATAGTCACTTTGAGATACAACAATAAAAACGCAAAAGCTCATTCATTTCACATGCAAAATCTTAAGGGATTTTTACATTAGTGGATCACCAAAATAATAATTGAAAATATATATTTTATTATATATAAGTTATATATTTAATTCATATATATATATATATATATATATTTTATATATTTAACTAATAATTGTTATTATTTTGACCGAGAAGCTAAATATCAAAAGTCCAAATATTATTTAGATCATCTCCGGCCGGGGACATTGTCCCCGATAATTATACACAACAGGAAACAATTTGAATAACATGTTGACGTGGAAATAATTGGAAATTATTGAATATATATAGGAGATAATTTTGTCATATGAAGATAATGTCTCCTGGTGGAGAAGGAGAAGGAGACAATGTCTCCTACAGTGTAACGATCTGCGATTATTTAGAAATTTATTTTCAGCATTCTTTAATTCTTATTTTTGTCAATAATTTGATCGAATTAAAAAAACACACCATTTTTTTATTTTTAAAGATTTATAAAAAGAGACTAAGTTTACTTCATTTGAACACCGAAATATTTTGGCTCTTTTCTCCAAATTTCTATCTTCTTCCAAATTATTTGCTATTTTTTTTAATATGGATCCAAATCAAAATTTTAATCTTCCTCCAAATTTTATATTTCCTAACCAACTACAAAATCGATATTCAGCGTCCATAAAATTCTCAAAATATGTCATCCGATTTTCAAATGCCATATATGATGCCAACTAATTTTAGTATGCAATATCAGTATAACTGAAAAGTTTGAAATTTGGCAAAAGTTTGGAACAACCGAAAATTAATTTTCAATTTGTGATTTTAATATTATCAATATTTTAGTGTGTTTTTGATAAATTATACGATTAATTTATCTTCATTAATAAAATCATGTATTGTTGTGTTTTAATATTATAATAAATTAGTGTCAAAATTAAATGAATATAAGTAATTATAATTTTATTATTATATGTATAATAATATGAATTACAAGAATAATATCATATACAAAATAGAAAATGAGATAAAATGAATATATATGATGGGGTATATATAATGACATGAAGTAAAGAAAAAATGAATTATTTTATAAAATATCTCCTGTGGAGTGTATATGATAAATTGAGATATTTGATGATGTAATAAATGAATAATCTGATGTGGCAGGAGATAAAAATAATTTTAATTATCTCCTGCTGGAGATGGTCTTATAATCAATGTTTACAAGTCTAGGTGTTTGATTTTAATTTTCAATATCCTCCTTATATAACAGAGAAAATTTAGAAAACACTTAAATACAAAATTTGAAGAAATATTTTGTCAGTAATCATAATTATGGAGTAGTAAGTATCATTTTAATTAGTGACTGGTGTAAACTTTTTCCATTTCACATCTCATAATCTTCTTTACTGTAGTTGTGTTAAGAGACTACTATCTATTTCCGTGAATAATCTGATAAATAAAAGTCAGACTAGAGTCCCCACACTAGTTATTGTGGCGTTCCATTTCTACATATCCTAGGTAGGCCTCAGTTTTATTTATTCAAGAAGAACCCACCAGAGAGTGTGAGTTTGATAGGAGAAAATGAGTGGTGGTGGAGAAGGTGAAGGGTCTACATTGGAATTTACACCCACTTGGGTGGTTGCCGCCGTCTGCACTGTCATTGTTGCCATTTCTCTTGCCGCTGAGCGACTCATCCATTACACTGGAAAGGTACCACCCTTTTGCTGTATTTATTTTGAAATTCAAGTACTTCTGGGACTGATTTTCGTTTGTTGTGCTAAATACGTGTGCAGTATCTGAAGAAGAAGAATCAGAAGCCTTTGTATGAAGCGCTACAGAAAGTTAAAGAAGGTTCCAAGATCTGCCTCCCTTATTTACATTTGAAATACCAGATCTTTTGTTAATTCAATGTTTAGTAGTTATAATTTTAACAATAAACTTTCCATTTTAACCTTATATAAATTGGGGGATGAAGGGAGTATATGTTTAGATTTGTAATAATCAACTGATGTTCTATACTTTGATGAATGTGTGTGTGCAGAGTTGATGCTTTTGGGCTTTATATCCCTGCTACTAACGGTGCTTCAAGGTAGCATAGTCAAGATTTGTGTGCCTGAAGATGTGGTCATGCACTTACTTCCATGTTCGTTATCGGAGGCCCCTAAGTCATCTTCTAATGAAACTGCTCATGCTAGTTCTGAATCAGGGCATCATCGGCGCCTCTTAGCCGAAGAAGCAGCTGCTGGTGGCTATTGCAGTGCAAAAGTAATCAATTCTTTTCCTGTTGTAGTTGCATTTACTTTTGCAGATCTTTCTTCTTAGGTCCATATTCCATAATGTAGAGAAAATGCTAGTCCTTGTTTCTTGTGAAAGGCTTCGGGGACTTTGGTATGTCTATGAGCCTAAGGAAACTGGTTCTTTGGTGGTCGTGCATTGGCTTACATAAAATATTACTATACTCCCAGGCCCCAGTAGGTCTAGTTTCTATTTTATGATGTGTGCTTCATAAAAGGAAGGTGGTGGTGCTTCTATTGGAAAAAGGAAAAAAGAAGAATACTTTGTTGTTGATTTATGGTTTTGAAATTTATTATCTTTCTTACAATGAACCATTGTTTTATTTCTTTTTTTTATCACACAAAGAAAAAAGAAAAAGCCAAAATTTAGGGGCGGTTTTCTTTGATCTTTAGTAAGAGAATATCACTTGCAGACTTGTTGAAGTAGTTCAACACATTGTTGTCTCGTCGAATGGATTGTGGCACCGCCGAGTATTCTGTTCTTTGATCTTTAGTAAGAGAAAGCGGCAACCGGTGCACTAAGCTCCGCTATGTGCGGCGTCGAGGAAGGGCGGACCACAATGGTCTATTATGCATAACCTTACCTTTAGTAAGAGACAATGTGAAAAATATTGTACTGATATTTACTATAATTATTTTCTTAAATTTCCTGACACTACAGTTGAATCCAGTTCTAATATCTGATTTTGGAATTATTGTACAGCAGTTACTCTACTTCAGTACATATTGTCTTTCACTGACTTCTAATATCATTCTTTTCAATTTTGTTTTAGCATAAGGTCCCATTACTCTCTCTTGAAGCGTTGCATCACCTTCACATTTTTATCTTTGTCCTTGCGATTGTTCATGTGACGTTCTCTCTTCTAACAGTTGTATTTGGAGGAGCCAAGGTCTGTACTAAAAGTTTCTGCTTCATTAACTTGCTGCTTGTCTTTCAACTTTGTTGTTGTTTGAATTGAATGTTCATAATTTTTTATGATGGAATAGATACGTCAATGGAAGCACTGGGAGGACAGCATTGCAAAAGCTAATTATGACACTAGACATGGTATGGTTGATTACCTATGAGGTCTTTCGTCCAACTCTGTGGTGCACATCGTAAAAAATCTCATCTGATTTATTTCCTTTATGAGAAGAAAGATAACTAATAAGCAATACGGAGTTACTCCCTAATGTGTTGTATCTTAGATCGAGATGCTTTTCAAATTAAAACAATTTGATGCTTTCTTTTGCAGTTTTAAAACCACCGGTCACACATGTCCATAAACACGATTTCATCAAGAACCGATTTGTGGGTATGGGCAAACGCTCAGCCATTTTTGGTTGGCTGGTAAGCATTTCCTTCCTCACAAGCAGTCATGCTTTCCCTATCATATATTTCTCCTCTGTATAGCAAATCTTACCTTGAAAATAGATCTTAAAACATCTTTATGTGAAGAGAGAAGAAGAATATTAAATTTAAGCATTGAAGATAGGGAAGGTGCATATGCTCTCAAAGGACACATGAATATGTAATGAACAAAAATGACCACTTTCTTTAATCTTTTTATTTTGAAAGATATGCCAGTGCTAGATCATGCCTTCGATAAGTCTGTCATTATATCTAGTTTAGCTAAGATATGGGTTCGTTAGTTCAGAGCGCTGAAATAATTTATAGTATAAGCAAGTTTTATGTGATGTTGTGGTAGGACCCTGTTACCTGAGAATTCTAAACAAGCAAGTACTGGTTCTTATTCACAACAATATGATTGTGAGAAATTGTGGGAGAAAATATATTATTGAATTATTGTATCTACATGATTACATTGGGCCCTATTTATAGACACTACATTACAATTCTTTTCCTCTCCTCTTTCCCCTCCAGCTCTTACCTCTAACGGTAACAAGCCATCTTCCCATTGCTGACGGTACCATCCCGGCGACTAGGTAACTCACTCTGGTCGACGACCAGGTAACTCACTCCGTGATCAGTGCTTGGCTGGACTGTCTGTTGTCGACTTTTTCTGGCATATTCTCTTCTCTTTTCCTCTTCTTCTTCTTCCACTCTCCTCTCTTCTTTGTTTCTCTCTTCTTTTACTAAGAAGATCCAGCGTCGGCGGTGAACAGTGTCGGTGAACAGTACCTCCACAGTGAACAAACCAGATCTTCATCCCCACCTCCCTACCCGTCGGTAACCACCCCGACGACCATGTAACCCACTCCGGCCGGCGACCAGGTAACACCGCCGGATTACTACGCCAGCGACTTGTCTGACATCCTCTCTTTTTACCTCTGCTTCTCTTCCCTTTTCCTCCTCTTCTTCTACTCTTCTTTGTTTCTCTTTTTACTAAGCTGATCCTTCGCCAGCGAGAACAACAATTCTATTGGTGAACAGTGTCGGTGTACCATGTTCTATTGCTCCTGCTTTGCTATTTATCTGGTATGTCATTTTTGTGTAGTAATTCTAGCTATCTTGTTCGGATATTCCCAGTTACTATTAGAAATAATTTAATTTCTTTAGGTATTTGCTTTGATGGGTCTTGCTTTGTTGTTCCTACTTTGATATTTGTTACTTTTTTCATTTTTCATTTAGTATATTACGCTCTTACATTTACTCTTCTTGCCTTTAGTTAGAACATTCTTGGCGTTCCTGTTTTAGGTGTAAACCTTTGATTTGACTATTAGTTTATATTTGTTGTAGTGGCTTTGGTGACTGATGGTAGACTAGGGTCATGTTTTCAGTCGGAATGATGCTCATCGATATTGTTCTCACAATTGCTCACGATACCATGTGAGAAATTATGAGAGAAAATATATTATTGAATTGTTGTATCTATATGATTACACTGAGCCCTATTTATAGACACTACATTATAATCCTTTTTCTAGTAGAATACTATATATGAAATCCTATTCCTATTATAACAATGATAAGCTGAGCTCTTACAAAAAAATTCAAAACCAAGCTGAATAAACATCAGTTCAATTTTTGAGTAAGAAAGAAGGTGAAGAAATAGGGACTTAGCAATATCACCTGGGTGTATGGTGCCTTTTCACGACATAAGCATTTCATACTTTTGTTTGCTTTTGATGAAAACTTGCAGCACTCTTTCTTTAAGCAATTTTATGGTTCTGTCAGCAAGTCGGATTATGCTGCTCTGCGTTTGGGGTTCATTATGGTAACTTCACAATGTTATTAGTCTGAGATAATCGTTTGGTGTTTTGCCTTCTTTTTGGTGCTTAATTGGCCCATGTAATATTAAGTTTCTTCTCTTTGGCAGACACATTGCAAGCAAAATCCAAAATTTAATTTTCACAAGTACATGATCCGTGCTCTGGAAGATGATTTTAAGACTGTTGTCGGCATCAGGTTAGTGGCCATTTTCCTTTCTGCTCCTGCCATACCCACTGGGAAGAATTTGTGGATGTTTTTTCTCACTTGTTACCATTTTCCTGTACTTTTTGCAGTTGGTATCTCTGGGTATTTGTTGTCATCTTCTTGTTTCTGAATGTTAATGGTATGCCAACTCAAACTTGGAATAGACATTTTTACCTTGCAGCTGCTTTGAAATGTTTCAATGGTATACATACGCAGAACTAATTGAAAAAAGTTGTTCTTTTGGCAAGTGATAATTGGGTAGGAGTAATCTTAGTGCTGTTTAAGAGAGTTGTTCTCTTGGAAAATGGAAACTAACATGTTGCAGCAATTTTGGTGGGCTCTAAATATCTGCTTGGACGCTTATTAAAAAAAAAGAACTTCTTGGCGGCAGCAGAAACGGGCAACCATCTCCCCTTCCTGGAAAATCCCAGAGTCTGCCACTGCCAGAGGCTGCAGTTTACTTGCTGCTAAAGTGATGATTGTACTCATTGTTATAATTGCTTAAGATGTTGGACTAACCAAGTATTTTTTAGTCCATGGTACTACACTCTTCTATCCAACAAAAACAAAAAACTGAATGTTCCCAATTTATTCCCTCTTCAACTTCAAGCTTAAGGAAACTGTGAATAACGTTGCACTGTACTTATTGATGGTTACACAGCTGCTGTATATTATGCTCGCACAGAACCCGTTGAAGATGTTGGGAGCACTGATATTGTAGTCTCTGGAATTAGCTGCATTTAACTTATTGCTAAATTCATGGCGCTCTCTTATTATAATTGCTTAAGATGTTGGAGTATCCAAGCATTTATACCCATGTGTCACTGCACTTATACCCAACAATAAACTGAATGCTCTGAGTTTACTCCCTCTTTCAGGATGAGAAATTGTGAATTCAACTGACTTATCAAAGAAGAAATAAGAAATTATGAATTTGTTGTCTTTGTAACTATGAATATGACCGTTTGCCAACTTCTATGAGGCAATGTTAATAAACTTTTCTACATTTCCATTCATATTGTACATGCTGTCAGTTGTAATTTGATAACAGCTCCTTATGCTTCCATAACTTATGATGAAATGAAAGCATCATGTTAGAATTCTATTTGGTTTCAGTTTACTGCTTGCAGTTTTCAGCACTCTTTAGATGATCATTCCAGATACTGCCTTATGAAGTGTTGCTTGCATAATTTCCTTTTTGGCTTTAATATTATTTTACAAGTTCCAATTTCATGTTTCATTCTGGCCGTTTGGTTGTGGTTTAGATCTGAAATCTGATAAATTCATTTTCTATTCTCCAGGTTGGCATACATATTTCTGGATTGCGTTCATTCCTTTTATTGTGAGTTGGAATATCATGATCTTTACTTGTGGTTTTGCCTTTTGCTAGATCTAATCTAATTTATAAGAAAAACCATTCATACAAAACAGTTAATAATTTAAACAGAACTGCTATGATTTGATGCATACTGAAGCTATCTGAAGGAATATGTTCCCCGCCTTTCATTGATTATTATGTACAATATATGTAGTGTTACATAATTGTTTATCCTTTACAAGCTAGGTAATTAATCTTCCTAATTACAATTAGACTATAGTTCCTAATTACAATTGGACTACAATTTTACCTAATATAGGAGATGTACAAAGAATATTCTAGAAATATTCTATCATACCCCCATGATCGAGCGGGAGGTTCTCATCTGTTGAGGCAAGATTGAAAATCATCAAAGAGCATACGCGGAAGCCCTTTAGTAAATATGACAGCAATCTGATATCGGGAAGGAACATGAAGAACACGAACTTGTCCACGAGCAACTTTCTCATGTACAAAGTGTATCTATTTCAATGTGTTTAGTGCACTAATGTTGAACGGGATTGTCTGAAATATATATCGCACTTACATTATCACAATAGACCAATCACTACAAGAAATTTGCCATATACCAAAGGCAGAAATCCGTAGGTAAAGGTCCAAAAACCGTTGGTATAGGTCATAAAACCTATACTAACGGAAGTTTAGTTCCGTCAACTTTGATTCGCTATACCAACGACAAATTAGCCGTTGCTATAGCCTATACCTACGACAGTTTCTGTTGGTATAGGTTTGATTTTTTTTATAAATAATATTTTTGCCTCAAATAAATATTTTTTTAATAATAAAAATTTGAGAATATTTTTTTATATGCACCACACAAAATTTAAAGCAAAATAAAAGAAAATTTCAATTATATTATCAAACTAACAAGTCTTACAAACATATCTAACTAACAAAGTAATGTTAATTATAATAACCACGAAAACAACTTCTCGACACAATCTGATAGATGAACAAAAATCTATTTAAGATAAAAGCAACTTCAATCTTTCTCTCGTCCATCTTACGTTGGGATGTCCTTTGTGGTATTTTGTATCTACATAATACTGACATAAGCCATAACTTTCAAGGTTCCCAAAATTATATAGAGGAATTCATTGTTGTTTTATGGAGCCTTGTAATAACTTACAAGTAGTAGCTATCAATCAATATAGCGATTATCTACGTTGGTAAGATTATGTTTAAATTATGAGCAATTTAAAGCGAGTGGGTGTGAAAATATGCTTACCTTTTCTCTGCGGATCAATAAGTGGAGTTTAAAACACGAAATTCATGCGACCACAACCGCTGCGCGTAAAGAGCGCATCATGGATATCATACTACTAAATTAGTCACCATTACAACGATACAAAACTTGAAGGCGTACAAGCAATACATATGAATACTTATGACATGTAAATTACTAATTCTCTAATTCAGGTACCTTCACTATAGAAACTACTAATCAAATATTCTGATGATTTTACCATTTAAACAAAATTTAGGAGTCAAAATAAGTTTCACTACGTTCTACCAAATGCATTGTCAATTAGAAATCACCCTATACAACTATACCTCATATAAGCACTAAATCCAGAGTTGATGACACATTTCGTATCGACTAATCAAAGGCGATAATAAAATTTTAAAGTACGATATCAATTCGAAATTCTGATTTCATGGGACTATTTAACAATTCAAGCGAAAGTGAAAGCGACCTTATCAAAACAATCTAATAAGCGACTCGTATCACGTGCGAACATACTGCGCCAAATACACACGTTCTATTACATTGGCGTAAAGTGCGAGAGATGTTGATAAAACTAAGGGACCCTTGAGTAAACAACAGCGATGGCGAGTTACCCGTGCTTCGTTGGTAGGGAGATAAAGTAGTCCTCGTCGGGCTTTTGTCGATTTCACGATACATAAATGAAAAAACTAAAGTCATAATAACTTAACTAAGGAATAGTTGCTAGTTTAATTGAAGAAATAAAAAATGAAGTAGCATCTTTCACCCTTCTAGAGTTGGGTTTGGAGCCAGATACCACTTTAAATGTACAGCGAGAGGCAACAATCATGACAACAAAAATGTACAAAGCCAGTTGTCGTCAAGCGAGTGTAGATTTCGTTACTTTTGGTGTTGTTTGTACTTTATGGCACATTGTTGTATCTATGTAAACTTGGACTAGGGAGTAACATCTAGAAGAGGGGAGGGGAGTTTACCTTTGTGTGCTGGTAAGGGTGGGTAAGAGCCATTAATTCTCTTACGAGCAGTGTAGCGCCAATCGATGGAAATGGAGGAGAGAGTGGAGCTAGGGTTTTCTTTGGGGCAAAGTGGAATGAAGTGAAGGGCATTATCGACAATGATGCGGATAAATTTGATCCTTGGGCTTGGGAAATATGGGTTGGGTTTTACCTATACCAACGGCCAGAAATTTCAGTAGGTATACACTATCTATACCAACGGTTTTGTTGGCAGTCACTAAAAGTGTTCGTTGGTATATGACAAATTTCTTGTAGTGAATGTAGCCTTATGGATGGAACAGTGAAGTTCCAGGAGAAGATTGCGTATCCAACAAGACTTAGAGACAACATTTGCTACACCGCGGTACTTGGCTTCGACACTGGATCGAGACAGAGTAGGTTATCTTTTAGAAGACCAAGAAAACAAATTATCTCTGAGGAACACACATTAACCCGACGTGGATCGACGAGTGTCAAGACATCCACCCTAGTCATCATCATAATAAGTGGTGAGGTCGGAGAGTGAGGACTTGTACATGTGTAAGCCGAAATGAAGAGTATCACAAAATTCATTTGAGGGAATTCATATGTTCATCCGTCGGGTTGTGCACGTGTAAGCATATTTGCTGCATGACATATGATATATCTGGTCTCGTGAAAGTGAGATAATGTAATGCTCCTGCTAAGTTGTGATAGTGAGTCGGGTCGGCGTACCGAGAACCCAAAAATGCATTGATTTTGGAATTAGTGTCCACCGGTGTGGATCGGTTTCTAAGACATCATGCCTGCTCAGTCAAGGATCTCTTCGGCGTACTTCTTTTGACAAAAAAATAAGCCACCTGAATGTCTCGTAACAGCAATGCCCAAAAAATAGCTTAGGGGGCCCAAATCCTTTATAGCAAACTCAGAGGCAAGAAATGACATAATGGATCAGTGAAGTGCATCAGAAGATGTAGTTAGGATGATGTCATCAACATATAACAGAATGTATGTCATGTCGTTACCCTTGATACATATGAAAAGTGAGTGATCAGATTTGCTATGTGAAAAATCGATAGAGGATACAAAGTCGACAAATCGTTGGTACCACGCCTGAGAGCTTGTTTGATCCGTAGACGATTTCTTCAAACAACGCATAATTTGGATGGGTGGATTCTTGAATCGAGTTGATGCGTATCTACGATGTCATGAAGGTCTCTGTCAGAAGGCATTTTGACATCCAGCTGATCAATGTGCCATGAATTGCACAAAGCAATACTGAGAATGGTCATAATAGTTGCTAGTTTCACCAAATTTGAAGGTTTCATCATAATCCTGATGCTTTATTGAGACCTACCATCTTTCTGAATGGGCGCATGCCTTTCAAAAGAATCGTCAGCTATCTTTTTATGTTTAAAAACCCACATATAATGAATAACATTAGCATCAGGAGGACGAGACACTAGCTCCCATGTCTTAGTTTCAATAAGAACATTATATTCGTCAATCAGATTTTTAATTAGGATCAGACAATGCATGTTTCGGGTTGAGGTGAAGGGGCAACCGAATTTGACAAATTAAATTGTCGTTTGGGTTTGGAAATGCCATGCAAAGCACAAATTTCCATTGTCTGTATGAGTGTCGCGGGAGGGTGGACGGGATCAGGAAGTTGCTGGGGCAGATTGGTAGGCCGAGAGAGGGCAACATAATCGGGGAGAAGGGGCGTTGTCAATAGCCGAGAAGAGGAAGTGACCTCGGGCAGTCGAGAGGCTGTTTCGAGGAGCCTGTGGCGGTGCCGGCTGGCCCACCCGAGACGGGACAGAGGGAGGCGGGTCGGGCACCGGTGAATGATTTTGCAAGTGATGGATTAGATGGGTATTAAGGCCGTCATTTAAGAAATCTTAGGAATTCGGAAGTGGTGAATTTAGTTTGGCAGAGGGGAATTCAGACTCATCAAATATTGCATGCCGAGAAACAATTATTTTTTGGCTGGAACATGTCGTAACAGTTGTAACCACTATGATTAAAGGGTAACCCAAAAATACACATGGGGTGGACCTAGATTGCAACTTGTTGAGTTGTGTGGAGGGATGGAGGGGGTAGCATAGACATCTGAAAGTTCTTAAATGCATATAGGATCCCGAAGATAGAAAACTTGAGTGGGAGACTAGTGTTTGAGAGACTTGTTGGAGAGAATGTTTAAGAGATAGGTTGTCATGGATAGAGCGTAATACCAAGATGAGGAGGGACAGACGCGTGAGCAAGAAGGGCACGAACTACGTTGTTTATGGTTCTAATTTTTCGTTCAGCTTTGCCATTTGTGGAGAGGTGTGAGGATAGGAAAAACGGAAATAAAGGCCGTGTTTGGTGCAAAAAAGTTTGAATTGATTATTATCGAATTCTCTCCCATTGTCACATTGAAAATATTTGATATTCTTTTCAAATTGTGTTTTAATGAAAGCGCTGAATGAATAAAAAATAGAATAGACTTGAGATTTATTACAAATGGGAAAAGTCCACAGGAAGTTTGAATAATCATCTAAAAACAACATATAGTATCGATGCCGGATGTGCTTAAAATAGGAGAAGTCCATAAATCATTGTGTATTCTATCAAAAGGCATTAAAGTACGGATGGATGAAGAATAAAATGACAACTTGACATGTTTCTAAAAAACACAAGATTCACAAACATGAGGATAAGTTACATGTTTGCAATCTATAAATTTATTGTTGTGAAGGGAGCGTAAAACATAGTCTCTCGGATATCCTAATCTATTATGCCATAAAGAGGAGAAAAAAGCTGTAAAGAGGAGACTGGATGATCGACGGTGGTGGTAATAGAATAGAGGTCCCCGATGCTATCACATTTCATTATTAACATCCCTGTCATAAGGTCCTTCACAGAAACATCAAAAGGATCAAATTCAAGGAAAACATTATTATCAGTTGTGAAACGACGCACATATATTAGATTTTTGATAAGTTTCGGGGCATGGAGGACATTGTTTAAAGCTAATGGGGGGGGGGGGGGTTGTGGTGGGGAGAGGGATGATTGTCCACAAACTCGAATAGGAATGTCTTGTCCACTGCCAACAATAATATTACGATTTAAATTGCTCGTATTGAAATAAGATGAGAGTATCTTGGGATGCCGTCATATGAGATGTGGCGCTAGTATCCATGTACCAACTGTTGTCTGGAAATGTTGAGGGACATTGTGTTCATAGTTACCTCAATATTTGTCGGCGCATAGGTGGAAGGAGGAGAGACCTGTGCACTATATGCCTTATGAGGACGTGTCTGCAGGGATGTTAATTTGGCTGTCGGCCGGAGGTGGTGGCGAGGGCGTCGGGTATGGCGGTGGAAGCGGCCAGCCATTTGGGACCACTAGAGTGTTAATGGTTCGGATATACTCGAAGCAGGACCAGCCGGATCGTAAATCCGGGCCAGCCGGGCCAAAACATAACGGTCGGATCGAGTATCAAAAAATACCGGATCGATAAAGAGCGGGCCGGTAACGGTAAAATACGTGCCGGTCCCCCTTTACCCCGACCCCCCGCTCCGGTCCACTCCGGCCCGGCCCGGTCTCACTCGCATCGGCTCTAATTAGTTGTAAATTGATCAAACTTTATATGGTCGTAACTGCGCTCGGACGTCCGTTTTACCTAATTTTTTTGATTTGGCGTATTTTTGAGGCGAATAATCCCAAGCGGACTTTTTGCTTCACGGTTCTCCAAGCGTCCGTCTTGCCTCAATTTCACTTTTTCCCCAAATCGTTCGTTTTTCCTTTTCAAATCTAAATATCTCGCGATGTACAATTGATTTCAACGTAAAAGTGCGTGGAACGGCGTCGAGAATGTCAATTTGATGTTGGAAATTCAATTTAAAAAAAAATGGCGAGCCGGAAAATTCTTAAGTCGGGACCGAAGCCGGGCCGATAAGGTTCGATCGGGGCCAGGATCTCGTCGGGGCCAGAAACCTTACCGTCGATCGATCGGGCCGTCTTTCTCGGACGGTCCGATGGCGATACCGGACGAGCCGGTCGGAATGCGGCCTAGGGACCACGTAGCCCATGGCGGAGGCTGCTGCCACTGCCGTTGATGATGCGGGTTGTTGGTTGGCCCCTCCCGCCATGGTTCTTTGCTCACTTGCATTCTGCGAGCTTTCTTTGGAGTTTAAATCCTTTGTGGTGATTTTGAGATGGCGGGCCGTGTGTTGGGTCGTCGGGTTACCGGTTTTGTGAACCGGAAAATGGGCCTCTTGTCGGTCGAAGAAATTGCCGTAGTGGCGAGCGATGTCGGCGGTGCTCGCGTGAGCAGGCAGCAGTTTTGGGTTTCTTCAAGTACAAGTCATGAACATGCCTCATAGAATGGAGGGCCGTGTGTTGGGTCGTCGAGTTGTCGGTTTTGTGAACCGGAAAACGGGCCCTACTTTCGGCTGAGGGGCTGCCGGTAGTGACGAGAGCGGCGTCGGCGGTGCTCGCATGAGCCCGACCATCTTGGTTTTTCGAGTTTCTTCAAGTATAAGTCTCGAACAGGCCTCATAGAATGGAGGCAATAGCGTGCTTTGTTGGAGGATGGTAGCGACGCTGTCATAAGTTTCATTCAAACCCGCAATGAGTTGCATCACCAATCGTTGATTAGTGACTGATGCACCGACGTTGGAGAGTTTATCTGCAATCATCTCAAGTTCCTGACAATAAGCCGACGCATTCGGAAAATCGTCCTGTTGAATGTTCTTAAATTGATTTTTTAGGTAAAGGCATGTTGTGTCTATCTTTGTAGCCCCAGAATGTTTCAGTTTATGCTCCTACCTATTATCTGGATATACCAAGAAAGATGGTGAAAAATACTTTTCAAGCGCTCCCACGTTTGTCGGGCAGTAGCATCGGATTCAATGATTGTATGCAACAGACCGTGCCGTAGATCCATTGTAGGATAACCACATCTAAGCGGGATCAAAGTTCATCAGCAGAATCATCAGGGTGTTCCAGGGGATGATATGGTCGATGCCTTTATACACACGACATTGAATCTTAAAACATTTCGCCCAAGAGGAATACTGACCCTTTTCCATCTCAAGATTTATGGGAATAAAGTTCTTGATGTTGTTAACTGCAAGAGCAGGATGTAATTTAGGTTGTTCAACTATTGAAAAAATTTGGGGAAGAGGAGAGAGGTAGCGGCCGAGAGATAGTAGAAAGAAGATGGGAGGTCGGCGGCTTTAGAGAATTTTAGAGTTTGGCTGCTGATACCATGAAGGAATACGTTTCATGCCTTTCATTAATTATCATGTACAATATATATAGTGTTACATAATTATTTACTCATTTACAAACTAGGTAACTAATGTTCCTAATTACAATTGGACTACACTTTCTAATTACAATTGCACTACAATTTTACCTAATATAGGAGATGTACAAATAATATTCTATATATGGTAATCAAATATATCAAACTATGTTTTTCCTCCACTTTAAAGCTGCATATAGTAACTTAAATATGTCAGAAAACATTATTGACGGTAAATATCCGGCGGTCTGATGTGGTGCTGAATTTCATGGATCCATCTTCAAAGTGCTTTCAAATCACCTTTAATATGAAAAATAATCTTCAGAGTTGTTTCTTTTTCTATGTAACACACATTTTCCAAGAAATTGGGGAGGCCCTGGGGTATCTTTTAATTTGCGCTATGATTTTGTGTACAGTTTTTTAGATTCCTATCAAAGCCTTCTCAGGAGTTATGACATGATATCTTCTGCCACTTATTTTTCCAACACGAGGGTTCTTTAGCAACAACCTGACATGATATCTTCTGCCACTTATCTTATTTTGGTTTTATCAGCTTCTGCTTGCCGTTGGCACGAAGTTGGAGCATGTAATTTTACAGTTAGCTCATGAGGTTGCGGAGAAACATGTCGCCATAGAAGGTGAATTGGTGGTCCAACCTTCTGATGATCACTTCTGGTTCAAACGCCCTCAAATTGTCCTCTTCTTGATACACTTTATCCTCTTCCAAAATGCTTTCGAGATAGCATTCTTCTTCTGGATATTGGTAAGCTAAAGTTATTATACTATTCTTGCACTCAGCTTACTTATCTGTTTCTAATTTTGGTAGTTTTTGTTCTCTAATTGCTTTATAGGTGCAATATGGCTTTGATTCCTGCATAATGGGACAAGTTGGTTTCATTGTTCCTCGGCTTGTTATAGGGTAAAGTCCACTGCCCACTTCCGTATTAGCTCTATGCCTCTACCCTTTCTCTGTTAGAGCAAATGGGTATGCATCTTTATCAAATATAGCAAATGTACTTGTCACACCAGAAAATGTTAAAGTCCTTGAATAGCATCTTTTTTCTTTTACTATCCTATTTTTTTTTTGCTTTTATCAGGGGCTTTGTTTTAACGATCTCATCGTCTTTTCCAGGGTAATCATTCAAGTGTTATGCAGCTATAGCACGTTGCCACTTTATGCTCTTGTTACACAGGTTAGTTTTAAACAAGGTTAGCTTGGAGTCTTGATATGAATGAATGTTGAAGTTGAATTTGTCTGTCTTTTGGCATCCTGAACTACAGATGGGTACACATTTCAAGAAGTCAATATTTGATGAGCATATTCAAGTTGGTCTTCTTGGTTGGGCTTCGAAAGCAAAAATGAAGAGGGGACTGAAGGCTGCTACAGATGGTTCCAACCAAGGAAGTTCAACTGCAACTGAGGGTTCTACTGTAACATTGCAAATGTCAGGAATTGGTAAAGGAACCGCCAGCTAATGGATCTTAAGCTGAAATTCCAGATATGTACATTAGGAACTTAATCATACAACTGTTGCCAGTAGGTGAAGATTGTCCTTTTTGGTAGTAACTGTTATCTCGAATCACATGGTTTGTTATAATGGGGGGTTGTGATTTGATATCCAAGTTGAAAGTGTTAGATTGTATTAATCTCTTTTGAGGAGGCTTTATCATTAATACAAATATATATCGTGTATAATGTGGAGGAATTCTAATACAATAAGGATACTATATCTACAATAATTATATATCACTAAATATTACACAATATATGAGATATATTCTAATTATGGTCGGATTGTGACAGTATACGTTAATACACCCCCTCAGTCGGAGTAGGAGGAGGTTGGACACTGCGATTGGATCTGAAGTCCAGAAATAGTTGTCTAGGAAGACCTTTCGTGAAGATATCTGCGTACCGATATGAAGAAGGCACATGCAATACTTTAACTTGACCGAGAGCAACCTTAACATGAACAAAGTGTATATCCCATGATAATGTGCTTGGTTGACGTCTTTGAGCAGGATTATGATATAAATATATTGCGGATATTTTTTCAAAGTAAATCAAAGACTCGCATACATAAATGACCTTTGAAGCTCGAAAGAAGGTTTGAAGCCAACATATCAACAATGACATTTGCGGCGCTTATATACTCTTTTACGCACTCGAACAAGATAATATGGCTTGCGACCATAAATCAAGAAATAAGATTATTCTAAAAAATATCGATGGCGTAGGTGGGCGTCGCGTGTCGGAAAACACCGCGTCGGCGTCGTATATGATAACAACCTCGTTGGTGTTGAAGGATATATGTGTAATCCATAATCAAGTGTGCCCTTAACATATCATATGATACGTTTAAAGCGATAAAATTATCGCGACGGCGCAAGAACTGCGATTGGTGTCCCTTTGGGCACTCCTGTATTACCAGCGGCACGTATACTACGTAGGCGATAAAATCTTTGAAGAAGCGTATAAATAGCAAAGGCGGCGGTGAAATGTCGCTATATAAACAAGCGGGTACACCGATACATCTGATTATCTGACGGACCAAAAATAAGTACTACTCGTAAGTCATTACGTATGAATATAGAACTATAAGAGTTTGAACACTAGCGTGATGGGGCGGGGCCACGTACCACGAATGTATAAAAACCTACCGTACGAGGATCCGTGTACCAAAAGATAAGCCTCGGAGTAATGTAGCTTTTTCCCAGCGAGCGAGAGATCTAATAGCGAGGATCGCTGACACGTGTACTACGCTGCGGCGTGAAACCACGGCCCAGGGTAAATTCGATCTGAAAGATGTACAGTATGTGGCGAAGTGCGTAATGAAATCATATCAATCCAAAATAAAGCAGGAGACATGTATGATAACCAAAATAACAGTACAACTGTGCCTTATCAATATGAAAGTAATGAGAGTCGATTCTTACCTTTTCAAATATGCAAGTTATGCCAGAATCAGGGACTCCTGCCCTCAGAATATAATGTCACGAGACTCGAACCCGAATGTGTATGTGTATAGAATTGTGGGACTTAAACCTACATATGCCTATATGGTAACCTGGGAGTTGAACCCAAATCATGGAGAGCTAGTCCATGGAATAGTATAGTGTTATGGGACTTTAATCCATATTTTTCGTTTCGCTCCATAACTTGAGTTTCAATCACGTATCTGCGACCCATGAGCTTGTGATCAACTCGCTCACGTTAACACCAAAAGTCGACGGAACACCTAGGGCTTGAGCCACAATCTCTCCCGGTCCTAAGAGGATTTTTGGGTTTAATGGTGTTTAATTTTGGCTAATCACTTGGTTAGGGACCTTAATCATATATAATGAACTAAGCTTGGAAGATTTGAAATCTTGTTCCTCCATTTTTGCCCTAAGGCCGAGACTCAAGAGAGAAATGGGAGAGATGAAAATATTTCTCTAAGTGTGAAATGTTTTTGCAAGCTCTCTATCTTGATATATACAATATCTAGTCAAAGTCCACTTTGACAAGTGTTCAAATAAATGGGGACAACTTGTCCCATAAGATTAATGGCGAATTCTAAGTCACGAATATCTAGATATTTCGATTCTCATCAAGCGAAGGGCCCATGAATCGTGAAATTTTTACGGGCCGTATATTATAGATCAATCCACATAATCATATACTAATCTCATACCAATTATGAGAATCAAATTCCAAATAATAAACTTTTTCCTTCACAAATTTTTTGAGATTTTCGAAAAAAATAAATTTTCCCTTTCGTTCTAAAATTTTAAATTTTAAACTTTTTCCTTCACAATTTTTTTCGAGATTTTGAAAAAATAAATTTTCCACTAGTTCTAAAATTTAAAATTTTATTTTCCCACGTACGTTCTCATCTCATTCTCTTGAAAATACGGGGTGTAACATCATTACTCGTAGAAACATTAGTCCGAATGTTCATACTAGGATTGATCTAAGCGGATATCGGCATAGTCCCGTTTAACTATACCTGACAAAATCAAATATGCCCGCGCGTAGCCACGATATATCACTCGTGCGTATCGTGATCAATATCGTATTTGAAACTCCAGTGTCGGCGTCGATTATCTGCGTAAGACTTTTTCGACTTTGGGTGCTAATAATCTCTCTGGATAAGCGCTTATCCGCGGCCTGTGAACCAAGTGCGGACCTCTGCGTAGCGCGCGATATCAAACCAACGATCGGCCAGACTTCGCCCGTATAAGGCCTGCGTGCGTGGTCATCGAATACTAGAATGATAGGCATTTGTTATATGCAAACTCAGCAAGAGGCAAATGATCCTCCGGCTACCCACGAAATCAATATCTGAGACCTCGGCATATCCTCGAGTGTATGCGGATAGTGCGCTGCTGTCCGTGATGCGAGGTGAAATGCGACCGAGACTCACGCTGTGTCCCCGATCCACGGAAAGACCTTGAAGTTAAGCGTGGCGAGCCACATATGCGATATAATAGATGTAGGAACCCGTGCGATCTCACGATCTCCTTGATATCTGACTAGCGTAATCCTCGGTAGAGTAAGTAGTCATTGAAGAAAATGGTGATTTCTTGACTACCAGCTATAACCCAAATTGAGTCACGCCATGCGATGCGAGGTAACCACGTAACAAAATTCATGTTAATCACCTCCTACTTCAGTCGGGATTTCAATAAATGCGTAATAACCACGGGCTTACGGTGCTCGACCATGACCTGGGCCAATTGGGCACTCGCGGCGAACCACCTCGTCCCACCGGAAATCCCACGATACCGTCGAGGTCATGGTACGTCTTCGTCGACCCGGATGAATAGAATATCGAGCATTGTGTGTCTCACGCAGAACCGGTGTCGAAGTCCTGCAACGTCGGGTACCACGCGATTTGCCCTCATCTGATAGCACCCAGTGGTGAGATCTAAAATAAAGTCTTCTCGCTTTCGGATCGCGTCCTATCTGGTGCGAGCAGGATCCTCATGCGATGCCTCTTCGTATCTACTACGATGAAGACTTGGCAACCTCGGGACCGAACTCCACTATCGCGAAATCAACCAGCGGATCCCGGGCTCATTGGTGATGTATCTCGCGAACCGTTTCCGCCTTGTCGGCTACGTCGGCCGGACTATAGATCTACGACTAGAGCATCTGTGACCACGTTGACCTTCGCGGGTGGTATAGAATATCAGCGTCATAGTCGCTTAGTAACTCTAACCACCGTCTGCATGAGTTCGACTCATGCATGCGAATATATCTTGGAGACTCTTGTGATATGTATAAATATCACATGGACTCATATAAGTAATGCCTCGAATCCTCGAAGGCGAGAATAAAGTGTGACTCTAAATCATGGGTAGGGTAATTCTCTGCGTGCTTAGCCGGGCGCGTAGGCTATAACCTTTCCGTCTTTGCGTCAACACCAACCTAACGGTGCAAAACATCACAATAAACCACATAACCCTCTAATCTCTCAGGAAGAGTAAGAACGGGCGTAAGCAGCCGTGAATCTAGGCTGCGTGTATCATCGTGACTCTCATTTATTAAGTAATTAAACAACTTGACTATTTTAACAACTTGTTCATTTCTTTTCTTACTTGTCATTACTCTTACGTACTTCGAGATATTACGGTACACGTCGTGCTAAAATATTGCTTTTGTTTCACGTCTTGGCGTTACTACGTCCCGACTTGGTCATATACTCGATTTCAATTCTTTCACTTGCCTCGTGGCTAAGACTTACATTAATGGCGTTTGGGAAAAGATTTCCTTGATCTTGTTAAGTAGTAAACCCGTTACTCTGCTTATCTCATAGATCTTATAGTGATGTGTCTAAATCTAACTCGCGGTATAACGTGATCGATGGCTTGTCAAGCTTCATGCTTATCATTACTAGGTTTCTCGTGAGCGAGTGCCCGTTAAATGTCTTACGCTTTTATCTCCGTTTCGAGTTGCCACAGGGTCTCTTATCTTAATTACTTCGATCTTATCTTTTCGATCATTAGAGGTTCGCGCTTTGGCGAAGGGTTCTCTTGTCCATCATCTGCTATTGGACCTTACAACGTCGGAGTAATCATATCTTGTGAAACCCACGTAATTAGAGTTTCATTCGCCGTAAATCCTTGTCGTATTCGCCCGTTCTACTTATTATTACACGAGTATTTCTACCTCGATGCGATCATACGGTTCCGTTCATACACTATTAACGCTTTTATTTTCTTACACATTACGATCATTCCATAGTATTGTCCTCGATTACCTTGACCTTATTTTCCAGGTTATGTACAAGTGTAGATATCGCTGCGTGGCCGGCGAGGATCTCGCGATCGATATCTATAGCATGCCTTGGCTTACTAGCCTTGATACGAAATTCTTAATAATGCGATATCGCCGCTTTGCGTGATGAAGAGGGCTTATCTCCGTTTAATAATCTTCCGTGTAATCAAAGTCACATTCTTAAGGTCTTGTGCGGTTTCCTTTATAATTCTAATCATCGGTGTCACGCCAAGGCGTGTAGATTTTAGTAACCTCGTAACGCTTCCGATAATGTCTTACGTTCGATATGATGGTACTTATCTTGTCTGTGTATCGGCAGGATGCTTGAAATCTTTGTGACCATGGTTGCCACGCAAACTAACCTCTTGTACCGCCGTCACGTTAACAACGGTAAACAATTGGAACCCGATACTGCTTACCGCTTTTGTGTTTAACTTCAAGCAGTAGCGTACTCGAGTCGTGAAAGCTAGTGATCTTCTTAGATCATCTGCATTTCATTTCACACCAGCGGAATAATCACAACTAATACACTTCATACATACCGTATGTACTTTAACGAATTAGCGTAAAGTCTTTTACTCGAGAAGGCGCGTATATCTAAGGTCTCGGCGGTTATCAATATTCTAAGGTTCTCGATTATTCCATGTCCCGACTTACGTTATCGGTCCGCATGCGGGTAAGGTAGCTTTCATAATCTCAAATCATGTTGTCATAACCATAAGCGCCTATTTACTCCGTACCAATATTATTCGCACAAATCATGGCATTGACATATCTTAATCTCGCGATATGGTATGTCGTCAAATTAATTAACCATGATCTCTTAAGAGTCAGTACCTCTCTTAAGCATTTCATCGCCTCACAAACTTCCCAAAGTAGCACATATATTATGCCTAGGTGTGAACTCGCTCAAATTGTTTCACACTTCCAGTAATTATTAAAGCTCGACCAACTCATGATGACTCGTAATTACTTGAGACAACAGCGCGCGTGGCCCCGAATAAATACGTTTGTATAGATACACGTCATCGCGCGGTATCAACAATTTTTTACCAGCGGATATGAAGTCCATATAATCCTTTTTGGGCCCTTTGTTGCCTTTTTTGAGAGCATAGCTGACACCACACGTTAGAGGATTACCCGATGGCGTCTACATTGCGCGATCTCGAGTAAGAAAAATAAAACAAATCCTAAATGTCTGTAGCCTCGCAGGTATAAGTATGGTGCACATTACCCGTACTCGAGACTAAGACACGGTGCGTAGACATTACGAGGACTAAGCGTTACGATACCACTTTTGTCACGACCAGATCCGGACCCGGTAGTGCCCGCTGGGCACCCGCTTTTAATACCAGCAACACGTATACTACATAGGCGATAAAATGAAGAAGCGTATAAATAGCAAGAAGCGAGCGGTGAAATTGCGTATATAAACAAAGTACACCCGTACATCTGATTATCGACATACCAAAAATAAGTACTACTCTGCGTAAGTCCGTCCACGTATGAATATAGACCTCTAGAGTTTGAACACCTAAGCATGTGGGACGGGGCCACGCCGTACCACGAATGTATAAAAACCTACCATACGAGGATCCGTACCAAAGCGATAAGCCTCGGAGTAATGGAGCTTTTCCCAAAACTAAGCAGAGATCTAATAGCGAGGATCGCTGACACGTAATACTACACTGCGGCGTGAAATCACGACCCAGAAAGGGTCGATCGAAAGATGTACAGTATGTGGCGGAAGTGCGTAATGAAATTATATCAATTCAAAATAAAGCAGGAGACATATATGATAACCAAAATAACAGTACAACTGTGCCTTATCAGTATGAAAGTAATGAGAGTCGATTGTTACCTTTTCAAATATGCAAGTCATGCCAGAATCAGGGACTCCTGCCCTCAGAATATAATGTCACGAGACTCGAACCCGAATATGTATGTGTATAGCATTGTGGACTTAAACCCACATATGCCTATATGGTAACCTGGGAGTTGAACTGAAATCATGGAGAGCTAGTCCATGGAATAGTATAGTGTTATGGGACTTTAACCCATATACATCTATATATAATGATGTCGGGAGAATAATATAATGTTATAGGACTTTAACCCACATACATCTATATCTGATGCGTAGGAGAATAATATAGTGTCATAGGACTTTAACCATCATACATATAATACTGATGCGCCAGGAGAATAGTATAGTGTCATAGAACTTTAACCCATATACATCTATATACAATGTTGTCGGTCCTAGCGAGGAACGCGGTGATATGAGAATATAACACTTGCACGAAAGGCTATCATGAGCAAACATATGCAAGTTAAAATACGCTTTGACTCTCATTAAACACGTAGAATGAACTAATCACTTTATAAACTCAAGACATTTTCACTTCGTATAATATTAAGGACTTGAACCCCAAAAGTACTATGTACGTCTATTCTTTATAAAAGAATTCCTTTCATGCAATAAGCCCCGAGATACTAACACTCGTAGTATCGAGGCATATCTCTTATCGATCAAGTTACTACACCTTTTAAATTTAATTCAAGACTTTAAAATCAAGTAACTTCTACTTTCAACATTAAGACAATTATTCCTTTAAATCAAGTAACTCATTCTTTTCCAATAACGTTACTCCTATGTTTTAAAATCAAGTAAGCTTGTACTTTTCAAATCAAGTACTATAATGAATCGATTTACGTTTAAAACATGTCGTCCAGATGCTACACATTTTTTAAGGTTCGTACTCAAAGAAAGATATGGAAAGTTCCACATACCTCTCGGTTTAATCCACGCACTAAATCGAATATGCCAGCGTAGTACTTCAACCTAAAATGACAATAGCATTTCTATCAATTCCAAGCTTTCTAAGGTAGAATAATACCACGTAAGGGTCTCTTATTCTCACGAAAATTAGGCGACACTTCCCTGTTTCCACGTACTTTTCCACTTTTCAGGCGAATTCAACAACCAACAAGCTACATTTAAGACACAATCAAAACAGCAATCAAAGGGGATTACCGCCAACTTGACATGTAAAATTCTGCCCGTAGTTATATAAGCGATCCATAAAGCGATCCATAATAAATCAACATTAAAGTGCGATGTGAAGTCATTTTCACCCTTATTCCTTAGAACTTTCATTAGCCATTTACTACACTAAACATGCAATATTTGTGGCTGATTTTCCAGCATATATACATGTCTAAAACAGTCCCAAAACTGCCCGCGATATCAGCAATTTGAAGGGCCATCCTCGACGACAACAACTACATATCAAAGCCCTTTTCCTTAATTCCTTTTAATCCAATTCACATTCCAATATGTTATATAAGTTATATAAACTATCAACAACAATATTTCCTTCATTATATAACATGTAACAAGTGTAAATAACGACAATAATAACCAACGAATCCAAGACCCGGAAATAGCTCACTCTCGGCCTCAATCTTTAAAAATGGCCCAAACCCTTTTTAATCTTCATTCTTTTTAGTAAAAGTTCATCCATACATATCAACAATAAGTAATATCCAATTACTTTAAAAGAATAAGAATCATTACCTCATTTTTAGCCCCAAAAATTGGTAAAACAACCCGTAGATGTTTGGCCCACAGTTTGCGTTTTGCTCAACTTCTTGAGTTCAATCACATATCACAACCCCTATGAGCTTGTGATCAACTCCCCTGCATGTTCTAACACCAAAAAGTCGACGGAACACCCTAGGGCTTCAAACCCTAATCTCACGGCCCTAAGAGGATTTTTGGGTTTAATGGTGTTTAATCTTGGCTAATCACTTGGTTAGAGACCTTAATCATATATAATGAACTAAGCTTGGAAGATTTGAAATCTTGTTCCTTCATTTTTGCCCTAAGGCCGAGACTCAAGAGAGAAATGAGAGAGATAAAAATATTTCTCTAAGTGTGAAATGTTCATGCAAACTCTCTATCTTGATATATATAATATCTAGTCAAAGTCCACTTTGACAAGTGTTCAAATAAATGGGGGACACTTGTCCCCCTCCCATTGACCAACTTTTAAGTCACAAATATCTAGATATTTCCAATTCTCATCCAAACAAAGGGCCCCGCGAAATCGTGAAATTTTTTACGGGCCCTATATTATAGATCGATCCGCATAATCATATACTAATCTCACACACCAAATATGAGAATCAAATTTCAAATAATAAAATTTTTAAGATTTTGAAAAAATAATTTTTGCCTTTCGTTCCAAAATTCAAAATCTTATTTTCTCACATACGTTATCATCTCATTCTCTTGAAAATACGGGGTGTAACAAAAATGAGGCTCCCTGGGTGCATGCATAAATAAGCATATATGCTGAACAACATAAGTAATATTAGTCTTGGTGAAAGTAAGTGTTACACCCCGTAACTCCAGGACATGTTTAAGAGAATGTACGTAAGGAACTCAAGGCTTGAAAAGGGTACGAAAGGAAGAATTGTTTTTCCGACGGAAAATCTTCCGAACGTCGGAAAGGAAAAATGTTCGTTGAAGAGAATTGGATTCTCAAAATGCATTAATTGAGGATTGTGGAATGTATTATCATTATGGAAATTTATTTGTACGGATTTGGTCACGTGGGGCCCACCCGAGGAATTTTATGTTTTGTGGGACCCATGAGGTTCTGAGAATTTTATGAGCGAATGGGAGGCGACACGCGGCACCTCCCACGTGGCAGTCGAATTAATGCAAGGGTAAAAGGGTCGTTTGACCATTATGGATGATAAGTCTTGTGGCTTGATTTTGTTGACTTGTCGAAAGGGCGCATGGGCTTGATCCTAGTGAAACTCATCTTAGCCACCCATTTGTTTAAGTCTTGACCCTCCATAGTGTTATAAATACATACTAGTAGCAAGACTTGGCATTTTACACTTAGAAAAATTTGAGAGATTTGTGTGTGCCTTGAAAGAGCTCTCGGCTTTAGGCTCATTTTGAAGACAAAATTATGCAATTGTGGATGATAATTCACAAGACTTAAACCCAAGGTTCCTAAGAGTATTGTAAGGTTATCTCAATAGAAAGATTTCGGAAAAGTGGCGTTTTCGTATTAGTCGCAAGGCGGAAACTTAAGGAGTTCTTCAACTTTGAAGTTGGAACTTGAAGATGAGTTCTTCATAGGCTTCTAAGGAGTGCTTGGAGCGGATTGGAACATAAGGAAATGAGCTAAGAATTGCTAAGGAGCGACTTTGAATCTTGGAAATTTTAAGGGCTTGTAAAGTGTCACGACCCGACCCCGGGCCCGCGACTGGTGCCCTACCTGGGGACCCCTCTTGGCATACATCAGAGAATAGAAGCGGAACATACACAACTGATAAAATACTTAAACATAAAATAACAACAGGCTAGCCGATAAGGCCACCTTCCGCAACTTATACCAATAAAACAGTACATTTTTTTTTTCTTTACAACCCAATCCACTATGTGACTACAGACCTCTAAGAATAACAATCCACAGCGGGACGGGCCCCGCCATACCACAGATGTACAACAAGCGACAATACCGAGGATAAGCCTCCGAAATGAGGAGCTTCTCAGCGGTGAGCAGTGATCCTAAGGCGAGGATCGACAACATACTCTACTGCGGCGTGAGCGGCCCGAGGAGGTCGATACAACATGTACCAAATATGTGGCGAAATGCGTAATGAAATCATAAGTCTAATAATAAAGCGGAGACATGTATGATACTCGATTAACGATGCAACGTGCCTTACTAACAATGAGAGTAAATAGGTGTATCTTACAATATAAAGTAGGAAGCTCACGATCAAAGCAGGACCACTGTCCGCGATGTCGTTAAGCGATCCTATTCCTGGGACTATTTCACGCGTAGATCGCGTGGACCGCGTGGTATTCGCCGCATGGGACTATTTCACCCGCGTAAGCCGCCACGGACTCGCGTGAGGCATTCTCGCATATTTGGACCGCCGCGTGGGACTATTTCACCGCGTAAGCCTACGGACTCGCGTGAGGTATTCTCGCGTCGTGGGTAGCAAATCCGCGAAATATGCAATGCCACAAACGGGAATGACCCATGATTATTCTTGAACTACTAGCACAAATCGGCTATCACACATAACATAAGCACTCTGCTTATCATACAATATATAAGCAAGTTAAGCGATCCCTAACTTCTTATTATTACATTTCATATACCTCTCATTTTAGTTTACTTAAGGCACTAACATATTCTTTATAAAAATCAGAATTTAACCCAAAGTACTACGTGCTTCTATTCTTTCAAAATGACTCGTTTCATTATAAAACTTCCAAGATACTAATAACAGTAGTATCAAGTTACAATTTCTTTTTCAAGACAAGTCATGATACTTTTAGAACTAAAATTAGGCTTCTAAATCAAGTGACTTCTTATATAAAAAGCCTTAGGCAATTGATGCCTTTAAATCAAATTGCCTTTCAAATAAATCAAGCCATTTATCTTTCCATAAAGCCAATATAACCAACTCCCATAAAGTCGTTATATTAAGCTTTATACCTAAGTCAATACAATTTCCTATCGAGGGACTTATCGTTTAAAACAAAACAAGTGTCACATTCTTTAAAACTCTTGAGTCCTTAACATGCTTAAATTACTTAGAGTAAACCATTCTCTTATTAACTTTCCATAAAACTATTATAACTGACTTCCCATAAAGTAGTTATACTAGCTTTATACATTAGTAACTTACATACTTCTTTTTAACCAATAGACTTAAACTTTCCAACAAAACAAGTATCAAAATACTTTGACATACTTAAAGTCTCTTAACTTTTGAAAACCAAGATATCCTTAATAATTAAACAAGTGAGTTAATTCCCTAACTCAAACAACTTGGGCATTCTTAAAATAAGCCAAGGATATCAAATAGACTAGATTGTCAAAATCTTGTCGTCTACCGTACTATACATTTACAACAATCATGCTCGAGAGATAAGAAAGTTCCACATACCTCTTGGTTTAATCCACTTGCTAAGTCGATCGCGTCGTAGTATGCCAACTATAATGACCATAGTGCGTCTATTAACTTCTAGTTTCAAGCGTAGAATATTCCAAGTGCAAGTCACTAAATTCTACGGAAAATCGGACGACTTCCTTTGTTTTACTAACTTTGCCACCTTTTCAAGGCCGAATACAATAACCAAACAGCCCCGATTGTCTCACCACAATTTATAAGGTAGTTGATACAAATGAATAACCAAACAACCGATTGGCTCGCGAAGCGATAACAAACTAGTCTAAACTATAATGTCGATTCGGTGATTAGGCAACAATACAAATCGTTTCCAATTCCTTTTTAATCCAAGTGGTTTAGTATAACATGATATCAAGGCGCAATCGATTACAACTACTACAATCCTCAGTAGGTAAACATGCGACGATTCTAATAAGCGACCAAAATTGTATTTCAATTTCAAAGACTAATCGTATCCTTTTGGTTCTAGGCTTCTACAATCCATGTCACTTATCAAACTTCATAACACAAATCACATGATCACATAACTTATCATAACATGAAATCTTCAATTACAAAAGTAAAGCGAAGATTATACCTCAGTGCTTGATTATGATCCGAGATCGCAAGTCGCTCATAGCAACTTTAGCTCCTCCTTCGGCGTTCCAATCCACTCGAAGCAACCGCTTGAAACATAAAGACTCGTCTTCAAGTTTCAACTTCAAAGTTGAATAACCGCTTTAGGTTTTCGCCTTGCGACTAATACGAAAACACCACATTTAGGGATCTTTTATTGAGAAACACTTACTATACCCTTAGGTACCTTGGTTTAAAGTGGGAATTATTGGACAACAATTGAAATTTTTCCTTGAGCCCTAGCCCTTGGCGAGAGCTCCTCAAGCCTCCTCAAATTTTCTTGAAAAATTCTAAGTGTTTAGCCTTGTCTTGCACTAGCATACAATATATAACACGATGGAGGGTTAAGATTAACTGATTGTGTGGCTTGGATAAGTTTCACATGGATCAGTCTAGGTGGCCTTTGACTTAGTCAACTTTGTCAAGCTTGAGACTAGCAAGACTTGATCATTTAATTTATGGTCAAATGACCATTCTAACCATGACAATTTCGTCCATGACCGTAAGGGGGTGACGCGTGTCGCCTCCCGTTAAAGTCAATATTTCGTTTCCGACCAATTCCAAAAATTCCGACAAACTTTTACTCGTCTCAAATATTAACATTGTTGAGTTCTTACGTACGTTCTTATAAACATATCCTGAAATTCCGGGGTGTAACATAAAGGTATAAATCTTGTCGTTTTAGCAATTAAAGTTTAATTATCATTGTAGTTATGGATATTAGCAAGCATAAGGTTTATATTATGAAGTTTGATAAGTGTATTGGCTATTGGAACCCTAATCCGAAAACTAGCATGTTTAGCCTTAAGATTACATTTCAAGTTGATTATTAGTTTAAGTCGTCGCATGTTGTATAAAGAAGGAAATTGTAGTTGTTGAAGTTGTTTATGACTATATAACATGTTGACCTAAGAGCTTGGATTGAAAAAGAATTGGAAAGGACTTGTGTTGAGTTATTGTTGGCCGAGAATGGCTTGTGAGTATTAAACTACTTGGTATGAATTGTGGGGAGGAATTTTACACGTATTGTAAGGCGTGTAATCCCCTTTGATTGGTTGGTTGTATTGAGCCTTAAAAGTGGCGTGTTGGTTATTGTATTCGGCCTTGAAAAAGGTGGCAAAGTATGTAGAAACAAAGGAAGTCTTTGCCGATTTTCCGTAGAATAAGAGGCCGTATACTTAGTATTATTCTCGTAGAAACTAGAAATTGATAGTCATGTTGTGACCATTATGGGTTGACAATTCTACGTGCGGCGTATTCGGCAGCTTGTGGATTTAGCCGAAAAGGTATGTGAACTATCTCCTCTTCTAGCATGATTCCTTAAGATAAAGAAAGTATGTCCTACTCCTTAAATGATCCATTCCTTGGTTGTATTTGGATTGCCTAAAATAGAATTTGTTCTATGTACTTCCTTGATTGTACTTTGATGTGTAAATTGTATGTTGTATAATCCATTGCCTTAGTGAAGTTTGGTTTCTTAAGAGTGAAGGTATTTTAATTAAAGTACATAGAGTCTTGAAAAGGAAGTGGTTTCCAAATCTTTTGGCTAGTGCCTTAGTTCCAAAACCTAAGGGTCGTTATAATGACTTTAGGGGAGTCAAAGAAGTGATTTACTTAATATTTTTAAGAGAGGAGAAATGACATGATTTAAGAGAAGTAACTTGTTTTAAAGGTGTGAGTTACTTGAGGTTTAAAAGTAGAAGAAACTTGATTTCTAAAGATTAAGAGACTTGAAGTATTTTGAAAGTTAAGAAACTTGGTTTGTAAGTATGTGATACTTGGTTTTAAAAGTATAAGTCTCTTGGTTATAAAAAGAATGAATATGTCTAAAACCATAAAGGGTTATAACGGCTTTATGGGAAGTTGGTTATAACGGCTTTATGGAAGGTTAAGAAAGTTGTCTATTTTGATTATTAGGCATAAGTTGCCTAGATTGTAAAAAATTGAAGTTACTTGATTTCAAGCTTTGAAATGAGTTTTCTAAAAGTGTAGTAACTTACTTTGAAAAATAGACACACCTTGATACTACGGGTGTTAGTATCTTTGGGTTTTACATAGAAAGGAGTATTTTGAAAAGATATGCGTCGTAGTACTTTGGCTTGTTTAATTGAGAAATGTTATACCAGTATTTTACAGTATATGCGTGAGGCGTCACGTATAAAAATTTAAGCCTTAAGGTTGGCAAGGTTCGAAATTTGTACACAAGTACAAAAGAATCGTTTTTCGAATGAAGCGTTTTACAAGACTTGCGAAGGGAAAAATACGGCTATGTCATTTATAATTTTTGGATTTTTAGAGATGAAACATTTTGGACCAGCGGAGGGTGGCGTGTGTCACCCTCGAAAGTGGGCGGCAAGGGCTAGCGTTGGCACGTTTTTGTGCCTTGTTTGTAGTCAGGTTAGGTAGGATATTTGTGAGATATTTTGTGTAGTTGATGAACAAGTGGGACCCACTTACACATGTCCAAATCCCCACCCTACACTTGCCTAATACTTGTCTTGATCTTGGCCGTTGGTTGGCTATAAATACCATAGTTGATGAACTTCTTCATCCACACTTAGACCTTTTCCCAAGTCTTGAAATCCCCCCCCCCCTGCTTGTGGTTCTCGTCCAAGAGCCTTCCCTCCCCAGCAGAAGCCTTGGCAGAGGGTACTCCCCACTCAGTGGTGTGGCCGAAAGTACCCCTTTGCCTAGTTGTTTTAGTATAAATACACCCCTCTTGGTAGAAATACTCTCCAGTATTGTTATAATGCCAAAATACTCTAGCCCATATACCTTGTAGTATTCCCGAGGTTACCTCTATCTGAAAAGCCCAGAAATACTATTATACTTCCTCGGTCACAAAAGCAAACCCTAAGGAAAATCTTCATAGCGGGTTGAAGTATTAAGAAGAAGTTAGTAGAACTTCTAAGGGTTGTTTGGAGTGGGTTGGGCGCGCGAGTAGGAGCTAAGCGTCGCTCGGGATCGACATATATACTTGGATAATTTTGGGCTTACAGGGTAAATAATCCTATCCTTATTGTAATTGGAAATTACATCTTGTAGTTGTATAGAAATGAATATAAGATTCATAGAAGAGAGTTGAAGCTGTAATAGAAGGATATTCTACGAAAAGACTTGAGCGAAATCACATCGGAAGAATATAAGTAGAAGATTAAGCGTACTTACATAGGACCGTATTTACAGTAGACTTATAACCTTTCTTGGTTGAATGTTCTGCGAGTAGCATGTACTACTTGGAAGGTGGACAAGGCTAGCCGGGTTTTAGCCGTGGAGCGTTTTGCTAATAGTCGACAATCGTCGCGAGGTATGTGATTCTTCCTATACTCTTGAGCATGATATTTTACAAGAATATATATATATATATATAGTACGGTAGACGTACGTGTGTTAACTGAATATAGTTGTACGGCAATGTCTTTTGACTTAAGCCTGAATAATAAGAATCTTGAAGTATTTCAAAAGAATTAAGAAACCTTTTTGAAAGAAGAGTAATGCTTGGTTTTAAAAGCTTAAGAGTTATACTAGCTTTATGGGAAGTTAGGTATAATGACTTATGAGAGATAAAAAAAATGGTTTATTAATTTTAGAAGATAAGAGACTTGACTTAAATGAATTAATATAAATTTTGTGTGAAACCTCATTCGTGAGTAATGAGTACTTGGTTTTTAAAAGAAATAATGTTTTACTGATTTCGGAAATCAGAATAAGTATCGAACAAACCACATCAGCGCTAATAAAGGGAAATGTATTGACTAATAAAGTATTATTAAAACCAGTAGGAACCTCCATCTGCATAGAAGCTAAGATGAGACAAAATGATATTACATTTCCTAGATCATGGCTGCTTTAATAAGATTGTTATGAACAAGAATAACCTACTCACACATAAGGCATATGTTTCTCAAATTGTTTTAAAGGATTAAAACTATGAACTACGAAACCTTTTCGAAAATGAGAAACTTGAACATTTAAAATTAGGCAAACTTGAACGTTTGGAAAATAATGTTGTTACTTGATTTTACAAAGGGAAGTGTTTTGGTTTACTTAACAATGTTAGTCACTCTATTTTTTTCTATACTACGGTGTCGGGTGACCTTTGTAAAGAAATGGATCTTTAAAAGGAATTTAACGTACGTAGTACCTTAGGGTTAAAACCCGGACTTTGACATAAAATGAAAGTACCTTGAGTTGTGTATAACTTGCCTATGCTTATTGTGATAGCCTTTGTTGTGCAAGAATTGTGTTTCTATACTGGCGTCTCTCGATGGAGGCGGTTGACTTGTTGAGAACTTACTTGGGCGTCGGCGGTGTGGAGAATTCCAGAGTGCGCTCGCATTGATAGTGTTATTCCATGGACTAGTTCTCCATGAGGTTTTACTGTTCGGCCTTGGTATCTAGTGGTCGGCTTTCGTACTTGCCCTGTCTCGTGGCTGATTCGGCCTTGGTACCTGGTATTTAGCCCTCGCACTTGCCCCGTTCAGTGTAGTGATGAAGTCTCGTGATACGGCTTTGGTACCTGGTAGTTAGCCCTCGTACTTGCCCCGGTCAGCTACGTGACCGACCTTGGTATCTGGTAGTCGGCTTTCGTACTTGCCCCGTGTCAGCTTCGTGGTTTGGTTGTATAGTATTGTTAGTACGGCTTTGGCATCAGGTAGGACTTGGTGTTCAGGTGTACTTCTTGGATTATCATATCATAGACTGCCGGCAGTGAGGAAGGTATTCCACGGGCATGATTGATGTTGTGGGCGTGAGACCCATAATTATATTTGAGTAATGACTTGGAGGGCGTGAGTCCCTGACTTGATATAACTGTTATATGTATGTACTGTAGTTTGGTTATCATACATGTCTCCTGCTTTATATAGACTATTATGATTTCATTTACTGATTTTCGATTTCACATACTTGGTACTGTTATCTGACCTCGCCCGGGCTGCGTTCATGCTGCGGTAGAGTGCATCGGTATCGATTCCGCTTATAGGATCACATTTCAACGTATTGGGAAGCTTACGTTCCTTCGGAGGCTTATCTTTTGGTATGTTACCACAGTGCAGTAGGTTGCTTGTACATTCGGGGTATGGCGAGGCCCTATCCGTCATAGTTGTTGTAAAAATCTTAGAGTGCAGCCTTTGTTGTAGGCGGGGTTGTAAGGATTATGCTGTTCAAATGTCGATATATATATAATTGCGAGAAAGGCAACCATTTTGGTTGCCTATTTTCTTTATCTTGATCCATATCTAATTGTATGTTTAAGTTTTTATTTCCATTGGTTTTTCTCGATGTTGTATCACTAGGGTGCGAGGTAAGGCACGATCCACGGGCCGAGGTTAGTGTCGTGACAAAAGTGGTATCGAAGCGATTAATCCTCGGAAAGTGTCTGACAGTGTACAGTAGAGTCTTGATTATCGGTGTGTTGTGCACATCTATAATCGGGAGGCTATATGACATTTAGGATTAGTTTCCATTCTTCTCATTACGAGATCGTGCCTTAGAGGCATGCGATAAGTTGAACCCTCAGCGTATTCCTTTCCTTTACGATTATGCCTCCGCGTAAAGGCAGCACGGGCCCGAAGGCGAAGCGCGAAGAAAGCTGCGAGTAGAAGCGTGGCGATCTCTACGAGACCACGATGCGAGCCTCGGTCCACGATGCGGAAGCGGAGGAGATGGGTTATGTTATACCGTATTTCCAGTATGCGTGAGGCGTGCGTCACGAGTTTAACCTTAAAGTCTAGGCATGGGACGTTTTTGGGCACAACTCACTAAAAGAATGGTTTCAGGCGAAACATTTAACAAGACTCGCGTAGGATAAATTCCGGCTATGTCATTTCTAATTTTTGCGGATTTTTCAGAAGGCGAAACATTTTGGACCAACGAGAGGCGACACTTGTCACCCTCTCATTGATGGATGTGGGGCGGCAATAGGGCGATTGGATGTGTCACGACCGAACACGGGCGTGGTGGTGCACTTACCGGGCACCCTAGTGATACAACATCGAGTAATCGTGAACATAAAACACATACATGAAACAAATGAAGTACAAAACAATAATCGAGGAAAACTTGCCTTCGACACATATATAAATAACAACTCTTACAAATGAGCAGTTTAATCCCTTTAACAAACCTTCCTTCCAAGTACTACAGACCTCTAGAAATTATAACAACAATGGCGGACGGGGCCGCCATACCTGAATGTAAACACTACAACAACAGGACTATACGGCGATAAGCCTCGAGAAACGGAGCTTTCCCAACCATTGACTGTGACCCTAGGCGAGGATCAAGCGGTGTACCTTTACTGCGGCATGAACGCAGCCCCGAAGGTCGATAACAGTGCGAGTATGTGAAACTGAAAATAAATCTCGTAAATGAAATCATAGTAGTCTATACAAAGCGGGAGACATGTATGATAACCGAACTACGATTTAAAATAAATAGCGATGTGTCAAGCCGAGACTCGCGCCAAAGTCATCACTCGATAATAACTATGGGTCTCACGCCCACAACATCAATCATGCGTGGAATACCCGCCTCACCGATTTATGATATAAAGCACCAAGGAACACGCGAACACGGGTCTCACGTGCCGTAATAACACCGTCTGAGGGTAAATGCGAAGGCATAGCCGAGCTACTAACACCACATGACTAACAAGGTCATGAAGCGTATCATAAGATCTGTCTGCCGTCGCATGATCAAAGCCGCCAACTTGCCGCAGTATCTAATGTGCGCGTCTAGCCACGGAACTTTCCGCGACTCCGCGTAGGCCAATCTCGTCGGCCGCGTGAGGTATAACCGCGTCGAGGGTAGTTACTCCCGGCGTCGTCTGGACTCGCGATCCGCGTAGACCGCGTGACCGTAAAGGCCGCGCTAACACTGGAACTCTCGTAGCTCGCATAGGCCCCGGGACCGCGCATGAGGTATTCTCGAATCATGGTCCCGGACGCCGAGTCTACCCGCGTCGGAGGCGACTTAACCCCGGAAACACGGTGGGTGGTATAATACCAACATAACGGTTTAACGTTTAAACAACATAAGCACAATCGAGGAAAACCCGCTTTACACAAGCATCACGAATACTAACACACGTGGCGTCCTAATATGATTACTTATCAAATCAACGAAGGTATTACAAGGCTATCACAACCCAATACAATCGAGTTATTCACACATAAGGTACTTTCTACTATGTGTCAACATGTTCGGTTTCTATTCCCAAAGTACTTCATACATTAACTTTTTAAAAGATCGTTACTTTCACAAAAGTCACACAATACGTAGTATATGAAAATAGAGTGATTATCTTTTGAAGTGAATCAAAACACTTATCTTTGTAAAATCAAGTAACAACATTATTATCCAAACGTCCAAGTTTGCCTAATTTCAAATGTTCACGTTTCTTATTTTAGAAAGGTGTCACGACCCATTCCGGGGCCCGTGACTGGTGCCTTACCGGGGCACCCAAGTAGTCATACATCAGAGTAATCAGCGGAAACATAAAGCAAGACATGAAACAGTTTATAAAATAAGACCTGATTTTGTGAAAGCGTGGCCTTTAATATATATATAATCATGTTTTAGCGATTACATCAGACAATTGTACAACATGACTGAGACCCTGAGGAAATATACAACTATGGCGGGACGGGGCCCGCCATACCTATTGTACAAAACTAACTACAACGGGAGATCATACCAAAAGTAGAGCCTCGGAAGAGATAGAGCTCACACCAGCGTAGATCCTGGGATGCGGATCTAGCACTGCTTGCCACCTGCGGCATGAGCATGGCCCAGAAGGAGGTCGACAACAGTACTAAGTATGCAGCCTTAAAGTACTTAAATGAAACATATCATTTTTTTAAACCGGTTTACAAGTATGTATGAAACAACAAGGAAGCCGCGCATAGTGCCGCATCACAAACAAGAGCAACAATAGGTAAGCGTAATGAGTCTTGTCTAAATTGCGAATGATCGAAACAGGCCACTCGCCCCGTCATCATTCTGCAAGCCTAATCTGAACTCGAGTCCGCATGGGCCACTCGCGTGGGCGCGTGAGGTATAACCCGCGTCGAGGGTAGCTACTCCTCGGCGTAAATCTGGACTCGTCCGCATGGCCACCAGACCCGCGTGAGGTATAACCCGCACTAACACGGAACTCTCGTAGCTCGCGCAGGCCCCTGGACCCGCGTAGAGGTATTCTCGAATCATGGTCCTGCACCCGCGAGTCTACCCCGCGTCGGAGGCGACAACCCCGGTATCATCTCGAGGTGGTGATAGTATACTAGCATAACAACTTACCTTTAAGTAACACAAGCACAACAAGGATACTCACCTATACCAGCGTTACAAGATACTAACACACATAGCATCATATCATGTCTACTATCAAACCATCTTCTTATTCACAATATAAGTCTGTTATAAACACATAGGCAAACTTGTTTCTTTTATCAATCTTAAGTGGTTATACTTACTTCCCATAAAGCTAGTATAACTCTTAAGCACGTTTAAAAACCAATTAGTTCTCTTACATTAATAAATGGTTGATAGTCCTTTTGAAATGTTTTGATTCTTTATTATTGAGGCTTAAGCGGTGAGGCATTCAGTAAGTATTGTCGATTAACACGTATGCGTCACCGTACTATATACATATTGTAAAATATCATGCTTTAGGAAGAATCACATACCTTGAAATCCACGCCAAGTCGAGTATGTCGCGAGAGAATCGGCTATAATAGTCACGAGATATCTATCAAGGTCTAGACTATTACGTAGGTCATTCTAAGCGAGAGGGTCCTCGATTTACGGAAGAGTCGACAACCCTACCGGTGAGTTATATAAGTCTCATTGTGAAAACAGTCCTATGTAAATCTGATTTGATTATTCTTCTTTTAAACCCTTCTAAGTGATTAACACTTCAATTCTATTACATGATATACTTCTAAGTATTTATACTATTCTTATTCTACAACAAGAAGTATTCTTTAATTCAAAGAGGGTTAGGATTAGTTACCTCGGTAAGCCCAATAATATCCTAGAAAAAGTCGCGCCTGAGCAAGGTTTTGCTCACAAGTTGTATGCTCGAGGAAACCTTAGAAGTTCTTCACAACTTCACTAAGTGCTAAGGTATTTGGGCTAGGAGTATTTTGGGCATTATAACAATACAAGAAGGCAACTTTTCTACCAAGGAGGGGGTTGGTTTCGCTAGGCTAGGGGTGGGGTAGCCTCGGCCAAGCTTCCGAGGGGAGGGGTGTGTTTGGACGAAACAACAAGAGGGAGAGGAGGATTTGAGACTTGGTAGATTGCTCAATTTAGGATGAAATAACTCTTCAACAAGGGGTATTTATAGGTCAAGACATGGCCAACCGATGGCCAAGATTATGCCAAGTGCAAGGCAAGTGTAGGGTGAGGATTTAGGCAAGTGTCCTTGGCCAACTTGCACACAAAATATCTAGCCAACTTTATGACAAGGCTTGGCATCCAATCGGCCCTATTGCGTGACAAGTCCACCAATGAGAGGGTGGAAAATGTCGCCTCTCATTGGTCCAAAGTGTTACGTCTCTGGAAAAATCCATAAAAATAAGAAATGACATAGCCGGAATTTATCCTATGAAAGTGTGGAAAGCGTTTCGTCGGAAAAACCGTTAGCTTTGTGAGTTGTGCCTAAAAATCGTCAAGGCCTAACTTTAAGACCAAAACTTTTTATGCGTATTCCTTTACGTACATACCACAAATCTGAGGTATAACATTCTCCTCGCCTTAGAAACATTCGTCCAGAATGTTCCTGAGCAGGATAACGATAAGGTTCTTCAAAACTTAAGCGGTTTGCAAAGCCACGCGGCCATGCAACACTTAGGCATAAGCGATAATGAAGATTTACAAGTAGGAAAGTGAATTACGGAGGGTGGGGAGCGGTGAGATCTTACGCCTCATGTCCTCGCCGGCTACGCGTCATCTCCCCTGAGCTCGTTCGCCACAAGACTTTGGCGGAAGCCACGTCCGCCGTCGCGACGCCTTAACGACGATCGATTATCGCTGGGAATCTCCTCATCGATAACCGCCGGTCACTGGACATCGTCGGCGGGTGTACCACAGATGGATCCGATACATCTCGCCGGCATGAACACGTGAAAAACCGGATGTCGCCTCCGGATCGGACGGCGGGTCAACTCATAAGCAACGCACCTGCGGACAATCAAGCGGCCCGATGTACCTGAGGTGAGTTTCCCTTCTTCCGAATCTCATCACACCGCCATGGTGGCGCTAGGAAAACCCAATCATGAACCTCGAACTCAAGATCGGCGGCGATGATCTGCATCGACTTACGCCGACTACGAGTGTCGATAGCGCTCTCGGATAAGCTTCGCCTTATCCACTGCTGCGCCAAAGCTGGTCCCAGCCATTGCACCTCGCCCACCGAACCAACCTATAGGCGATCTGCGCTCATACAAGGCCTCATAAGGCGCCGTCGAATCTTTGGAGTGGTAGCTATTATTATCGCGAACTCAACCAGAGGCAAATGATCCTCCCAACTACCATCGAAGTCAATAACACGGGCTCGCGGCATATCCTCGAGAGTGCGGATAGTGCGCTCTGCTGTCCGTGCATGCGTGGATGAAATGCGTGCTCGAGCTCACTGCGTCCTAAACCCTGCTGGAAGGACCTCCGGAAGTTGGCGTGGCGGGCTCCTGCATGCGATATGATCAGTAGGGACTCCATGCGATCGGCGATCTCTCGGATGTAAAGTGCGGCATAATCCTCGGTAGAAAAAGTCGTCTGACGGAAGAAAGTGGGCTGATTTCGTCGACTGTCGGCGATAACCCATATAGAATCATGTCTCCTGCGAGTGCGAGGTAATCACGTGATGAAGTCCATGTTGATTACCTCCCACTTCCGGTCGGGATCTCTATCGCTGTAACAAACCACGGGTCTCGGTGCTCTACCTTCACTGCGGCAACCACGGGCGAGCTACGAACTCTGCGGCGTCCTCTTGAAGCCGTCCCACCGATACACGGATCTAGGTGGTGGTACATCTTGATCGACCGGATGGATAAATGCTAGCGCGTGTGCTTCCCAAGAACTCTGCGAAGTCCTGAAACATCTGGAACACTGACACGCCCTCAAATCTTAGCACCCCATCAGTGCACCTCAAAGGACCGCGCCCTCACGAAGAGGCGTATCGCGATATCGAATCAAAGCTGGATCCTCGAGCTGTTGCCTCTTCACCTCCTCAGCGATGGAAGACTCGGCAACCTCGCGAACTCTAACCCCATTGCTATCGGAATCAATCAAGCGGACACCGAGGCTCGCTAAGCGGTGCAAATTACGAACCATGTCGCCTTCTCACTGGGCGCACGTCGATGGCTCCCCGTCGACTACGACTAAGGCATACGCCTGACATTGGCCTTGCGGGTGGTGCAGATGTCCACATCGTAATCCTTAAGCAACTCTAACCGCAGTCTCTGCGTAAGTTCGGCTCCTGCGGTGAAGATGTCCGGAGGCTCTTGTGGTGTAAAAATATCCACGTGAACCCATACAAATAGTGCCTCCAGATCTTGGCGTGAATCATACCGCTGACTCCAAATCATGGGTGGGGTAGTTCTCTCGTGTTTCTTGGTGTCGGGATCGTATGCTATAACTGCCATGCTGCATCAACACACATCCCAACCCGATGCACGCGTCACATTACGACATAACCATCTGGACCTGCGGAAGAGTAAGAACGAAGCGGTCGTCGGTCTCTCTTTCGAATCGGAAACCACCGCTCCAAGCATCGATCCATCAAACTTGGCGCCTCGAGTCGGCCTAGTCAATGGTGCGAAGATAAAGCAAACTTCTCCACGAACGCCGATAATACCTGAGGCCCGACTGCGAACCTGCAGCCGGAGTAGTAGGTCTAGGCCAAGTCTTGCCTCGATCTTGGCGTATCATTTCGAATGCCATCGGCCCGAGCAATATGCCCGAAAGCGCCGAAGTCAACCAAAACTCACGTTTGGAAAACTTGGCGTCTGGCTGTCTGGAGAAGCTCGGCCACGATCGCCGAATGCTCGCGTGCTTTCGCTCTGGCGAGAATAAACCAAGATATCATCAATGAACACTATCACAAGCGTGTCAAAAATGGTTTGAACACTCGGTTCATCAAATCCATGAATCTGCCGGAGCATTGGTCAACCAAAGACATGACCACGAACTCATAATGCGTCCGGTCGGAATGCGATCTAGGGACATCCACCTCTCGACTACTTTGATGATAGCGATCGCGGATCAATCTTGGAAAACATCTCGCACCTGGCGGTCGAACAAATCATCAATCTAGGAAGGGTATACATTCTTAATGGTCACCTTGTTCACCGTAATGTCGACAACGTGCGCGGCGTCGTCCTTCTTCTTCACGAACAATCTGGCGCTCCCGAGGGAGAAACACTGAGGCCTAATGAAGCCGCTTCTCTAGCAAATCCCTAAGGCGATCCTTGACTCTCTCGGCTCGGCGGTGCCATTACGTATGGCGGAATGGAAATAAGCCGAGTATCTCTGCAACACATCGATACAAAACTCGATCTCCTCTCGGGAGGATACGGAGGTCATCCGAAACACGTCACAGGAACTTCGTGACTCACGGGCGACGGAAAATCTGCAGTGCATGACCTCGGTATCAAACACCGAACTAGATGGTAGATATACCCTTACGCACCATCTTCCTAGCCTGAGGTAGGAAATAAACCTACCACCGGCGTCTGGTGCTCCTCACTCAACAAGGCTCGCCGAAGCTGGAACCGTACTACTCTCTCTCTGCGGTCTACATTGGCATAGCAAGAGGCTAGCCAATCCGTCCCCATAATCACGTCAAGTCAATCATCTCCAACTCTATCAAGTCGGCTGAGTCGCGACGTAAATGGTCACGAGGCAAGCCACATATACCGCCGAGCTACCACGAATCCCCAGCTGGCGTAGCTACCTCGAGCAGGTCTATGGACTCGAGCTCTATCCTATCCTACTAGCAACAAGGGAGATATATAGGGCCAGTAGAACCGGATCTATCGAGGCATAAATATCAAACCCGAGCGATAAGGTACGTGGCGACATCGGTGAGGCCTCACGATCTGTCGGTGGACAAAGCATAAATGCGGTTACGAGGACCGCTAGGCTGAGACTGAGCCACGACCTCTGCCGCGACCTGGCGACCGTGAGCACCACGCCTCGGGCGGGTAATCGTAGGAGATGATGGCGGCAACGAACAAGGTGAGCCGCTTCCACCGGTGCCCCGGTCGGGACGGTCCTCGCAAAGTGACCTGGCCCCAAGCGTAACAAGATCCAAAAGTAGTACCACACTTCCGTAATGGGATCTGGCATCGGCCACACCTGGGGTGGTCGGCGGCGATGCCTCTGCTACCTGGGCGTCCGAAGCCACGGGGCCGCAGTGCGCCTCAGCGTGCGTGTCTTGAGGCGGTGCGAGTGCTCTGTCTTTGGCGTGGTGCGAATCTAGGCTCTGCGAGGCCGCCCACCACGATAACCACCAGAAGACCCTCCCGTCCTGGCCTTCATCTGCTGCTGACTGTCCACTCGTCGACCTCTGCGCTCGCCGCGTCAAGGCGTGAGCTGCGTGCGGGTAATGTCCATACCGGTGGAGAAAACCCCGCCATGACTTCGGCCATATAGTCGTCTAGCCCGGTGACATGGCGGTGCACCTATCCTCCATATCTGCTACCAATCTTTGGGACATATCGAGCGATGAATCAAACTCGACATTGTACTCACGGCGGTGCGTCCTCTGCGCCTCGGTGGTAAAATCTATCGGCCGCGCCCTCGCCATCTGTGGAGGCAAGAAGTGAGTGAGAAAGCCTGAGAACTCATCCCAAGTAGGCGGGGGCGTGCTCTCCCGGGATAACTCCGTGAATCAAACCAATCATTGCGGTGTCACGCGACCTATGAACCAAAGATCACGGACTCGGTCTCGACGCCCGATCACTCTCAAAATCCTCTGAATCGGCGGATGAACTCCTGCGGATCATCCTCGGCCTCGACCCATAAAACTCGGGCTACTGACTCGAAGTCTCGTAGCCTCAAACTCTCTGCCCTCGGGTGAACAACGGCAGTGGGTGGAGCTGGGCTGCCGCGTCAGCCTCTCTCTCGTGTCGGGCCACAACTTTAGCCAAAGGTGGGCCGTCTCCATGCCCTAACTCCTCCGCCCGGTGTGGGGCGGGAGGTGTGGAGTGCGTGTCTGTCTTTGAAATTTGGCGGCGTCATAGAACTCGCCGTCTCTGGTATAGGCCCAGGCTGAGCCCTCGTGACTCTGGGTGTCTGCTAGCGACTCCTCGAGTGCCTTGCCGCCAGGCGGGTTGCCTTACGTGGAGGCATAAGCTATTACGGGAAAGGAATACGTTAGAGGGTCCGACTATAACACGACTCTAAAGCACGATCTCGGAATGAAGAATGGAAACCAATCCTAAATATCCTATAGCCTCACGATTATTGGTGTGGTGCGCAACACACCGATGTCGAACTACTAGATACGATGCATGGACACTTTCAGAGATTAAGCGCTCGATACCACTTTTGTCACGACCCATTCGGGGCGTGGTGGTGCCTTCAGGGCACCCAAGTAGTCATACATCGAGTAATCAGCGGAAACATAAAGCAAGACATGAAACAGTTTATAAAACAAGACCACGATTTTGTGAAAGCGTGGCCTTTCGGCATATATATATAATCATGTTTTAGCGATTACATCAGACGTACAACATGACTACAGACCTCTAAGGAAATATACAACTATGGCGGGACGAGGCCCGCCATACCATCTATACAAAACTAACTACAGCGGAGATCATACCAAAGTAGTGCCTCGGAAGAGATGGAGCTCACGGCGCGGCGTAGAGATCCTAAGGATGCGGATCTAGCACACCTTGCCGCCTGCGGCATGAGCGCGGCCCGAGAGGTCGATTGACCAAGTACTAAGTATGCGAAATCAAAGTACTTAAATGAAACATATCATTTTTTTAAAACCGGTTTACAAGTATGTAAACAACCAGAACCGCGCGTAGTGCGCATCACAAACAAGAGCAACAATAGGTAAGCGTAATGAGTCTTGTCTGAAGGCTGCGAATGATCGAAAGCAGGGCCACTCGCCCCATCGTCATTCGCAAGCCTAATCCTGAACTCGAGTCCGCATAGGCCACTCACGTGGGCGCGTGAGGTATAACCCGCGTCGAGGGTAGCTACTCCTCGGCGTCGTCCTGGACTCATTGTCGCGTAGCCAGGACCGCGTGAGGTATAACCCGCATACTAACACGGAACTCGTAGCTCCGCGTAGGCCCCCTGGACCGCGTGAGGTATTCTCGAATCATGGTCCCGCATCGCTGAGTCTACCGCGTCGGAGGCGACAACCCCGGTATCGTCTCGAGGTGGTGATAGTATACTAGCGTAACAACTTACCTTTAAGTAACACAAGCCAACAAGGATACTCACTATACCAACGTTACAAGATACTAACACACGTAACATCATATCATGTCTACCTATCAAACCATCTTCTTATTCACAATATAAGTCCATTATAAACACATAGGCAAACTTGTTTCTTTTATCGATCTTAAGTGGTTATACTTACTTCCCATAAAGCTAGTATAACTCTTAAGCTTCATTTAAAACCAATTAGTTCTCTTACATTAATAAATGGTTGGTAGTCCTTTTGAAATGTTTTGTTCTTTATTATTGAGGCTTAAGCGTGAGGCATTCTTAGTAAGTATTATTCGATTAACACGTATGCGTCTAGTACTATATACATATTGTAAAATATCATGCTTTAGGAAGAATCACATACCTTCTGAAATCCACACTTGCGTCGAGTATGTCGTGAGAGAATCAACTATAATAGTCACAGATATCTATCAAGGTCTAGACTATTACGTAGGTCATTCTAAGCAGAGGGTCCTCGATTTACGGAAAGTCGGGCGTATGACCCTACAGGTGAGTTATATAAGTCTCATTGTGAAAGCGATCCTATGTAAGTACAGTTTGATTATTCTTCTTTTAAACCCTTCTAAGTGATTAACACTTCAATTCTATTCTGTGATATACTTCTAAGTATTTATACTATTCTTATTCTACAACGGTAAGTATTCTTTAATTCAAAAGAGGTTAGGATTAGTTACCTCGGTAAGCCTAATAATATCCTAGAAAAGTCGCTTTGAGCGAGGTTTTGCTCACAAGTTGTATGCTCCAGAGAAACCTTAGAAGTTCTTCACAACTTCTACTAAGTGCTAAGGTATTTGGGCTAGGTATTTTGGGCATTATAACAATACAAGAAGGCAACTTTTCTACCGAGGGAGGGGTTGGTTTCGGCTAGGCTGGGGTGGGGTAGCCTCGGCGAGCTTCTCGAGGGGAGGGTGTGTTTGGGCGAAACAACAAGAGGAGAGGGAGGGATTTGAGACTTAGGTAGATTGCTCAATTTAGGATGAAATAACTCTTCAACAAGAGGTATTTATAGGTCAAGACATGGCAACCAATGGCCAAGATTATGCCAAGTGCAAGGCAAGTGTAGGGTGAGGATTTAGGCAAGTGTCCGGCCAACTTGCACACAAAATATCTAGCCAACTTTATGACAAGGCTTGGCATCCAATCGGCCCTATTGCGTGACAAGTCCGCTGATGAGAGGGTGGAAAATGTCGCCTCTCATTGGTCCAAAGTGTTACGTCTCTCGGAAAAATCCGCAAAAATAAGAAATGACATAGCCGAATTTATCCTATGAAAGGCGTGGAAAGCGTTTAGTCGGAAAACCGTTAAACTTTGTGAGTTGTGCCTAAAAATCGTCCAAGGCCTAACTTTAAGACCAAAACTTTTTATGCGTATTCCTTTGCATTACCACGAAATACGGGTATAACAAAGGTTTAAGTAGTTCATAGTCTTATTCATTTAAGAATATAATTCTCTCTTTTAAACTATCGAGAACATAAGCCTTATATGTGAGTAGGATATTCTCGTTATAACAATCTTATTACAATGACCATGATCTAGGAAATATCATTTTGTCTCATCTTAGCTTCATGCGGATGGAAGTTTCTCTGGTTTTAATAATACTTAATCTGTTAAAACATTTCCTTTTAATGCATTTCTGCGATGGTTTGTCGATACACATTCTGATTTCCGAAATCAGTAAAACATTCTTAAGCCGTTATACCTAACTTCCCATAAAGCTAGTATAACTCTTAAGTTTTCAAAACCAAGTATTACTTCTTCTTTCAAAATGATTCAAAAATCTTTTGAAATACTTCAAGTTCTTTATTAACACATAACAAGCCAGTTATAGTTCAAACGATTACGCTTAAAAAAACCACATGTATTTTCTTACCAACATAAAGCTGTTATAACCAACTTCCCATAAAGCCGTTATAACACTTTATGTTTTACACCAATCAAATACATTTAGCACGTATCGTCTACGTACTACATAGTTCACACATATCATACTAGAAGAGATAGGAAGAGGTTCACATACCTCGCGGCAGTATCGACTAATAGCAACGCTCAGTACTTCAAACCGTCGGCTACTCCTTGCGATGGGTCGCGCCATACGTAGTACTTGACTATAAGGCCACAAGGCGCTTATTAACATTTAGATCCTTCGTAGAACATTCTACGAGAAAATTCGGCGACCCCTCACACATGGCGTAAATCTCTCTCTATCGGGGCCGCTATCAAGCCAACCGGGGTTCATCATCTAACGGACGTGCACAATTCTACCTCACGAAAAGCTACACAAGTCTCTTATGTCTGATCCTATGTAAAAAGCAGTTCGGTACTCTTCTTTCGAAAAGGTTTCTTATTATTGGGCTTAAGTCAAAAGACATTGCGATAACAACGTTAGATTCTACATATAGTATACTTCAACTATAGTCTAACAATCATGTAATTTCCAAATACAATAGAGGACAAGATATTTACCTCGATAAGCCCATAATTATCCAAGTATAAAGTCGATCACAGGCAATCGTTTAGCTCGACTCGGCGCTCAACCCATCTAAACCACCCTTAGAAGTTCTAACCAACTTCTACACAATACTCCAACGGACTATGGAGATTTTCCTAGGGTTTCGGTTTGTGGTGACGGGAAGTATAATAGTATTTACGGGCTTTTCGTATAAGTATAACCTTAGAATACTACAATTATACGGCTAAGGTAATTTGGGCATTATAACAATACTTTTGAGAGTATTTCTACACCACAAAGGGGTATTATCACAGCAACTAGGCTAGGGGGTTCTCGTGACCACTAGGAGGGGAGAGGGCTCTCGGCCAGGGGCCTTTCAAAGGGGAGAGGGCTCTTGGACGAGAGTCAACAAGAAAGGGGAGAGGAGGGATTTTAACACTTAGAAGATTTGTGGAAAGGATGAAGAATTCATCAAAGGGAGAGGGTATTTATAGCCAAGCGAGGCCAACCAATGGCGAGATCTTGCCAAGTGCATAGCAAGTGTAGGGCGAATCAAGCCATGTGCACAACCCTACTCCAAAACACTCCACAAAACAAGGCACAAAACAAGGCACAAATCAAGGCCATAAAGTAGCCCAATTCGGCCAAGGGTTGCCGCCCCTTGCTTCCAATGTGAGGTGACACGTCACCCTCCGTTGATCCAAAATGTTTCGATCTCTCGGAAAAATCCATGAAAATTAAAAATGACATAGCCGAAATTCCCTACGAAGGCGTGGAAACGTTTAGTCGAAAAACGACTCAAATCGGGTGTTGTGAACAAAAGAATTTGACAAGCCTAAATCACAAGTTCAAATTTCTACGTCGTCACATTACATACTGCGGAAATACGGTATAAGGATGGCCTTGTTTGTCAAGTAGTTGGTAGGATATTTTGTGTAGTAGATGGATAAGGACAACACCCCGAATCTTGACCTTACACTTGCCTTGCACTTGGCATCATCTTGGCCATTGGTTGGCCATGGCTTGACCTATAAATACCCCCAAGATGAAGAGTTCTTCATCCACAAATCTTTCTCCAAGTCTTGAAAATCCTCCCTCTCCTTGTGAGCCTTTTCGTCAGCCTTCCCTTTGAGTGAAGCTTGGCGACAACCCACAGCCTAGCGAAACCTACCCCACTCCTTGGTAGAAAAGTTGCCTTCTAGTATTGTTATAATGCCCAAAATACCCTAGCCCAAATCCCTTAGTACTTAGTGGAAGTTGTGAAGAACTTCTAAGGGTTCTTGGAGCTATCGGAGCGTACAAATTAGGAGCTAAACCTGCTCAGGATCGACGTTTATACTTGGATAATATTGGGCTTATCGAGGTAAATAATCTTACCCTTCTTTTGTAATTAGAGAATTCATACTGTAGAAGTATAGGAATAAGTATAAATACTTAGAAGGATATTACATAATAAATTGAGCTATTATCACGGTGGAAGGGTATAAAGAAGAATAATTGAGCTGTACTCACATGGGAATTTGTATTCTGATGTGTATAGTTCAAGGGTAGGAAGTGCTGCCCAAATTCCCATAGAAGAGAACCCTCGCTAGAGCTTTTCTGATCAGTCAGGCGTTGATAGGCGTGTTGGTGTTATAGGCTGATTCTGCGCGACATACTCGACTTGGCGGTGGATTTGTAGAAGGTATGTGATTCTTCCTATACTCTTGAGCATGATATTTTAAATATATATATAGTGCGGTGAGCGTCAGTGTTAAGCGAATAATAACTACGGCAATGTCTTTTGACTTAAGCCTGAATAATAAAAGATCTTGAAGCATTTCAAAAGAATACTGAATCATTTTTAACAGAAGAGAAACAATTGGTTTTTTAAAAAAAGCTTAAGAGTTATACTAGCTTTATGGGAAGTTAGGTATAACAACTTAAGAAAGATAAAAGAGCATTTACTTATTTGCTTATAAAAACCTTGTATTGATTTCTGTAAGGTATAGTAAGATTGATTGATAAATAGACATATTATGATGCTACATGTGTTAGTGTCTTGTGATGTTGTGAAAGGGGGTCATTCTTGTTGTGCTTACGTTTCTAAACGGTAAGTCAGTTGTACTGTTATTATATCACTTACCCCCTTGACTTGTTATCACAGGGCTTGCACCGCGATGCGGTCTATATGGCCTATGCGGTCTGTGAGACTATGCGGGCTGCGGGAGTTCGAGTTGATCATTCGGGTGTTTTAGCGAGCACGAGAGATGCCCTATGCGATGCTGTGTGACTATGCGGTCTATTGAGACTATGCGGTGCGGGAGTCGAGGAGAATGCAGGGGTTAGCTACCGATGCGAGAAGTACCTCGTGCGGTGCGTAGTGTGACCTATGCGGACTGGGAAGTCGAGGACTAGGCATGCATAATGATACTATGGGCGATTAGCCTTGCTTGATCATTCACGGCCTAGGAAGACCGGTTACATTATATCTATTAGTGTTCTTGTTTGTGATATGACACTACGTGCAATTGAGCGATTGTGTTTGCAAATGGTTTTAAATACTTTGATTTCATTTAAGTACTTTACGATTTCACATACTTGGTACTGTTGTCTTGACCTCGCCGGGGGTTGCGTTAAATGCGCGGTAAGAGCAAGCAGTGCTAGATCCACATCTTAGGATCTCTTTGCTTTGGTGTCGGGAGCTCCATCTTCCGGAGGCTCGACTTTTGGGTATGATCTCACTGTTATTGTATATAGTTTTGTACATTGAGGTATGGCGAACCTGTCGCCATAGTTGTTATCTTCTTAAGTGTAGTCCATTATACGGTTGGGATGTAGCGCAAACTATGTTTTTATATATATGCGAAAGCGACATTTTCTCACATAAAAGCGTGTCTCATTTACAAGCTGTTTCATGTTTTGTTTTTATATTCGCGATTACTGATGTATGACTACTTGGGTGCGGGTAAGGCACGATCACGGGCCGAGCGGTCGTGACAGTTACAAGGAGTTGGCGATTATTGGCGGGGTTGTGGCGGACGAGGATAAATTTGGGCGCGGCGGTTCAGTGCACCGATGGTTAACCCTAGATCGAGATAGTTTGAGGCTCACGGGATTTTTAGTTGTAGCGCGAGTTTTATGGGTGAGGCACGAGGATGTGTCACGACCGAACCGGGCAAATGGTGCCTTACCGGGCACCTGGTGATCTGACATCAGTGTCGGCGGAATATAAAACATGACATAATATAATATGAATGAGAAAGCAGTTTTAAGCGAAAGATTGCCGCCGGCGTATATATATAAAAACATGAATCAGAACGATTCATCCCTTTTACAAACTCTGCCTGGCGGTACTACAAACCTCTAAGAATGATCGACAACGATGGCGGGACGGGGCCGTACCTGAATGTAAGTACCTACTACGACGGGGACTATACGTGATAAGCCTCGGAGAAGCGGAGCTTCCCAATGACGTGACCACTATGGCGAGGATCAACGGCGGTGTACCTACACTGCGGCGTGAACGCGGCCCGGGAGTCGATGCAACGGTACCAAGTATGGAAATGAAAATCGTAAATGAAATCATAGTAGTCTATATAAAGCGGGACATGTATGATAACCAAACTACGAGTTCCTGATAAATAGCGATGCATGTCAAGTCGGGGACTCGCCGCCAAAAGCCATCACTCAAATATAACTATGGGTCTCACGCCAGCAACATAAACAAGAGCGAAATGTATATCATGGCGGTCTTTTCACCGATAATGATCGAAGCAAGGCCAATCGCCCATAGTATCATTATGCGTGCCTAACCACGACTCGCGATCGCGTAGGTCCACATAGACCCGCGTAGGTATTCCTGCGCATCGGTAGCTAACCGATACCCTCTGGACTCCGCATCCGCATAGTATCAATAGACGCGTAGTCACGCGATCGCATAGGGCATCCCGCGTCGGGATAAAACACCGGAATGATCAACAGAACTCCGCACTCGCGATAGTCACGCTGCATCGCATGGGCGTATAGACTCCGCGTCAGAATGTGACCTCGGTATAACAAGTCGAGGGTATGTGATATAATAACATAACGACTTATCGTTAAACAACATAAGCACAAAAGAAACCCTTTACACAAACATCACCGAATACTAACACACGTGGCATCCTAACATGTTTACTTATCAAATCGACAAGAAAGTATTACAAGGCTATCACAAACCAACACAATCAAGTTATTCACACAAGGTACTTTCTACTTTATGTTAACAATTTTGTTTCTATCCCCAAAGTACTTTATACATTAACTCTTTTAAAAGATCCGCTTCTTTCACAAAGTCACACGATACATCACGACCCGTTAGGGCGTGGTAGTGCCTACCCCGCACCCTAGTGATACAACATCGAGTAATCAGGAACATAAAGACAATACATGAAACCAATGTAATAAGACAGGTGAAATAAGAAGGCAGGCAACCAAAAGCGGTTCTGATCGGTACATATAAATAACAATTTGAACAGTTAATCCTTTTACAAACCTCTTACAATTTACGCCTGGCGGTACTACAGGACCTCTACGAATGATATGACAACAACGACGGGACGGGGCCGTCGTACCACGAATGTAAGCACCTACAACAACAGGGGACTATACTAAGATAAGCCTCCGGAGGCGCGAGCTTTCCCAAACGCCGAACTGCGGACCCTAAGAGCGAGGATCAACGGCGGTGTACCTTTACTGCGGCATGACGCGGCCCAAGGAGGTCGATGCAGCAGTGCAAGTATGTGGCGAAAATAAATCGTAAATGAAATCATAGCGGTCATATAAAAGCGGGAGATATGTATGATAACCAAACTACGGTTTACAACAAGCGATCGTGTCAAGTCGCGGACTCACGCCTCAAGTCATCACTCAAGTATAACAATGGGTCTCGGGCCCACAACATCAATCATGCGTGGAATACCTTCCTCACTGCCAGCGATTATGATATAAAAGCACCAAGGAACACATGAACACGGGTCCCACGTGTCATAATAAAGCGTGCGGGGTAAGTCTGAAGGCATACCAGCTACTAAAAACCCAGTACCAACAAGGTCATGAAGCGTATCGTAAGATCTGTCTGGCCGTCACATGATCAAAGCCGTCGCCGCGCATGATATCAAATGTGCGCGTCTAGCCCCGAACTCCCATGACTCGCATAGGCCAATCTCATAGGCGCGTGAGGTATAACCCCGCGTCGGTAGCTACTCCGGCGTCGTCACGGACTCGCGATCCGCATGGCCGCATGAACCGCGTGACCATAAAGGCCGCACACTAACCGGAACTCTCGTAGCTCGCGCATGGCCCCGGGACCGCATGAGGTATTCTCGAATCATGGTCCCACATCGCTCGAAGTCTACCGCGTCGGAGGCGATTAACCCCGGAAACACGGTGAGTGGTATAATACCAACATAACGGTTTAACGTTTAAACAACATAAGCACAATCGAGGAAAACCCTTTACACAAACATCACGTAATCACTAACACACGTGCGTCCTAATATGATTACTTATCAAATCAACACGAAGGTATTACAAGGCTATCACAAACCAATACAATCAAGTTATTCACACATAAGGTACTTTCTACTATGTGTCAACATGTTCGGTTTCTATCCCCAAAGTACTTCATACATTAACTTTTTAAAAGATCGTTACTTTCACAAAAGTCACACAATACCGTAGTATATGAAAATAGAGTGATTATCTTTTGAAGTGAATCAAAACACTTATCTTTGTAAAATCAAGTAACAACATTATTATCCAAACGTCCAAGTTTGCCTAATTTCAAATGTTCACGTTTCTTATTTTAGAAAGGTTTCAGAGTTCATAGTCTTATTCATTTAAGAATATAATTCTCTCTTTTAAACTATCGAACATAAGCCTTATATGTGAGTAGGATATTCTCGTTTATAACAATCTTATTACTGACCATGATCTAGGAAATATCATTTTGTCTCATCTTAGCTTCTATGCGGATGGAAGTTTCTCTTGGTTTTAATAATACTTAATGTTAAAACATTTCCTTTTATTAAATGCGGTGGTTTGTCGATACGTTCGATTTCGAAATCGATAAACATTCTTAAGCCGTTATACTAACTTCCCATAAAACTAGTATAACTCTTAAGTTTTCAAAAACCAAGTATTACTTCTTCTTTCAAATGATTCAAAATCTTTGAAATACTTGAGTTCTTTATTAACACATAACAAGCCAGTCATAGTTCAAATCAGTTACCTTTTAAAAACCACAAGTATTTTCTTACCAAAATAAAGCTGTTATAACCAACTTACCATAAAGCCTTTATAACACTTTATGTTTAAACCAATCAAATACATTTAGCATATGTCGTCTGGTACTACATAGTTCACACGTATCATGCTAGAAGAGATAGGAAGAGGTTCGCATACCTCGCGGCAGTATCGACTAATAGCAAAACGCTCAAGTACTTCAACCGTCGGCTACTCCTTAAGCCGTAGATCGCGCCACACGTAGTACTTCAACCTATAAGGCCACAAAGTGACATTAACATTTAGACCTCGTCTTAGAACATTCTACCTGAAATTGGCGACTTTCCCCATGACAGCGTAACTCTCCTCCTTTATCGAAGTGCTGCAAGCCAACCGGAGGTTATACATCTAACCCGAGCAGGTACAATTCTACTCACGAAAAGGCTGCACAGTCTCATCAGATACACATGTAAAACAATTGATTACTCTTCTTCGAAAAGGTTTCTTATTATTCGTGCTTAAGTCAAAAGGCATTGCCGATAACAACGTTCGCCTCTATATATAGTATACTTCAACTATATAGTCTAACAATCATGTAATTTCCAATTACAATAGAGGACAAGATATTTACCTCGATAAGCCCATAATTATCAGTTTAAATGTCGATCTGAGCAAGGTTTAGCTCACTACTCCGTGCGCTCAGACCGCTCCAAACAACCCTGAAGTTCTAACCAACTTCTACTTATTACTCCAACTAACTATGGAGATTTTCCTTGAGGTTTGGGTTTGTGGTGAAGGAAGTATAATAGTATTTGAGCCATGTTGGTAGAGATGAGTGAGTAGTCTCATACTACCGCCCAGAGGCGGTGTTGTTCTTAGGTTGCTAAGTCACTGTTACTGCATTTGATTCCTGTAGTTACCCGAATAGTGACCACATTAAAATCGAAGTCCTTTACAGTTCACTGTAGTTACAGTCGTTACCTGTTAAGTGAAGTCTACTATTCGATTAGATTTAATCACTTAGTTGTTATCTTTGTTAGTTCATCCTCGCGAGTACTACGCGTAGTAAGCTTTCTGGGCATTGATTTGGCAGAAAGGACAGTGTGCACAGGCAGTATCTTATTGGATGTGTAGAAGATCGTAGGAGAAAGTGTCGGATGAGCAGGACGTATTGCTTGTTTAAGTAATTAAAAGAATAGGAAATAGTGTTGTAATAGGATAGGAGAACTATTTGGTAATTGATAGAACAAGAACTAGTGTTGTGACTAGGATAGGAATCTTGTTTGGGTAGTCGGAGGAAAAGATAGAGAGTATGGTTGAAACCTAGTATGAGATAGAACAACGACCACTAGGAAAGGATGGTAGCCTCAGCATGCATGACAACGCTTTGGTTAAAAATAGTATTTTATAAAATGAAGATCGTCAGGAATTTAATTATATAAGAAAGTATAATTCTTCCGGATGGAAGCTGCGTAGTAAAAGCAATTCTTGTAATAAAAAGATAAAGGCTAATCTCGGGAATTAGAGTATTATAAAGCGCTAAACGATAGAAGGGTCAAACGGCCAAACCCAAGTATTGTTAGACGGGTCATCGATAGAATGGTTGAACTTTATGAAGAAAATGAAGGACTAAGAATAAGAGTCAGTTGCTTAGCACGTTGAGAGTATCACCATCGATTAGGTGAACTCCATCTGACCCATTATTAATGGATAAAATTCTATCTCGGAAGATAAAATAATCAAAAGAATAGAGGCTTTGTTAGCTCGAAAGCTAATTAAATTGGTGGTAGAAGTACTATTATGCTTCCACAAAAGCACGATGAACTTGGCTCATTAATGAAAACATCCGGTTTAAAATCGATTGGAAAACCCTTAACAAATTATGGGTAGATCCGAGAAATACCATTAAAAGAAAATGGTACATGAAGCACTTTCCTCGAGGAAAGAAAAGAATTTAGAAATAAGTGGATAAATGATATGAACATAATTAATTCTAATATTGAATTCTTTAGGTGGTTCGGATCATTGATAAACTCCATAATGGCATGAAGTGTCTTAACACATTCTTTGAAGAATGGTCCAAAGAGAATCTTTGTTGAAAGCGATGCTTTCCGCCATTAGACGATTGAGGTCCGTAAGGTAAGATCTTGATTAACGATGCGTCTAAAAAGATGAAAAAGATCCAAAAGGAATCCTAAGGAAAAGGAAGAAATCCGACGGTTGTTACGAATCTTTGGTGCAAGTAAGGCCAGCGTGTGCAGTGATAAACCAATTGGAGCAGAAGGGAAAACCACTTTACGATTATTTCTTTAATATTAAAGATTGTTTGGCAAAGCGGCTCAAAGTCGGATGATAATAATAAATTATCAAAGCGGAGTTAATAGTAAGCTTAAAGAGTGAACTTCAATCGAGAAAACCCGATGGGGTTCGATTCAAATAATAAAAAGATGGATTAGAAGGTCCGAAGATTATTAAGAAAAGGGTCGGAAAACCGAAAGAAAGATAAATAATTCATTAATTATTACAAAGTTAAATGAAGAAACGATCGGTCGTTATTAAGTTTCTTGAGAAAATTATTACGATGGCGATAGTTCATCAAATTACTGATTCAACCTCATTTCCGGTGTGAAATCTTTGGGAAAATGCATGCACTGTATAAAGCGAGAAAATTAGTGTTATCACGGATAACCACGAAGTTTATTAAAGAAAATAACTCGAATAACTCTTGTCCGAGGATTTGTAAGGAGATTGCAAATCTAAAAATGAAATCCTCGGTATGAAAAAGAATCTCGATCCAGCAGTGAAACCTTCGCTAACGAAATTAATTCCGGTCAATAAACCTCGACGTGGTGAATGAATCGGGGTTAAAATTAATTAGGGCGAAGCGTTAAGCTACCATGTCCACACATTAATGTTATAATAAATAAAGATTTTATCTTAGAAAAGATAGCATTACTGAACTACGGAGCAGGATAAAAATTGTATTTGCGAAGGATTAATTCAGCTAAGTACTTAAGTAAAAGTACCCATAAATTATACTCATTACGGGAGATAATATAAAAATAAATTGGAAGCTTTCAAAAGCCCATATACGTAATAATGGTATTTGCTTCACTAATGATTTACGTCATAACGCTGAACATAGCGAAGAAATCATTCTAGGAATCCCATTCCTAACACAGATAAAACCATATACGCTAGGCTGGGCGGTATTTACACGATTCATGGGAAGGAACCTGCGTATTCCCATCGTAAATCCTTTAACGATCACGATAATCATGTTAAACAAAAGGCGGTCTTTAAAATCGAACATTAACCAATCCGGGTTAACTACCTAAAGAAGATGTTAAAATTAAAGGATAGAATCTATTTTAAAAACCTCGGAGGTTATTAAAAAGTACAACTTTAATGGATTCTATGGAAAAGAAATATGTTATTGAAACTAAGATGCCTTACGGAAAAGGAAAAATCATCTTTGTAGATGCGTACGCAGGATGACTTTAGTAGAAGAACATTCCCACAAAGCCGGACCAATCCAAATGAGCCATGAGCTCGTGGAACCTTTATGAAAGAAATCAATGATTTACTAAAAAGGGAATCATTAGACATTCTAAATCACCATGGAGTTGTTGACTTTCTATGTTATGAAGCTATTGAAAAAGAAAGAAGTCCCGAGACTAAGTAAATCAATTATAAACCTCTTAACAGTTAAAATGGATTAGGTACGATTCCTAATAAAGAGATTTATTAAAAGAACTTATAATGCTAATGTCTGATGAGTTCGACATAAGTCGGGTTTACGGCAAATTCAAGTCGATGAAAAGACGGTATAAAGCGACCTTGATGTCTCGCCGGGCAATATGAATGGAATGTAATGCCTTTTGGGCTTAAGAATGCCCTTAGAATTTCTCGGTGAACATCATGAATAACATATTCAACCGCTACATCCAATACATGATTGTATACATAGATGATGTTCTAGTATTCTCGGATAACATAAACGACATTTTAAGCGTCTTAACACTTTTGCCAAATCGTTAAGTATAATGGTGCAGCGAAAGTGCCAAAAAGATAAAAATTTGTTTCAAGCGACCATTAGGTTCTTAGGACACGATCTCTATCAAGGAACCTATAAGCCAATTTGCGAGCCATGGAGTTCTCCATGTTCCCGGATGAAATTCTGATAAAACTTCACAAAGATTCTTGGAAGTCTTAACTCGTTGCAGATTTTATCCCGAATTAGACAAATTTGTGAACCTTTATACAAAGGCTAAAGAAAAATCCAGGTCCCTTGGTGGAAGAAGCAGGACTAGAGTCATACGGATAAAAGAACTTGTCGAAGCTTAGTGTTTAGCGTCCCTAATCCGAAGCCTTTATGATAGTAAAGCCGTGCCTACGCATGCCGACGGCGGTATCCTTAAATGAGAATTTCTCTTGAGTTAGTTGAGCGATTAGTAAGATTTACTTGAAGCGGAACCAAGCAGAAAAACTATACCGCGGTTAAAAGAAATTTTGTCTATAGTACTATGTATTACAAAATTTCAAGATGATTTCAGTAACAAAGAATTTTTACTAAGAGTCGAAGCTAAAGCGGCAAGACATTTGCAAAAGATGTTAAAAATTTAGTTTCTAAACGATTTTTGCGGTGGCAAACCTTATTATCGATTTTGACTTTAAAATTGATTTTATAAAAGGTGAAAACTACATGCGAATTTCTAACGAGAGAATTTTTGCGGGAGATAATGAGGCCAGGCTTTAGGGCTGCGCCCGTCGACCTCCGTTTCAAAGTAGCGGAAGAAAAACTGAACCTTTTAAGCGAGAAGCTCAAGTAAAACTTTACATAAACCTGCGTGACGAGAATATGTTCCTGAGTTAGAAACCTCGATAGTACCAACCTCCCCATACGGCTCTTGAGAAAAGGCCCAGCACGCGACACTTTTAAGGCCGCGCCGAGAAGCGAAAGTAAAAAGAACTACGAGATGGTTCCTCAGAATCATATTCGAGCGGTCAAACCAATGACTCGATAAAAAAGGAGTCTCGGTTCCAATTCCAAATGGGAATTTATCCCGGCCTGAAGTTTCTTGCGTGTGGCATTAGATAAACAATCTGAAAATAATCTGCTTCGAGTCGCAGACATACGAAACCATGTTATACTGAGACCGCGATGTGGATAACCAAGACCCGATAAAAACGGGAGGTATTATGAATTTATTTTAGTGGATCTGATTCCGTTGAAATAGAACACAAATCTTCGATAAAGCAGGAGGAATCGAGTATTCCAAATTCACGATCAAAAAAGATCTTGAGTCAGTTTAATTGGTATATGGATCATTTCTGACACGATACCATTATCAGAGACCCATAAACCCCAAACATATAATTGGTATGATTACAAAGATGCATGGTTTAATTTCTGTATGCTTGAATCGCACACATGGTTTTGTTAAATATCACGAAGACATGAAGATAAAATCATTCCCGGATAGTTCTCAGAATGGT
>CM056722.1:116148292-116347175 GCA_029844215.1 Przewalskia tangutica
GGTTACCATCTAACGACGGTACAATTCCTCACGAGAAAAGCTGGAAGTCGCATGTCTGATCTATGCCATCACGATTGATACTCTTCTTTCGAAGGTTTCTTATTATTGGGCTTAAGTCAAAAGACATTGCCCGACAACAGCGTTCAGTTCTACATATGACCTCTTTAACTATAGTCTAACAATCATAATTTCCAATTATTAGAGGGACAGATATTTACCTCGATAAGCGTAATTATCCAAGTATAGTCGATCTGGGAAATCGTTTTAGCTCGACTCAGGCGCAACCAGCTACAAACCACCCTTAGAAGTTCTAACCAACTTCTACACAATACTCCAACGGACTATGGAAGATTTTCAGGTTTCGGTTTTGTATTGACAGGAGATATAGTGTATTTCAGGGTTTTTAAGTATAGGAGTATAACCTTAGAATCTTTACAAGATTATCATTAAATAATTTGGGCATTATAACAATACTTTTGAGAGTATTTCTACACACAAAGGGGGTATTATCACGAAAACAACTAGGCTGGGGGTGCCATGACCCACGCTACTAGAGGGAGGGCTCTCGGCCAGGGGCCTTCCAAGGGGAGAGGGGCTCTTGGGCGAGAGTCAACTAAGAGGGGAGAGGGAGGATTTTAACACTTAGAAGATTGTGGAAAAGGATGAAGGAGTGGCATCAGAGAAATTGTTTATGGCACAAGCCAAGGCCAACCAATGGCCAAGATCTTGCCAAGTGCATAGCAAGTGTAGGGCCAAGATACTTGAAGTGCCTAGTCCCTACTCGTAAAAACCCTGTGAAAATCTACCAAAAATATCTGCCCACTTGACCCCAGATTAAATTCCAAGTGCGCCCCCTTGCTTCCAATGTGAGGTGTGACACATGTCACCCTCCGGCGTTGGTCCAGATGTTCCGGTCTCTCCGGAAAAATCCCGCAAAAATAAGAAAAAGACATAGGCGGAATTTTCCGCATAGGATTATGTAAAGCGTTTACGTCGAAGCGACTACTGGCTTAGGGTGTTGTGCCGCAGTATGTCATTCGGCCCGAAGCCACCTAGCAGCGGGGTGACGCGTGTCACCCTCCCTATTGGCCCAAAATAAAACATCTTCGAAAATATCCACAATGGCCAAAATCTAGAAAACAAAGTGCAGGCCCAGCGCTTAGCCAGTAAATTTCTCCCAGTGGGCTTTGGCGTGAGCCGTTCAGAAAATAAAATTCCATAATTCTCTAATATTCCGAGAGTCAGAATACCAAATCACGAGATCAATTCCCGATAACGAACCTTTTCCTTCACAAGAAGCAGGAAACTTTAAGGTGGAAAAATCGCCTGCTTCTATGCTTTCCAATCTTTAATACCGTAAGTATTCTGCGATAAGTGCGATCCTCGCATACATACCTACCGGAACTACGGGGGTATAACATTCTTCCCCTCGCCCAGAAACATTCGTCCCGAATGTTCCTTCTAAGAATCTCAAAACAGCGTGCGCCGAGTATAGTCTTCACTCACTATACTTACGAACGAACCAACACGCGCACGTCGGCCCGCGAAACACGCGCACATAGAAGCACATCCAGTCCACGAGAAACACCTCTAACATCACCAAAATGATACCACTTTTGTCACTTTGTCCACGAGCAGCCTTGCTCAGAAGCGACCCAACAAATGGTGCAGCAAGACTCCGTGCATCACGATCGAAGGCATGCGTACGCTCGAACCGCACCACGTTTACGATCTTTGCTTTAGTTTCCAAAACTGGGTTACTATCTCTTTGCGTGGGCGTCGTGGCGGGAACATTACGGATGGATCTTGATACTTTCCCAGAACATAACAATACGAAAGAATAGGACGTCCTGTATCTGAAATCCGGATGACGAAATGCTAACATATAGAGCATGACGGCCTGTATTTACGTGAACTCTCAAAGGCCCAGAAAGTAACTTTCGGGCTAAGTTTCCTACATTTTCCAAAGCTGATGTCACATGCATCTGTCCAGGTGGTACTTTCAAGAAGGCCGACCTAGTCAGCACGAACTCTAAAGCGTGCGTGCCGATTATCCACTTAGCGATTCCCTCACGAGCTGCATAGAACTTAGCTGCAGAGCGAAACTTACAGTGTATATCCGATCCTGTGGAACAGCGCTTGAGACCAGTATCACGAACGCGCGAACATGAACCAATCGGCCGAGCAACTTTACACTTCACGCCTCTGAGGCTTGAGTGACATCCGAACAGCGCGAAATGGCCAGCCTAAACACTCCCTCCTGAGGAGACAACAATCCCACAACTTATCCGCGAAATCAATGTTGGCAGGCGTGATGCGGTCTGAGACTCACTGAGTTCTTAACACATGTTTGGTAAAAAACTTCCGGAAACAAAAACAGCCGTACCTGCGGGCTCCAGCACTTTGTCACGCCGCCATAGGTGAAGGTAGGCACCACGGTGCAGCCTTACAACCTTTCTGTTAAAACAACCTTTGCTGAGGTGAAGCGGTCAGAAGCCAGAAGAACGCGATGGGCTGCCCCGTACCGCTGCCCAACTGACTGGTCGACGCATCCCCGCGAACTTCGTGCATTTGGTCAACTAAACTTGGGCCTGCACCTCGTGACCCTAACACAAAGAGCGGGACCACCACAAAGTGACCCACCACCAAACCTGCGGGTTGACCCGCGGCGTGGCCTCCGACCGGACCGACAGCAGCGCACAATGCTAGCTCGCGAAGAAAAACTCTCGCTAATCCGCTCACGAAAACCTAGCGGTCTCTTAACGCTCAACTACCCCCTTTCATTCCACACTACTTGGGACCTATCCCAGCGTAGCTCACGTGCACTATGCACTTCCGTCTGGATCAAAACATAACGCTACGCCTTTTCTCGAGATGGCCTGCCTCCTCAAGGTCTCTGCGTATAAAACTCTACAGGCTGCGCCTCCTGTATCCCCCAATCTTAATCGTTTAACCAATCATGATTTCTATTCACAACTAATTCAATGCTATCAGAACATAGCACTTAAGGTATACTCACCTTATCACATCTCTGAATCTACAGAGGTTAAGGATATATCTATATCTCTTCTTCACTCCCAATTTAGTCGTTACAATCAAGCACGCGTGAAGTGGTAAGAAGGTGACGAACTACCCACCGATCTGAAGGCTGAAGTCCTTCCTGCGAGGACCTCTTTCGACATCGGACCACAGCGGTCATGAGTTATAACAAGTACCCGACTAATGAAGCGACGTTCCCGGGATGGCGTCATCCATGTGAGCAGGAAGTACAGGTTCTAACGACTCACTGCGTACCCACGAGCGATCACTGAAATCCAGTGGAAGACCACTGTGGCCTTTGGTCGATGTGCAAAATCTAATCTCTTGGTGAGCGACTCGCCTCGAAAGTTACCAAAAGGACCTTGCTGCTCGGCCCTCTTCTCACGTCATGACCGTTAACCCGTCGATCTACTGCGTCTCGGCTGTTGCTTTGCGGCGTTACCACAGGCCATGCTCGAACCTAAGCGAAGAATTACTCTTGCGCGATCCTCTCTTAGATATACGTCAAGACTCGCGGATACATCGGTATACTCTCGGTAGCCAAATCCATAGCTAGTAATGGGGTCGCTCTTTGTAATCCATATTCTACATTCGTGCCAATTGGTAGGCGAAGGTTAAATATCATGGCTCGCGGTAAGGAACCGCGCCGCGCCGTGCTAAACTTTCTTTGGGGCTAGTGGCGTCGAAATCCCGAGAATGAGCATTACCTAGGTAATGATTGGGCTGTGCCACGTAACCCTCACGAACTCTGCTCGCGACTCCGCCATTTGCCTTGCTCCTCACGGGCGGGTTGCCACCTATGGCGGGCATAGCGATAGGGGAAAGAATTTAAATCGGAGGAGTCCAGACTTACAACGACTCTAGAACCACGATCTCGAGTGAGAAGAATAAAAACCAATCCTAAATATCCTATAGCCTCACGATTATTGTTGGTGTGGTACACTTGGCGCGTGTACACCGATAATCGAACTGCGGATCACAAGTGCAGTAGACACTTCCGCAGGATTAAGCGCTCGATGCCACTTTTGTCACGACGGATTCGGGGCGTGTTGGTGCCTTACCGGGCACCCTAGTGATACAACATCGAGTGTCCAGTGGAACATAAAAAACATATCGTGAAACAAATGAAGTATAGCGATGTCGGAGAAAACTTGCCTTCACGGCATATATATAAATACTTGTTTTTTCAACATGAGCAGTTTAATCCTTTTCTGAAACCACGCCTGTGATCTACTCTGGACCTGCAGAAATGATGTCACGACAACAATGGCGGGACCGGGCCCGCCGTACCCACTGAATGTAAATACCTCAACAACGAGGGGTATACCTTTGATAAGCCTCGGAGAAAGCGGAGCTTTCCCCAGCATTTGACGTGACCACAGGCGGATCGATGGCGGTGTACCTTTACGCCTGCTGGCATGAGCAGCGGCCAGAAAGGAGGTCGATGCAACAGTACTGAAGTATGTGAAGCTGAAAATAATCTGCACGTAAATGAAATCATAGCGATCGTATAAAGCGGGGAAGGCATGTATGATAACCCAAACTACGATTTACAACCATGACAGCATGTCGCGATTAATACGATCAGGTGGGGACTCGCGCCCTCAGTCGTCACTCGAGTATAGCAATGGGTCACGGATTGCCCTACAACATCAATCATGCCCGTGGAATACCTTCCTCACCATTCCAAACAGTCTATGATATAAAGCACCAGGAACACCAGCCATGAACACGAGGTCCGCACGTGTCTGTCGGCCAGCATGGGTAGGAAGTCACGAAGGCATAGCCAGGCGAGCTCACAAAACGCATTGCCAGCAGCAACGATCGTGAGCGTATCATAAGATGCATGTCTGAAGGCCAGTCACATGATCAAAGCCCGGCCTTTTGCCCGCGATGTCGATGTCTGCAGCGTCCCAGCCACACGAAACTCACGCTGACTCCGCATGAAGCCAAACTCGCAGGAAACGCATGGGGTGCCTTACGCGTGTCGGATGGCTTACTCCGGCGGCGTCTGGACTCGGCTTGTCGCGTAGCCCCGCTGAAGGACCGCGTGACGCAGAGACGCGCACGGCGGCTAACACGGAACTCCCGCTTGATTCCGCATGCCAGACCTCTGAAACCCGCGTAAGGTATTCTCCGAATCATAGGTCCATCGACCACGCTTTGAGTACCGCGCGTCGGAGAAGCGGCCAACCTCGGGAATATGTCGCGATGAGTGGCGCAACCACTACTCATAACGATGGTTAAGAAGCACAATCAAGGAAAACCCCTTTTACACAAACGTCCACGAATCACTTATCACCACGTGGCGTCTAACAGCGATTTACTTATCAAAAGCAACGAGAAAGTATTACCCAGGCTATCCACGATTCAATACAATCAAGTTATTCACACGGGTACTACTTTCTACTTTAAGATTAACAAGGTTCGGGAATTAATCCCACAGTACTTTATACAACGATAACTCTTTTTTAAAAGGTGCGTCAAAAGTCACCTGATACCCGTAGTATATATAAAAATAAGAGTGACTATCTTTTAAGTAAACCAAAATACTTACAGCTGTAAAATCAAGTAACAACGTTATTTTCCAAGCGTCGAAGTTTGCCTAATTTCAAATGTTCCGCGTTTCTTATTTTAGAAAGGTTTTAAGTCAGATTCGTAGTCTTATTCATTTCTAAGAATATAATTCTCTTTTAAACAATCTCGAGAAACATAAGTCTTATGTGAGTAGGATATTAACTTGTTTATAACAATCTTATTCACAGTGATAGTGATCTAGGAAATATCATTTTGTCTGCGTCTTGCAGCTTCTAATATGCGGATGGAAGTTTCCTCTTGGTTTTAATAATAACTTAATTATTCAAAACATTTCCGCTTTTATTAGCACTTGTATGCAATGGTTTTGTCGATACACGTCTGATTTCCAAAATCGAGTAAAACATTCTTAATGGGTATACCTAACTTTATGCATAAGTAGTATAACTCTTAAGATTTTCAAAAAGAAACCGAAGTATCACTCTTACTTTCCAAAGCGATTTAGGGAAATCTTTTGAAATACTTCAGAGTTCTTTATTATCACACGTCAAGAGCGGTTATAAACAAATCATTTACCTTTTAAAAACCACCAAGTATTTTTCGGACCTACATAAAGTATTATAACGCTTCCCGTAAAAGCTTGGGTTATAACAGCTTTACATGTTTCAAACAATCAAATACATTTAACATGTAATCCGTCTCATCTGGTACTACATGGATTCATACATATCATCTTTAGAAGAGATAGGAAGAGGTTCACATACCTGCGCGGCAGTGTCGACCTAATAACCAAAGCGCTCCAAGTACTTCCGTCAATGAGCATTTACTCCTTAAGCCAAGTAGATCGCGTATGGCGCGTAGTACTTGACTGTAAGACGCATGCAGCGACATTAACATTTAGACCTCGTCGTGAACGATTCTACCGAAAATTATTAATAGCGTACCTCCCGCATAGCGGCGTAAATCTCCTCATTTATAAATTAGGCTACCCAGAAGCCAACCACGGGAGTTCTAACATCAACACGACGATACAGGTCTGATTACGCACTCGCATGAAGAAGAAGCTATGATCTCTTTGTCGATCTATGTAAATCTGATTCGTTACTCTTCTTTGAAAAGGTTTCCTTATTATTGGAGCTTAAGTCAAAAGCATTGCCGACAACGGCGTTCGAGTTCTGCATATGGCATTATACTTACTATAGTCTATGATAAATGTTATTTCCGATTATAGAGAACAGATATTTACCTCGATAAGCCCGTAATTATCCAAGTATAAAGTCGATCACGAAATCGTTTAGCTCGACTCAGGCGCTCGACCTGCTCTAAACCACCCTAGAAGTTCTAACCAACTTACACCAATACTCCAACGGACTATGGAAATTTTCTGGGTTTCGGTTTTGTATTGACGGAAGTATAATAGTATTTTAGGGCTTTTAGTATGATATAACCTTAGAATACTACAAGGTATCACGACTAAGGTAATTTGGGCATTATAACAATACTTTTGAGTATTTCTACACCTGGGTATTATCACAACAGCAACTAGGGTGGGGTGCCCATTACCCTAGGAGGGAGAGGGCTCGGCGAGGGGCCTTTCAAAGGGAGAGGGCTCTTGGGCGAGTCGACAGAAAGAGGGAGGGATTTTAACACTTAGAAGATTTGTGGAAAGGATGAAGGTATTGAAAAGAGAGAGGAAATTTATAGCACAAGCAGGCCAACCAATGGCGAGATCGCAGTGCATAGCAAGTGTGGGGCGAATATGCCCAAGTGCCCCACAGTCTACTCGTAAAACCCTAAAAATCTACCAAAAATATCTACCCATGGACCCAAATTAGTCAAGTCTTGTGACTTGCTTCGATGTGAGGGTGACACGTATAATGCCCTCCCGCTGGTCCAAGATGTTAAATCTCTCGGAAAAATCCATAAAAATAAGAAAAGACATAGCGAATTTTCCTCATAAGTTATGTAAAGCGTTTAGTCGAAAAATGACTACAGCAAGGTGTTGTGCACAAATGTCGTTCGGCCAAGCCGCACAGGCGGGGTGACATGTGTCACCCTCATATCACCAAAATAAAACATCTTAGAAATATCCTGATGGCCAAAATCTCGAAAACAAAGTGGGCCCACAAAGCGTAAATTTCTCCGTGGGCCCGTGACCATTTTCGAAAATAAAATTCCATAATTCTCTAATATTCGAGGAAGATCGAATGCCAAATCGGAGATCAATTCCGTTACTTGAACCTTTTTCTTGTAAAAACAGGAAACTTTTAGTGGAAAAATGCCTCTTTCTTCGCTTTCGATCTTTACAGTAATTCTCGTCGATGCGTCTCGCATACATACCCTGGAACTACGGGGTATAACAATCACGTCAGGGACTCACGCCCTCCAAGTCATTACTCAAATATAATTATGGGTCTCACGCCCACAACATCAATCATGCCCGTGGAATACCTTCGCCAGCTATGGCCCGATGCATGATATGATAACCCGAAGTACACACGAACACGAGTCCTACGATGCCAAGCGTGCTAACAATACTATACAACCAAACCACGAAGGCGACCACGGGAACTTGCAAGTCTGGCCGACTACGAATACGGGCGATCCGTGTTTGGCCGGTGAGCAAATCACGAGAGCTAGCTACAGTACTAAGGCGTATCGAGACTTTCGTCCTACGAAGCGGGGCGAAGTGCGAGGAGCTACTACCTGTGCGAAGGCCGAATCAGCCACGAGGCGAGCAAGTCTGGCGACCACGAATGCAATCGCCCCGAAATTCGGACGTGTATTTGGTGCCTTACCGGGCACCCTAGTGATACAACATCAGAGAAAAACCGTGAAATAAAAACTTAGACATGCGGCAATAGATATAATAATAGCAGGCCAGCAGCAGTTGCCTTGGTATATCGTAAAACACGAGCGATTTAATCCTTTTACAACCACCGGCATCGTGATCTTACGGACCTAAGATTTACAGCGACTATGGCGGGACGGAGGCTTGCCCGTACCCGAATGTACAAGAACCTCTGACTTCGGGAACACGTACCAAAAGATAAGCCTCGGAGAAGCGGAGCTTCCCAATTTGCCGGCGAGATCTAGGCGAGGATCGCGGCCGATGTACCTCTACTGCGGCGTAGGCGGCCCGAGAGGTCGATCTGACGGTGCAGTATGTGGCGTAAATCTGCTGGTTAAATCATAACGATCTATATAAAGCGGGAGGCGTGTATGATAACCAAAATACGATCGCAACATAAGCGATCAAGTCGGGGACTCGCGCGCCGAAGTCGCCGCTCAAATATAACTATGGGTCTCGCGCCGCGTCCGTCGTGTTCGCATGGCCCGCGTGCCGGAATCTGGTTGCCGGTGTGGGAACATGTCCGTGATGCAGCAATAATAACAAGCGCGTGGCCACGTACCCGAATCTTTGCGTCGGTGTAGACATGCCCGTATAACCTAAATAACGATATCTGGGTGGTCGACCGGCCGCGTGGCCACGTGCCCGGAATCTTGCGTCGGTGTAGACCGTCCATGTTGCGGTAATAACCATTTATCGGGTAATCAACCCGACGCGTGGCCGCGTACCGACGAATCTTGCGTCGGTGTAGACATGTCCGTATGGCGTCAGCAACGAACGATAATCAAAATGGAAACATACGTGGAATTCTCCGTCGCGCCGGCCTAGCGTCGAGTAAGTTCTCGACAAGTCAACCGGCCTCTGTCGAGAGGCGGTAACGAAATACCGCACTTGCCTGACAAAGGCTATCGTCCGCGGCGTGAGCAAGTTTCACGACAACAAGCATGAGCGAGTTTCGCAACGACAAGCATAAGCGAGTTTCACGCAACTCAAAGTACTTTCGTTTTATGCCAAAGTCGGGTTTTAACCCCAAGTACTACATCGTTAAGTTAACTTTTAAAGAGATCCATTACTTATAAAAGTCACTCGATACGTAGTATTAGAATGACCAACCCGCATTCCTTTTCAAAATCAAATGTAACAACATTCTTTTCCTAAGTTCCGGTTGCCTAGTTTGATTACTCGAAACCTCCGTTTCAAATGGTTTCATAGTTCCCGAACTTAATCATGATTCCTTTTTAGAACAATTGAGTAATATATGTCTCGCGTGAGAGTAGGTTATTCTTGTTTACAACATTCTTATTCTGACCTGACCATGATCTAGAAAATGTAATATCATTTTGTCTCATCTTAGTTTCTATGCGGATGGAGGTTTCTCTTGGTTTTGTCGATGCATCATTATTAATACATTTTCCTTTATTAGCATATGCGTAGTGGTGCGTCGATACACGTTCGATTTCGAAATCGATAAAACATTATCCCTTTAAATAAAACCAAGTACTCATTACTCATGAATGAGGTTTCCATAAACATTCACATTAAAACAAATAAGTTAAGTCTCTTATCTTATAAGATCAAGTCAAGCTTAACCAACATCGATAAACCATTTTCTTTACCTCTCTTAAGACATTATACCTAACTCCCATAAAGCTAGTATAACTCTTTTAAAACCACAAAGTATTTTTCTTACCTACATAAAGTGTTATAACCAACTTCCGTAAAGCGGTTATAACACTTTATGTTTTAAACAATCAAACCGCGATTAACACGTATGCGTCTACCGTCTTTACATAGTTCACGCATGTCGTACTAGAAGAGATAGGAAGAGGTTCACATACCTGACGATTTATCGACAATAAGCAAAATGCTCCAAGTACTACAACGCACTAGCCACTTTCCACTCCGCGAGTAGAATACGCTACTCTTGAAATCTTTCACACATAAAGGCCCTGGCGTCTATTAACTCTTAAACACAAGTTCGTTTTCTCTGAGAAAATTCGGCACCTCACCACGCCATACAGCGTAAATCTCCTCCTCTAACAGTAGGCTACAGCCAACCGGGGTTTACATCTAACGGACGTGTACAATTCTACTTAGCGATATCTTACCAAGTCTCTTGCAATCTGATCTATGTAAATCTGATTCGATTCTTTATTCTTGAGCTTAAGTCAAAAGACATTGCCACAATAATGTTGATTCTATATATGGTATACCTCGACTATATATTCCTACCACGTGTAATCTCGATTACAATAAGGGACAAGAATATTTACCTCGACAATGAAAATTATCCAAGTTATAATGTCGATCTGAGCAAGGTTTAGCTCTACTCAGTGCGCTCAATCCGCTCAACAACCCTTGAAGTTCTAACCAACCTGCTCAAATACTTGACCAAGTATGAAGATTTCCTTGAGGTTTCGGTTTGAGACTAAAGGACAAAAGGTAGCATTCAGGCTCTACGTAAAGAGGTAACTTTTGAAATACTACTAGGTAAAGGCTAAGGTATTTTGGGCATTATAACAATACTAGGAGAGTATTTCTATACCACAAAAGGGGGTATTATCTGAAAACAACTAGGCTAGGGGGTACCCATGTTGCTTCACTTCAAAGGAGGAAGAGGGAGGGTTTCAGCCGAGGCAAATTTTAAGGGGAGAGGGCTCTTGGGCGAGTCGACAAAGAGGAGGAGGGTTTCCAAGACTTGGAAGATTTTGGATGAATGAAGTCTTGAGAGGAGGTATTTATAGGAAAGCCAAAGGCGACGATGGCGAATCAAGCCATGTGCAAGGCAAGTGTATGGCCTTGATCAAGCCAAGTACACCCTAACTACTCACAAAACATTGCACCAAACAAGCCGAAAACAAGGCACAAAACAAGGCCAAAACAAGGAACCGATTGTGCGAGGCCAAGCGTCCTCTTGGGCGCCCAAATCGTCAAAGCACCCACTTGCTTCCAATGTGAGGGTGACACATATCACCCTCCGTTGGTCCAAAATGTTTCGTCTCTCGGAAAAATCCGCAAAAAATAAGAAAAGACATAGCGAATTTTCCCCTATGAAGTTATGTAAAGCGTTTAGTCGAAAGCGACTCTAAGGGTGTTGTGCACAAATGTCATTCGGCGAGCCACCTGGCGGGGTGACGCGTGTCACCCTCCTATTGGCCCTCGTAAAGCGTCTTAGAAAAATATCCACGATGGCCAAAATCTCAAAACAAAGTGGGCCCCAAAGCCGTAAATTTCTCAGTGGGCCCAGCGTGACCATTTCGAAAATAAAATCTCAAAATTCTAATATAATCTATGAAGTCCAAATACCAAATCAGGAATCCAATTCCCGTTAACGAACCTTTTTCTTCACAAATAGCAGGAAACTTTTAGTGAAAACTCAGCATCTTCTTTCTTTCCAAATTTTTTTACGCCGTGCTCTCGTCGTGCGTCCTACGCATACATACCACGAGAATCGGGGTATAACATTCTCCCTCCTTAGAAACATTCGTCCCGAATGTTCCTTCTCAAACGGATATCGATGAAGTTCCGCCAACAAGTTGCGATGCCGCGGCAGCCGCAAAATAACACCGTCCTCTTCCTTCCTTACTCGTCGTGCCGCTTCCGAACACTTGAACTCTCGATGCGTACCATACATTAGTCATTGCCAGTTCCCAAAAATCTGAGTCACTACTCGAACTTGGTCATCTTACTAACCTCGAACTTCCTTAAGGCCATTCCGGCCTTCACGAACGGCTTCTGACGCGTCCACGAACTCATCGATGATCATACAAACTTGGGCCTAGCATCCTCGTGACCCTACCACCTGGCGGGACCACCCAGAACGGCCCCACCTTAATCCGGACTGCGGGTTGACCGTATCCGTCCTCAACCCGACCAGCAATCGCGTCGAGCCCTCGTTCCCGACCGGAACAATCTGTGAATCACATCATGAAAGCTACCACTTCCATCTCACTACCCGTGGACTTATCACACAAATAAAACCCGTAAACTTCGTACTCGATAAGGTCAAACATAAAGCGAATCTTTTACTCAAGGCGACCTTACCTCAGGTCTCGATCGTGACGATCTAGGGTTCGCACTTACCGTACCCCGTACTTACCCTTCTACAATAACCGGTGTCTAAATCACATTTAGCACAAAGCTATCGAACATAACACTTAACACTTCATTAACATCAATACATACAAGTATCCAAAGGTTAGGGATATACACGAAACTAGGCGGTTCGGGCCGCTAAAGCTGAACTTCCACGCGACCTCTGTGGCCTGTTGCTCTAGTAGTACGTGCTATCCTACCAGCGCTACCCACAGTCGGACGGTCTCTCGTCATATGGCCTGTTGGCGCCAGAATAACAAGCTCGCCTTGGTACTACGACACTCTCCGAAATGCGGTCTACGCATCGACCACGCGGTAGGGGTATTGCGTCGGCCAACGCCCTCTCACTGAACATGCGAGCACGGGGCCACGACCTGCTCTGAATATCCCAAGGGTCCAAGGCTGCGGAGGACCACTCTGCAATGGCGGAGTACATAACTGGTCTAGCTGCGGCGGTCCGCCTCGAAAAGTCGCAAAATATCCGGCCCGTCTTGGCCTTCCTGTGGCGGTCCGCTGCGTCGATCTCTGCGCTCGCCTCGCACCCAAGTGCATGAGCACGAATGCGGGCAATGTCCATGCCGGTGAAGAAACACCCGCGCGAGACTTCGGCCATATAATCATCTAGCCGGTGGCGTGGCGATGCACCTATCCTCAAATCTGCAACAAGCGCGAGGACATGCTCGAGCCAAAGAATCGAACTTCGACATTGTACTCACGACGGTCGCCTCTCTGTCTCAGTAACAAAAATTTGTCGGCCCGTGCCCTCCTCATCTGCGGAGGCAAGAAGTGCGTGAGAAAAGCCCCCGAAAACTCATCCCATCCTGCTGGAGGTGCATGCTCTCCCCGGGAAAGCTCCACGAATCAAACCGATCATTGCGGTATCACGCGGCCGTCTGACCGAAGATCACAGACTCAGTCTCTGAAGCCTTGATCACCGCATGATCCTTTGTGGCGGCGGATGAACTCCTGCGGATCATCCTCGGGCCTCGACCCATAAAACTCTGGCGGGATCTGACTCGAAGTCCAGTAGCCTCGAACTATACGCTGCCGGGTGCACCGCGGTCTTCTTTGGAGCAGGCGCCGTCGGCTGTCGCCATATCGGCCTGACCACGGCGATAAGCGGGCCGTCTCGCGTGACCCGTCTCACTGCTCGGTGTGGGGTGGAGGCTCAGTCTTGTAGTCTCGTCGACCGCGGCTGCGGCTCTAAGCCTATTTGGTCTTTGGCGGCGTCATGAAACTTCGCCGTCGGAAGCTCTCTCAGTCTTGGCCACTGCGCCCTCGTACTCCTCTGTACCCACTGGCGCTCCTCGGCTGCCTTGCCCTTCGGGCGCGGGTCGCCTTGCGGAGGCATAGCGGTAAAATGAAACACGTCGGAGGGTCCGACTTACAACTCGACTCTAAGGCGCGATCTCGGAATGAGAAGAATAGAAACCGATCCTACGTGTCCTATAGCCTCACGATTATAGATGTGGTGCACAACAAATAATCGAGACTCTACTAGACACGGTGCATAGACACTTTAGAGGACTAAGCGCTCACGATACCACTTTGTCACGCCCGAAATTCGGGCGTGGTAGTGCCTTACCGGGCACCCTGGTGATACAACATCGAGAGAAAAACCGTGGAAATAAAAACTTAGACATGCAGCAATAGATATAATAATAAGCAGGCCAGCAAAGCGATTTGCCTTCGGTATATCATAAAACACGAGCAGTTTAATCCTTTTACAACCACCTTGCATCGATTACTACAGACCTCTAAGATTTACACGACTATGGCGGGCGGGGCCGCCCATACCCACGAATGTACAGAACCTACAACTCAGGAACACATGCCAAAAGATAAGCCTCGAGAAGCGGGCTTCCAACGCTGGCCGAGATCCTAGGCGAGGATCACGGCCGATGTACCTCTACTGCGGCATGAGCGGCCCGAAGGAGGTCGATCTGAAGGTACCCAGTATGTGAAGCTAAATCTGCCGATTAAATCATAACGATCTATAAGCGGGAGACATGTATGATAACCAAAATCTGATCACCAACATAAGCGATCAGTCGGGGACTCGCGCCAAGTCACCCTCGAATATAACTATGGGTCTCGCGCCACGTCCATCGTGTTCGCGTCGTGGCCGCATGCCGAATCTGCGCCGGTGTAGACATGTCGTGATGCGGCAATAATAACAAGGCGCGTGGCCACGTACCGGAATCTTTGCGTCGGTGTAGGCATGCCCGTAACCTAAATAACAATATCTTGGGTGGTCAACCTGCGCGTGGCCCACGTGCCCCGAATCTTGCGTCGGTGTAGACACGTCCATGTTGCGGTAATAACCATTTATCGGGTAATCAACGGCGTGGCCGCGTGCCCGGAATCTTTGCGTCGGTGTAGACATGTCCGTGTGACATCAGCAATGAGCGATAATCAAAATGGAAACATACGTGGAATTCTCCGTCATTTGCCCGGCCGCGTCCGTAAGTTCTCGACAAGTCGGCCGACCCTCTATCGAGGCGGTAACACGAAATACCAGCTTGCACAACAAGGCTATCATCCTGGCGTGGCAAGTTTCAACAACAAGCATAAGCGAGTTTCAACAACAAGCATAAGCGAGTTTCGCACAACTCAAGTACTTTCATTTTATGCCAAAGTCCGGTTTTAACCGAAGTACTACATCGTTAAGTTCTTTTAAAGAGATCCATTACTTATAAAGTCACTCGATACGTAGTATTAGAATGACCAACCCACATTCGCTTTTCAAAATCAAGTATGACATTCTTTTCCTAAGTTCGGTTTGCCTAGTTTCGATTACTCAAGCTTCTCATTTTCAAATGGTTTCATAGTTCCCAAACTTAATCACTTGATTCCTTTTTAGAACAATTGAGTAATATATGTCTCCGCGTGAGTAGGTTATTCTTGTTTACAACGTTCTTATTACAATGACCGTGATCTAGAAAATGTAATATCATTTTGTCTGCATCTTAGTTTCTATGCGGATGGAGGTTTATCGGTTTTAATACGATCATCATTATTGATACATTTTCCTTTATTAGCTGCGGTGGTGCAGCGATACACATTCGATTTAGAAATCGGTAAAACATTATCCTTTAAATAAAACCAAGTACTCATTACTCGCGAATGAGGTTTCACCTAACATTCGCATTAAAACAAATAAGTTAAGTCTCTTATCTTATAAGATCAAGTCCATAACTTAACGTCGATAAACCATTTTCTTTACCTCTCTTAAGGCATTATACTAACTCCCCATAAAGCTAGTATAACTCTTTTTAAAACCACAAAGTATTTTCTTACCTACATAAAATTTGTTATAACCAACTTCCCATAGCGTTATAACACTTTATGTTTAAAAACAATCGAAACACGATTAACACGTATGCGTCTACCGTACTACATAGTTCCGCATATCATGCTAGAAGAGATAGGAAGAGGTTCACATACCTCGCGACGATTTATCGACAATAAGCAAAATGCTCCAGTACTACAACCTTGCTAGCCACTTTCCACTCGAGTAGAATACGCTACTCTTAGTACTTTCACTATAAAGGCCACTGGCGTCTATTAACTCTTAAACACAGTTCCCGTTTTTTCTGAGAAAATTGGCGGCACCTCCCACACGCCACGGCGTAAATCTCCTCATCTAACGAGGCTGCAAGCCAGCCGAGGGTTCGCGTCTAGCGGGCGTGTACAATTCTACTGATAATACTACAAAGTCTGCCTGTCTGATCTATGTAAATACGATTCGATTCTTTATTCTTGGGCTTAAGTCAAAGACATTGCCACGATAATGTTGATTCTATATATAGTATACCTCACTATATATTCTACCACATGTAATCTCCAATTCTGATAAGGGGACAAGAATATTTACCTCGACAAGCCCAAAATTATCAAGTTATAATGTCGATCTGAGCAAGGTTTAGCTCTACTCAGTGCGCTCGATCCGCTCCAAACAACCCTTGAAGTTCTAACCAACCTGCTCAAATCTTGACCAATATGAAGATTTCCTTAGGGTTTCGGTTTTGAGACTAAAGGACAAAAGGTAGCATTTAGGGCTCTACGTAAAGAGGTAACTTTTGAAATACTACTAGGTAAAGGCTAAGGTATTTTGGGCATTATAACAATACTAGGAGAGTATTTCTATACCACAAAGGGGTATTATCACGAAAACAACTAGGCTAGGGGTACCCGGTTTGCTAGCTTGTGAGGAAGAGGAGGGTTTGGCCAAGGCAAATTTTAAGGGGAGAGGGCTCTTGGGCGAGAGTCGACAAGAGGAGGAGGGTTTCCAAGACTTGGAAGATTTTTGGATGAATGAAGTCTTGAGAGGGTATTTATAGGAAAGCCAAAGGCGACCCGATGGCGAAGATCAAGCCATGTGCGAGGCAAGTGTATGGCCTTGATCAAGCCAAGTACACCCTAACCCTACTCCACAAAACATTGCACCAAACAAGCCCAAAACAAGGCACAAAACAAGGCCAAAACAAGGAACCGATTGTGCGAGGCCAAGCGTCCTCTTGGGCGCCCAAATCGTCAGCACCCCACTTGCTTCGATGTGAGGTGACCGTATCACCCTCCGTTGGTCAAAATGTTTAGTCTCTCGGAAAAATCCATAAAAATAAGAAAAGACATAGCGGAATTTTCCCTCGCAAGTTATGTAAAGCGTTTAGTCGTGGCGACTCTTGGGTGTTGTGCACAAATGTCATTCGGCCAAGCCACCTAGGCGGGGGTGACACGTGTCACCTCACCATTGGCCCTCATAAAGCGTCTTAGAAAAATATCCACAATGGCCAAAATCTCGAAAACAAAGTGGGCCCAAAGCAGTAAATTTCTCCGTGGGCCCAGTGACCATTCGAAAATAAAATCTCAAAATTCTAATATAATCTATGAAGTCCAAATACCAAATCGGGAATCCAATTCCATTAACGAACCTTTCTTCACAAATAGCAGGAAACTTTTAGTCGAAAACTCGCGTCTTTCTTTCTTTCCAAATTTTTTTACATGCTGGGTAAATGCGTCGTCCTCGCATACATACCACGAGAATCACGGGGTATAACAATACCAAGGCCGAACAGTAAAACCTCGTGGAGAGCTAGTCCGTGGAATAATACTATCAGCGAGGCGTGCAGTGGAATTCTCCGTCAACTGCCGGCGCGTCAGTAAGTTCTCGACAAGTCAACCCTCCATTGAGAAGCGGTAGTATAGAAACACAATTCTTGCAGAACAAAGGCTATCACAATAAGCATAGGCAAGTTATACCTGACTCGAGGTACTTTCGTTTTATGTCAAAGTGCGGGTTTTAACCTGGTCCTACGTACGTTAAATTCCTTTTAAAGATCAATTTCTTTTACAAAGGTCACCCGATACTCGTAGTATAAACAAATAGAGTGACTAACATTGTTAAGTAAACCAAAACACTTCCCTTTGTAAAATCAAGTAACAACATTATTTTCCAAACGTTGAGTTTGCCTAATTTTAAATGCTCGAGTTTCTCATTTTGAAAAGGTTTCGTAGTTCATAGTTTTAATCCTTTAAAACAATTTGAGAAACATATGCCTTATGTGTGAGTAGGTTATTCTTGTTCATAACAATCTTATTAAAGCAGCCATGATCTAGGAAATGTAATATTATTTTGTCTCATCTTAGCTTCATGCGGATGGAGGTTCTCTTGGTTTTAATAATACTTTATTAGTCGATACATTTCCCTTTATTAAGCTTGCTTTGTGGTTTGTTCGATACTTATTACGATTTCGAAATCGATGAAACATTATTCCTTTTAAAACCAAGTACTCATTACTCATGAATGAGGTTTCACACAAATTTATATTAATTCATTTAAGTCAAGTCTCTTATCTTCTAAAATTAATAAACCGTTCTTTTATCTCTCATAAGTCGTTATACCTAACTTCCCATAAAGCTAGTATAACTCTTAATCTTTAAAACCAAGCATTACTCTTCTTTCAAAAGGTTTCTTAATTATTTTGAAATACTTCAAGATTCTTATTATTGGGCTTAAGTCAAAGACATTGTAAATACAACTATATTCGATTAACACGTCGTCTAGTACTATATATATATATTCTTGTAAAATATCATGCTCAAGAGTATAGGAAGAATCACATACCTCGCGACGATTGTCGACTATTAACAAGCGCTCCACGGCTAAAACCGGCTAGCCTTGTCCACCTTCCAGTAGTACATGCTACTCGCATGAGCATTCAACCAAGAAAGGTTATAAGTCTCGTAAATACGGTCTATGTAAGTGCTTTAATCTTCTACTTATATTCTTGATGTGATTTGATTCAAGTCTTTTATGTAATATCCTTCTATTACAGTTCAACTCTCTTCTATGAATCTTATATTCATTTCTATACAACTACGGTATGTAATTTCCAATTCTGATAGAAGGATAGGATTATTTACCTCGGTAAGCCCAAAATTATCAAGTATATATATCGATCTGGCGACGTTTAGCTCTACTCTGCGCTCAGCCGCTCCAAACAACCCTTAGAAGTTCTACGCAACTTCTTCTTAATACTTGACGGTATGAAGATTTTCCTTAGGGTTTCGTTTTTGTGACTGAGGGGAAGTATAATAGTGTTTATGGGCTTTTCGTATAGAGGTAACCTTGGGAATACTACAAGGTATATGGGCTAGAGTATTTTGGCATTATAACAATACTTGGAGAGTATTTCTACCAAGAGGGGTGTATTTATCTGAAAACAACTAGGCAAAGGGGTACTTTCGGCCACGCGGCTGGGAGGGAGTACCCTCTCGGCGAAGGCTTCTCAAGGGGAGGAAGGCTCTTGGGCGAGAACCACGAAGGGGGATTTCAAGACTTTGGAAAATGTCTAAGTGTGGATGAAGAAGTTCATCAACTAAGGGGTATTTATAGGCCAACGATGGCCAAGATCAAGACAAGTGTTAGGCAAGTGTAGGGTGGGGATTTGGACATGTGTAAGTGGGTCCCACTTGTTCATCAACTACAAAATATCTACAAATATCCTACCTAACCTTGACTACAAACAAGGCACAAAAAAGCGTGCCAATGCTTGCCCTTGCCGTCCACGAGGTGACACATGCACCTCCGTTGATCCAAAATGTTTCATCTCTCGGAAAAATCCATAAAATTATAAATGACATAGCCGTATTTTTCCCTTATGAATCTTGTAAAGCGTTTAGTCAGCGATTCTTTTAGTGCTTGTGTACAAATTTCGAACCTTGCCAACCTTAAGGCTTAAATTTTTATCGTGCGCCTCGCGTACATACTCGGAAATCACGGTATAACATTCTCCCTCGCCAGAAACATTCGTCGAATGTTCCTTCTGAAGCGGATAACGATAAAGTTCCTCTAACAAGTTGCAGCGCCACACACAGCCAAAAATAACACACGTACTCTTCTTCCTTACTGCGTCGTGCCGCTTCTCGAACACTTGAACTCTTCTAGTATCGTACCACCTTCGTTCATCGGCGGTTCCCGAAACTTTGGATCGCCACCTCGAACTTGGTCATCTTACTAGCCTCGATCCCCAAGGCCATTCCGGCCTTCGATCGGCTACGGTCGAACATATCCACGAACTCATCGATGGTCATCTAAACTTGGGCCTAGCACCCTCGTGACCTACCGCTGGCGGGACCGCCTCGGCCGATCGATCCCGAAGCGGGCTACGGGTTTATCACGACGATCTCGGGCGTGGTAGTGCCTTACCGGGCACCTGGTGATACAACATCAGAGAAAATCAGCGGAAATAGAAACATAAACATAAATCAAAAGACATGATAAATAAGCAGCAACCAAAGCGGTTGCCTTGGTATATTAATACGTAAAAACGAAACGATTTAATCCTTTTTACAACCACGCCGGCGATTACTACGGACCTCTAAGATTTACAACAATTATGGCGGGGCGGGGCCCGCCATACCACGAATGTACAAGAACCTTGTTATACCGTATTTTGGTATATGCGTGGGGCGTGCGTAGAAAATTTGAAACTTATACTAAGGCTTGGCGAATTAATTTTATTCTAACTTGGTTTAGAGTCGTTTCGTGAAAGCGTTTTCCACGACTTCGTAGGGAATTTCCGCTATGTCATTTTTAATTTTTGCGGATTTTTAGAGAGGCGAAACATTTTGGACCAGCGAGAGGCGACACTTGTCACCTCGAGTTGGTGGAGTGATGGCGGTAGCTTGGCGAAAGGTGTGCATTAGTTGGTAGGATATTTTTGTGTGTTGATTGATAAGTGGGACCCACACACACTTGTCTAAATCTTGGCCCTACACTTGCCTTGCACTTGGCGTGATCTTGGCCGTTGGTTGGCCTTCAGCCCGACTATAAATACCGCGCTTTGGAAGACAAATTCATCCACAAATTTGCCTAAGTCTTGAAAGCTCTCCTTCTCCCTCCCCTTTGTGTTGAGTTTGGCCAGAGGCCTCACTCTCTCTAGAGGCCTTGGCCAGAGGTACCTCCCCCTCACAGTGGTGCTAGAGTAGGGTACCCCACTGCCTAGTTGCTTTCGTATAATACCACACACTTTTTGTGGTATAGAAATACTCCCAAGTATTGTTATAATGCCCAAATACCTTAGCCGTATACCTTGTAGTATTCTAAGGTTATACACATCTGAAAAGCCAGAGAAATCTTGTTATACTTCCCGTCTGTCTGGCAGAAACCACAGGAAAATCTCCATGGTTTGTTGGAGTAGTATGTAGAAGTTGGTTAGAACTTCTAAGGGTAGTTTGGAGCGGGTTGGGCGCGGAGTTGGAGCTAAGCGATTGCCGGGATCGAGCTTTAACTAGGATAATTATGGGCTTATCGAGGTAATTATCTTGTCCTCTATTGTAATTGGAAATTACATATTGTTAGAATATATAGTTGAAGTATACTATATATAGTCTTGAGCGTAGTTATCGGCAATGTCTTTTGACTTAAGCTTTGAATAATACTTACAGCGATGTCTTTGCGACTTAAGCTTTGAATTTAAAGAAGAATCTTGACAGACGTAATTACATGGGGTGTATTACAGTGAGCTTGTGTAGTAATCTTGTGGAGTAGAATTGTGCAGTTCGGGTTAGATGTATGAACCCCCGTTGGCTTGATGGCGGCCCCAGATAGAGGAGGAGTTTCTGTTGTTGCGGGGTGGAGAGTCTTTGAATTTTACGTAGGATGTTACTACGAGGGGATCTAAATGTTAATAAAGCGCCTTGTGGCCTTATAGGTTGAAGTACTACGTGTGGCGCGATCTACTTGGCAGGAGTAGCGGCGGTTGGAAGTACTTGGGCGTTTTGCTATTAGTCGATGCTCGTCGCGAGGTATGTGAACCTCTTCATCTCTTCTGGCATGATATGTGTGAACTATGTAGTGCGGTAGGCGTCATGTGCTAAATGTATTTGATCGGTTTAAAACATAAAGTGTTATAACGACTTTATGGGAAGTTGGTTATAACGACTTTATGTTGGTAGAAAATACTTGTGGTTTTTAAAAGGTATGATTTGAACTATAAGCTGGCGTGTTATGTGTTAATAAAGAACTTGAAGTATTTCAAAGATTTTGAATCATTTGAAAGAAGAAGTAATACTTGATTTGTTTTGAAAACTTAAGAGTTATGCTAGCTTTATGGAAAGTTAGGTATAACGTCTTAAGAATGTTTCTTGATTTTGGAAATCGAATGTGTATCGACAAACCAGCTGCGTTTATGTAACGACCCGTTAGGGGCGTTCTTGGTGCCTTACCTGGGCACCTAGTGATACATCATCGAGAAAATCAGCGGAACATAAAACATGAGTCATTTAACAAGAGATATAATAAATAAGCAGGCCAACCAAAAGCGATTTGCCTTGGTATATACATAAAACACGAGCAGTTTAATCCTTTTACAACCACACTTGGCAGTACTACGGACCTCTAAGATATCTGATGACTATGGCGGGACGGGCCCGCCATACCACAGATGTACAGAACCTACAACTCGGGAACACTGCAAAGATAAGCCTCGAGAAAGCGGGCTTGAATCTGTTGGCGTGATCCATGGCGAGGATCCACGGCGATGTACCTCTACTGCGGCATGAGCGGCCCGAAGAGTCGATCTGGCAATACCAAGTATGTGAAGCTATGCAATCGTAAATGAAATCATACTAGTCTATATAAGCGGGAGACATGTATGATAACCAAACTACGATTCCTGACATAAAGCGATCATCACTCGATATAACTATGGGTCTCGCGCCCGCATCAATCGAGTTCGCATTATGGCGCGTACCGGAATCTGCATCGGTGTAGACATGTCCATGATGCGACAATAATACCAATGTCCCGTGGCCACGTACCCCGGAATTCTGCATCGGTGTAGACGTGTCCATGTGACCTCAGCAACAAGGCAATCAAATGGAAGCATACGTGCGCTACGCGTCGTGTCGTATGTCGAAAGGAAAAATAAGACAACATTCCAAATGGGCGCATACGTGCGCTACGCATCGTGTCGGTATGTCGAAGGAAATATAAGACAACATTCCAAATGGGCGCATGCAAGTGCGCTACGCATCGTGTCGGTATGTCGAAGGAAACAACAAGCGGTAATCTAAATGGAAGCATGCGATGCGCTACGCGTCGTGTCGGTATGTCCATAGCGATGCACAACAATAATACTATCAGCGAGGAGCGTGCGAGTGGAATTTCTCGTCAGCGCTGCGCGTCCAGTAAGTTCTCAACAAGTCAACCGACCACTCGAGAGGCAGCGGTAACCGCAAATACAGCGCTTTGCACAACAAAGGTTATCGCGATAAGCATAGCCAAGCTTCACAACAAGCGTAGGCAAGTTTCACAACAACACAAAGTACTTTCATTTTATACCAAAGTCGGGTTTTAACCCCAAAGTACTACATCGTAAGTTCTTTTAAAGAGATCCATTTCTTTTATAAAAGTCACCGATACGTAGTATTAGAATGACCAACCCAGCTTATTTTCAAAACCAAGTAACAACATTCTTTTCTAAGTTCGGTTTGCCTAGTTTGATTACTCAAACTACCGTTTCAAATGGTTTCATAGTTCCCAAACTTAATCACTTGATTCCTTTTTAGAACAATTGAGTAACATATGTCATATATGTGAGTAGTTTATTCTTGTTTATAACGATCTTATTACAATGACCATGATCTAGAAAATGTAATATCATTTTGTCTTATCTTAGCTTACATGCGGATGGAGGTTTCTCTGGTTTTAATACAACACGTCATTATTGATACATTTTCCTTTTATTAGCAGCTGCGGTGGTGCAGCCGATACATTACGATTCGAAATCGGTAAAACATTATCCCTTTAAAAACCAAGTACTCATTACTCACGAATGAGGTTTCACACAAACATCACATTAAAACAAATAAGTTAAGTCTCTTATCTTATAAGATCAAGTCTCTTAACTTCTAACGTGATAAACCATTTTCACTTACATAAGGTCGTTATAACTAACTTCCCGTAAAGCTATTATAACACCTATGTTTTAAACCAACCAAATCACTTAGCGTATGCGTCTACCGTACTACATAGTTCACTGACAACATGCTAGAAAAGATAGGAAGAGGTTCGCGTACCTCGCGACGATTTATCGACAATAAGCAAAATGCTCCAGTACTACAACGCACTAGCCCTTTCCACTCCTCGAGTAGAATACGCTACTCTTGTCTTTCACTATAAAGGTCAAAGCGTCTATTAACCCCAAAACACAAGTTTCTATCTTTACATAGAAAATTCGTGACCTCCCCACATGACAGCGTAAATCTCCTCTCTATCAGTAGCTACCAAGCTTGACGGGGTTTACGTCTACCGGGCGTGTACAATTCTACTCGATATACTACACAAGTCTACTGTCTGATCTATGTAAATACAGTTCGATTCGATTCTTTATTCTTGAGCTTAAGTCAAAGACATTGCGAATACTAAGTAGTTCCGTATATAGTATACTTGACTATATATTCAACCAAACATGTAATTTCCAATTCTGATAGAGAACAAGATAATTACCTCGATAAGCCCAAAATTATCCGAGTTTAATGTCGCTCACGAGCAAGGTTTAGCTCGCTCAGTGCGCTCGAACCACTCCGAACAACCCTTAGAAGTTCTAACCAACCTGCTCATCATCAACCAACTATGAAGATTTCCTTAGGGTTTCGGTTTGAGACTAAAGGACAAAGGTAGTATTTCCGGACTCTACGTAAAGAGGTATCTTTGGAATACTACAAGGTACAAGGCTAAGGTATTTTGGGCATTATAGCAATACTAGGGAGTATTTCTATACCACAACAAAGGGTATTATCACGAAAACAACTAGGCTAGGGGGTGCCCGCGGCCAAGCCTCGCTCAAAGGGGGCCTCGGCCAAAGCTCATGAGGGGAGGGCTTTGGGCGATTTCAACTCATGAGGAGAGATTTGAAGACTTGGAAAATGATTTTTGGATGAAGAAAGTTCATCGACTAAGGGGTATTTATAGCAAACCCAAAGGCCAACCAATGGCGAAGATCTAGCCAAGTGCAAGGCAAGTGTAAGGCGAATCAAGCCAAGTGCACCACTAGACCCTACTCCCCAAAACCCTCGCGAATATCTACGCAAATATCAGCGCGACGCCCGCCGATTCGGCCAAGTCGCCGCGCGCTTCCATTGTGAGGTGACACATGTCACCCTCCGTTGGTCGAGAATGTTTCGTCTCTCGGAAAAATCCAAAAATACAAAGCGACATGGCGGAATTTTCCGCCGCAGTTCTGTAAGCGTTTAGTCGGCGACTCTAGCAGGGTGTTGTGCACAAAGGTAACCGGCCAAGCCACTGGCGGGGTGACGCGTGTCACCCTCCTGTTAGCCCTCAGCGTCTTCGAAAAATATCCACAATGGCCAAAATCTAGAAAACAAAGTGGGCCCCTGGCCGTAAATTTCTCCGTGGGCCCAGTGACCATTTCAGAAAATAAAATCTCAAAATTCTAATATAATTTAAGAAGCCCACATGCAAATCAGGAATCAATTCTTATTAACGAACCTTTTCTTCACAAATAGCAGGAACTTTTAGTGAAAACTGCATCTTTCTTTCTTTTCAAAATTTACGCCGTACTCTGTACGTCGTCCTCACATATATACCACTGCAACTACGAGGTATAACATTCTCCTCGCCAGAAACATTCGTCGAATGTTCATTCCAGGCGGATATCGATGAAGTTCCTCTAACAAGTTGTCAGCGCCACGGCAGCGCGAAATAACACGTTATCTTCCTTCCTTACTCGTCGTGCCTTCTCGAACACTTGAACTCTTCTAGTATCGTACCACACTTGATCATCGCTTGATTCCCAAAACCTTGAGTCACCACCTCGAACTTGGTCATCTCTGGCGTAATATCCCAAGGCCATTCGGCCTTCGCGAGCGATTGGTCGAGCGCGTCCACAAACTCATCGATGGTCGTCTAAACTCGGGCCTAGCACCCTCGTGACCCTACCACTGGCGGGACCACCCGAGCGGCCCGCTGAGCCGGGTTCTGGGTTGACCCATAAATGGTCCTAAGCCCGACCCCGGCCGTGCAAACTCTTGTTCCCGATTGAACAATCTTACTAATTCACGTCATGAAAGCTACCACTTCCGTCTCACACTACCCACGGACTTATCACACAAATAAATCCCGCGTATACTACTCGCCCTTATAAGGTCAAACATAAAGCGAATCTTTTACTCGAGGCGACCTTACCTCTAGGTCTCGATCGTGAAATAGTCTAAGGTTCACACTTACCGTGCCTCATGCGTATCCTTCCGACTAACCGTGCATTTTAACTCACGCGTATCACGATGCTATCCGTACATAGCACACGATAATGAGATCATCATAACAAGCATACCAAAACTCTAGAGGTTAAGGATATGCACAAGCTCTGCTCGGCTCTAATCATAGGCACATACTGCGTGCATGCTGTAGAAGGTGATGAACCGGCCACGAGATCTGAAGGTGAGTCGTAACATCCGCGCTTCCCTTGGTAGGGCGGTTCCTCGCCAAAATGGCCTGCTGTCGCATGCAAAACAAACTCCCAATCTAGCGACACTCTCCAAAATGGAGTCTACCTGATAGTCCGCAGCGAGGTAGGGGTGGCTTGGTGGTTAACACCTGCTCTGCGAAAATCTGAACCCTTGGAGCCACGACTGCTCACGAAGGCGGTGGAGGACCACTCTGTACGGTGGGGTATATAACTAACTTCTTTGCTGAGGCGGTCCGCCTCGAAAGCCGCCGAAGGACCTGCTAGTCACGGCCTCTTCTGTGATCCGGGTTATTAGTCGACCCCTCGTGCCTCGCGTCTGGTGCGTGAGCTGCGTGCGGGCAATGTCGTGCGGTGAAGAAAACACCCGCAAGATTCGGCCATATAATCATCAAGCGGTGGCGTGGCGATGCACCTATCCTCCATATCTGCAACTAAGCGCGAGGGACATGTCGAGCGAAGAATCGAACTCGACATTGTACTCCACGGCGGTCGCCTCTGCATCTCGATAACAAAAATCGTCGGCCCGTGCCCTCGCCATCTGCGGAGGCGAAGTGCGTGAGAAAGCCCGAAAACTCATCCCGTCTGCGGAGTGCATGCTCTCCCGGGAAAGCTCCGTAGAATCAAACCGATCGGCTGCGGTATCACGCGGCCGTCACGAACAAAGTCCTGGACTCGGTTTACGAAGCCTTGATCACCGCGTGATCGCTATAGCTGGGATGAACTCCTGCGGATCATCCTCGAGCCTCGACCCGTAAAACTCTGGCGGGCTACAACTCGAGAAAGTCCGTAGCCTCGAACTATCTGCTCGGGGTGAACGGCTGGTGCTCACTGGGCGGGCTGCTGCGTCGGCTGTCTCATGTCGGCCACAACCACGGCCGATAAGCGGGCCATCTCGCGTGACCCGTCTCCTGCTCCGGTGTGGGGTGGAGGCTCAGTCTTGTAGTCTCGTCAGCCCTGCTGCGGCTCTAAGCTCTCTTTGGTCTTTGGCGGCGTCGCGAAACCAGCCGTCTGAAGCCTGACCTCAGTCTTGTGCGGGCTGCGCCTGCGTACTCCTCTGTATCTCACTAGCGGCACCTCGGCTGCCTTGCCTACAGGCTCTGGTTGCCTTCTTGCGGAGGCATAAGCGGTAAAAGCGAGATCGTCGGAGAGGTACAACTTCTTTCTGACTCTGAGGCGCGATCTCGGAATGAGAAGAATGGAAACCAATCCTAAATGTCCTATAGCCTCACGATTATAGATGTGGTGCGCAACACGCGATAATCAAGACTACTACTAGACGCGATGCATAGACACTTTCAGGATTAGCGCTCGATACCACTTTTGTAACGACCCGTTCGGGGCGTTCTGGTGCCTTACCAGGCACCCTGATACATCATCGTCGAGAAAATCAGCGGAACATAAAACATGAGTCATTTAACAAGAGATATAATAAATAAGCAGGCTGACCAAAAGCGATTGCCTTGGTATATACATAAAACACGAGCAGTTTAATCCTTTTACAACCACACTTGTATTACTCGAACCTCTAAGATATCTGACTATGGCGGGGCGGGGCCCATGTACCACGAATGTACAAGAACCTGACTCGAGGAACACTGCAAAGATAAGCCTCGGAGAAAGCGGGCTTGAATCTGTTGGCTTGTGATCACATGGCGAGGATCCACGGCGATGTACCTACTGCGGCGTGAGCGCGGCCCCGAAGAAGTCGATCTGGCAGTACCAAGTATGTGGCCATGCAATCACGTAAATGAAATCATACTAGTCTATATAAAGCGGGAGACATGTATGATAGCAAACTACGATTCGCGACATAAAGCGATCATCACTCCGATATAACTATGGGTCTCGCGCCCACGTCAATCGAGTTCGCATTATGGCGCGTACCCGAATCTTGCGCCGGTGTAGACATGTCGTGATCGACAATAATAATACCAATGTCCACGCGTACCGGAATTCTGCGCCGGTGTAGGCGTGTCCGTATGACCTCAACAACGACGGCAATCAAATGGAAGCATGCGTGCGCTACGCGTCGTCGGTATGTCGAAAGGAAAAATAAGACAACATTCCAAATGGGCGCATGCGATGCGCTACGCGTCGTGTCGGTATGTCGAGAAATATAAGACAACATTCCAAATGGGCGCATACGTGCGCTACGCGTCGTGTCGGTATGTCGAAGAAACAACAAGGCGGTAATCTAAATGGAAGCATGCGATGCGCTCGCGTCGTGTCGATATGTCCGTAGCGATGCACAACAATAATACTATCAGCGAGAGGCGTGCGTGGAATTTCTCGTCGCTGTAAGCGCGTCGAGTAAGTTCTCAACAAGTCAACCGACCTCCATTGAGGCAGCGGTAACACGAAATACAACGCTTTGCACAACAAAGGTTATCACGATAAGCATAGCCAAGCTTCACAACAAGCGTAGGCGAGTTTCGCAACAACACAAAGTACTTTCATTTTATACCAAAGTCGGGTTTTAACCCCAAAGTACTACATCGTAAGTTCTTTTAAAAGAGATCCGTTTCTTTTATAAAAGTCACGATACAGTAGTATTAGAATGACCAACCACTTATTTTCAAAACCAAGTAACAACATTCTTTTCCTAAGTTCGGTTTGCCTAGTTTGATTACTCGAAACTTACCGTTTTCAAATGGTTTCATAGTTCCCAAACTTAATCACTTGATTCCTTTTAGAACAATTGAGTAACATATGTCATATATGTGAGTAGTTTATTCTTGTTTATAACGATCTTATTCTGACCATGATCTAGAAAATGTAATATCATTTTGTCTTATCTTAGCTTATGCGGATGGAGGTTTCTCTGGTTTTAATACACACGTCATTATTGATACATTTTCCTTTTATTAGCTTTTGCGGTGATGCAGCGATACGTTACGATTCCGAAATCGATAAAACATTATCCGCTTTAAAAACCAGTACTCATTACTCACGAATGAGGTTTCACACAAACATCCACATTAAAACAAATAAGTTAAGTCTCTTATCTTATAAGATCAAGTCTCTTAACTTCTAACGTGATAAACCATTTTCACTTACGTAAGGTCGTTATAACTAACTTCCCATAAAGCTATTATAACACCTATGTTTTAAACCAACCAAATCACTTAGCACGTATGCGTCTCTGTACTACATAGTTCATGACAACATGCTAGAAAAGATAGGAAGAGGTTCGCATACCTCGCGGCGATTTATCGACGATAAGCAAAATGCTCCAAGTACTACAACGCACTGGCCACTTTCCACTCCTCAGTAGAATCGCTACTCTTAGTCTTTCACTATAAAGGTCAAAGCGTCTATTAACCACAAAACACAAGTTTCTATCTTTACATAGAAAATTAGTACACCTCACACATGACAGCGTAAATCTCCTCTCTATCGAGGTAGGCTACAAGCCAACCGGGGTTTACGTCTACCGGGCGTGTACAATTCTACTCGATGTCTTACACAAGTCTACACATGTCTGATCTATGTAAATCTGATTCGATTCGATTCTTTATTCTTGGGCTTAAGTCAAAGACATTGCGAATACTAAGTAGTTCCGTATATAGTATCTTGACTATATATTCAACCAAACATGTAATTTCCAATTCTGATAGAGAACAGATAATTACCTCGATAAGCCCAAAATTATCCGAGTTTAATGTCGCTCTGAGCAAGGTTTAGCTCCTTCGTGCGCTCGAACCACTCCGAACAACCCTTAGAAGTTCTAACCAACCTGCTCGCATCTTGACCAACTATGAAGATTTCCTTAGGGTTTCGGTTTGAGACTAAAAGGACAAAGGTAGTATTTAGGACTCTACGTAAAGAGGTATCTTTGGAATACTACAAGGTACAAGGCTAAGGTATTTTGGGCATTATAACAATACTGAGGAGTATTTCTATACCACAAAGGGGTATTATCTGAAAACAACTAGGCTAGGGGTACCCCGGCCAAGCCTCGCTCAAAGGGGGCCTCGGCAGCTCCACGAGGAGGGCTTTGGGCGATTTGACTCCAAAGGAGAGATTTCAAGACTTGGAAAATGATTTTTGGATGAAGAAAGTTCATCGACTAAGGGGTATTTATAGCAAACCCGAAGGCCGACGATGGCGAAGATCTGCCAAGTGCAAGGCAAGTGTAAGGCGAGATCAAGCCAAGTGCACCACTAGACCCTACTCGTAAAACCCTGCGAAATATCTACGAATATCTGGCACCACTTGCCCTCGATTCGGCGAAGTGCGCCCATATCTTCCGTTGTGAGGTGACACATGTCACCCTCCGTTGGTCGAATGTTTAGTCTCTCGGAAAAATCATAAAAATACAAAGCGACATAGCGGAATTTTCCCGCGAATTCTGTAAGCGTTTAGTCAACGACTCTAGCAAGGTGTTGTGCACAAAGGTAACCGGCCCGAGCCACTGGCGGGGTGACACGTGTCACCTCATTAGCCCTCAAAAAGCGTCTTTGAAAAATATCCTGATGGCCAAAATCTAGAAAACAAAGTGGGCCCCACAAGCGTAAATTTCTCGTGGGCCCAGCGTGACCATTTCCGAAAATAAAATCTCAAAATTCTAATATAATTTAAGAAGCCCACATACCAAATCAGAATCAATTCTTATTAACGAACCTTTTTCTTCACAAATAACAGGAACTTTTAGTGAAAACTCAGCATCTTTCTTTCTTTTCAAAATTTACAGCCGTACTCTATACGTCGTCCTCACATATATACCACGCAACTACGAGGTATAACAGTTTATAAGAGGAAATGTTTTAATAATTAAGTATTATTAAAACGTTAGAAACTTCATCTGCATAGAAAGTAAGATGAGACAAAATGATATTTCTAGATCATGGTTCTTTGTAATAAGATTGTTATAAACAAGAATATCCTACTCACATATAAGACTTATGTTTCTCAGATAGTTTAAAGGAGAATTATATTCTTAAATGAATAAGACTATGAACTACGAAACCTTTCTAAAATGAGAAACTTGAACATTGGAAATTAGGCAAACTTGATCATTGGAAAAGAATGTTGCTACTTGACTTTACAAAGAGAAGTAATTGATTTACTTTAAAAGGATAGTCACTCTATTTTTATACTACGGATATTGTGTGACATTGTGAAAGTGCGATATCTTTTAAAGAGTTAATGTATGAAGTACTTTGGGGATAAAACCCGAACTTGTTGGCGTATAGTAGAAAGTACCTTGTGTGTATAACTTGATTGTGTTGGTTTGTGATAGCACAGTAATACTTTCTTGTTGATTGATAAGTAAACATGCTAGGATGCTCGTGTGTTAGTATCTTGTGATGTGGTGTAAAGGGGTTTCCTTTGTTGTGCTTATGTTGCTTAACGATAATGTTGTGTTAGTATTTTACATCACTCATCTCTTGAGATGATTAGGGGTTAAGCGCCCTCCGTCTGGGGTAGACTTCGGCGGGTCGATGGACCTATGATTGAGGAAATACCTCATGCGAGTCCCGAGGGCCTATGCGGGCTACGAGAGTTCGAGTTAGTGTCGTCCTTTATGGGCATGCGGTCCGTGGCCGTGCGGACTGCGAAGTCGGGGCGATGCGGGAGTAGCTACCCTCGATGCGAGGAATACCTCATGCGGGCGATGAGATTGGCCTATCACGGTGCGGGAGTTCGAGGTTAGGCAGCGTACATTGATCTGCGGGCAAGTGGCGGCTTTGATCATGTGGCGGTCTGAGCGGATCTTATGATCTGATTCATGACCTTGTTGATGCGTAGGTTTTTAGTAGTCGGCTATGCCTTCGTACTTACCGTCTGATTTATTATGACACGGTGGGACACGGTGTTCATGTGTGTTCCTTGGTGCTTTTATATCATAGGCTGGCGGTGAGGAAGGTATTCCACGGGCATGATTGATGTTGTGGGCACGAGACCCGTTGTTATACTTGAGTGATGACTTGAGGCGTGAGTCACGACTTGACATATTGCTTTGTTGTAAGCGTAGTTTGGTTATCATACATATCTCTGCTTTATATATTGCTATGATTTCATTTACGGTATGTATTTTGATTTCACATACTCGGTACATTTTTGTTATCTTGACCTCGCCCGAAGTGCGTTAAATGCGCGAGTTGAGAGTACACCGATCGTTGATCCTAGCTCTCGAGTCACGATTTGGCGTTAGGAAGCTCGTTTCTCGGAGGCTTATCGATGGTATAGTCCTGTCGTAGTAAGTGTTTACATTCGGGGGTTTGGCGGGGCCTGTCCGCCATGGTTGTCATATCATTCGTAGAAGTGCATGTAATCTTGTTGTGGCGGGGTTTGTAAAAAGTTAAACTATTCATGTTGAAAAAGTTGTCATTTTATATCTGCGAAAAGCGAGTTTTATCAGTTATTATTTCATATTTCATAATATGTCTTGTATCGTTTATGTTCGTGATTACTGCGATGTTGTATCACTAGGGTGCGGGGTAAGGCACGATCACGGGCCGAGAATCGGGTCGTGACAAAAGTGGTATCGAGCGATTAATCCTCGGAAAGTGTCTGAGCCGTATCGATGGAGTCTTGATTATCGGTGTGTTGTGCACCACCCAATAATCGAGGAGGCTATAGGGTATTTAGGATTGGTTTCTATTCTTCTCACTCTGAGATCGTGCCTTAGAAGGCTGTGTTGTAAGTTGGACCCTCAGCGAAATTATTTCCACATGGTTATGCCTCGCGTAGCAACCGGGCGGGAGAGCAGCGTAGGAGGCTGCGAGTAAGTCTGAGAGGTTCACGTGGGCCTGAGCCCAATCATCACACAGGTGGTGCTTCGTTCGGGGAGTTTTGCGGCGTCGCTGCCGAGTTTAGTCTGTGGCGGCGGTTCCTCTGCGGCCATGACATTTGAACGCCCGATTCACGGCCAAAGAGCAGAATTTAGATTGCAAAGCGACCACATTACTAGCTATGGATTTGACTACGAGAGTATCCGATGTATCGCGAGTCTTGATGACTACCTAAGAAGGTTGTGCAAGTAATCCTTGATTGGGCTTGAGCATGGCACGTATGCGGGCTTATGCGCGGCCGAAGCGTAGAGATCGGCGGGTTAACGAAGGGCGAGAGGAGGCGAGCGGCAAGGTCGCTGGTAACTTTCGAGGCAAGTCGCCTCGCGGATTGGATATGCACCTCGCTTGATCGCAGTGGTCTTCGCGGATATCGGGGCGTTCGGAGTATGCGAGGAGTTAGTTAGAACTCGGGGCTTAGGTTCCGATGTGAGCGTCATCGGGGAATGTCGTCTTTTAGTTGGTACTTGTAGTACCTGCGGCAGTCAGGGCAATGTGTCGAGAGAGTGTCATTGTAGGAGGACTTAGCCTTGAGTTGGTGGGTAGTTACCGTCATCTTGTAGCTATATCGCCTACAGGCGAGTTTGATTTGAGCGACTAAGGGAGTGAAGCGATAGATATAGATATATCTTTAACCCTCACAGAGATCGGTATGTGTGATAAGGTGAGTATGCCTTAAGTGCTATGTTACGATAGCGATGTGTTAGTAGTGATTAGTTCATGTTTTTTTAACATAGTATTATTTTGGGGTATAGAGAAGGTGTGAGCCTTAGAGCTTTGCGTAGAGACCTTAGAGGTGAGGCCGTCTCGAGAAAGGTGTAGTGTTATGTTTGACCCTTATCGGAGTGCATAGTGCACGTGAGTTATGTTTGGGATAGGTCCCTAGTAGTGTGGAATGAAAGGGGGTAGTTGAGCTAAGAAGGCGCTAGGTTTTGAAGCGTGATTTGTGAGATTGTTAGAATCGGGAGCTAGTATTGTGCGGCGTTGCGGGTCGGGTTGAGGCCACGTTGGGTCAACCGCGGCGTGTTTGGTGGTGGGGTCGGGTTGTGGTGGTCCGCCTTGTGTTAGGGTTGTGAGGGTGTTAGGCCCGAGTTTAGTTAACGTGTACGTTCGTGGATGCGTTCGGCCGTGGTGGTCGATGAGGCAGCCCGTCGTGTTCTTGATCGGGACCATTCACTCGGCGGTGTTGGTACGTGAGAAAGGTTGTAAGGCTGCGCAGGTGCCTACGCCGCCTTATGGCGACAGTGGAGCCAGGTTGCGGTATTGTTGTTGTTCTGGAAGTTTTGCCAAGCATGTGTTAAGAACTCAGTGAGTCTCGAATCGCGTTCGCCCTCGGGCGGTGTTTGGATTTCGAGGATAGTTGTGGGGATTGTTGTCTCTGTGGAGGTAGTGTTTAAGCTACCATTTCGGTGTTCGGATGTCGCCTTTTGAGGCCTTGTAGAGGCGGATGTGTAAGTCGCCCGGTCGAATGGTTCGATGTTGGCAAGATTGAGATAGTTGGTTGAGCTTGTTCCGGTAATTTGTGGATAGAGTAAAGCTTGTCTAGAAGAGGTTACGGCGGCTCGGAGAAATCGTGCGGATAATCGGCGGCGGCTTAGAGTTGAGTTGGTGGTCGGTCTTCTTGAAAGTACCACCGGGGTGGGTGTGGCGAGTTTTGGAATACGAAGGAACTTAGCTTGTGTTACTTTGGGCCCTTTTGTGTTCATGTGAAGGATAGGCGGGTTGCCTATATGTTAGCTTTTCTTGTCAGAGCTTAGGAGGCGGTATGTCGATCTTCGTATTGTTATGATCGGAAAGTATCGGAGATCCATCAGTGTTCCGCTTTTAATGATGACCGCGTTAGAAATAGTGACCGAGTTTTGGAAGCGGCGTGTCAGAATGTGGTAAGAGTTGAGTGTCTGACAGGCTCGGGGATCGCATCTGACGGTACCGTTTGTTGGGTCGTCGAACAAGGCTCGCGACAAAGTGACAAAAGTGGTACCATTTGTTGGAGTCGCTGAGAAGGTTAATGCCTCGAGCAAAGTGACAAAGTGGTATCTACGGCGAGTAAAGAGAAGCGAGCATGTATGGCGGGCATTGATGTGATCATTTCTTTTGTAAAGAGAAGGTCACGAAGGAAGTATATTTTAGACCCGGTGAGGAGTGTTTTGTGGTGATGATTAGAGGTGTTTCCTCGTGAACTTTGATGTAAGTATTTACGCAGGTGCAGCTGTGGCAGGATTGTTCTCGTAAGTATAGTAGTGAAGACTATCTTGGCGCCGTTTGTTTGAGACTTAGAAGGAACATTCGGGACGAATGTTTCTAAGGAGGAGAATGTTATACCAGTATTTTGAGTATGCGTGGGGCGTGCGTAGAAAATTTGAAACTTACTAAGGCTTGGCGAATTAATTTTGTTCCAACACGTTTAGAGTCATTTTTAAATGAAAGCGTTTTCCACGACTTTCGTAGGGAATTTCGGCTATGTCATTTTAATTTTTGCGGATTTTTAGAGGCGAAACATTTTGGACCAGCGAGAGGCGACACTTGTCACCCGCCGAGTTGGTGGAGTGATGGCGGTAGCTTGGCGAAAGGTGTGCATTAGTTGGTAGGATATTTTTGTGTGTTGATTGATAAGTGGGACCCACACACATCTAAATCTTGGCCTACACTTGCCTTGCACTTGGCATGATCTTGGCGTTGGTTGGCCTTCACTTGACTATAAATACCACCTTTGGAAGACAAATTCATCCACAAATTTGCCTAAGTCTTGAAAGCTCTCCTTCTCCCTCCCACTTTGTGTTGAGTTCGGCCAGAGGCCTCCCTCTCTGAGGCCTTGGCAGAGGTACCTCCCCACTCCTAGTGGTGCTAGCAGTAGGGTACCCACTGCTAGTTGCTTTCGTATAATACCCCACTTTTTGTGGTATAGAAATACTCCCCAGTATTGTTATAATGCCCAAATACCTTAGCCGTATACCTTGTAGTATTCTAAGGTTATACATCTGAAAAGCCAGAAATCTTGTTATACTTCCGTCTGTCACCAAACCGAAATCTAAGGAAAATCTCCATGGTTTGTTGGAGTAGTATGTAGAAGTTGGTTAGAACTTCTAAGGGTAGTTTAGGCGGGTTGGGCGCGGAGTTGGAGCTAAGCGATTGCCGGGATCGACTTTAACTAGGATAATTATGGGCTTATCGAGGTAATTATCTTGTCCTATTGTAATTGGAAATTACATATTGTTAGAATATATAGTTGAAGTATACTATATATAGTCTTGAGCGTAGTTATCGGCAATGTCTTTTGACTTAAGCTGAATAATACTTACAGCAATGTCTTGCGACTTAAGCTGAATTTAAAGAAGAATCTTGGTGACTGTAATTACATGGGGTGTATTACGATAGACTTGTGTAGTAGTCTTGTGGAGTAGAATTGTACCGTTCGGGTTAGATGTATGAACCCACTGGTTGGCTTGATGGCGGCCCAGATAGAGGAGGAGTTTCTGTTTGTTGCGGGGAGAGTCTTTGCGAATTTTACGTAGGATGTTCTCTGAGGGGATCTAAATGTTAATAAGCGCCTTGTGGCCTTATAGGTTGAAGTACTCGTGTGGCGCGATCTACTTGGCAGGAGTAGCCGGCGGTTGGAAGTACTTGGGCGTTTTGCTATTAGTCGATACTCGTCGCGAGGTATGTGAACCTCTTCATATCTCTTCTAGCATGATATGTGTGAACTATGTAGTGCGGTGAAGCGTCGTGTGCTAAATGTATTTGATCGGTTTAAAACATAAAGTGTTATAACGACTTTATGGGAAGTTGGTTATAACGACTTTATGTTGGTAAGAAAATACTTGTGGTTTTTAAAAGGTATGATTTGAACTATAGCGGCGTGTTATGTGTTAATAAAGAACTTGAAGTATTTCAAAGATTTTGAATCATTTGAAAGAAGAAGTAATACTTGATTTGTTTTGAAAACTTAAGAGTTATGCTAGCTTTATGGAAAGTTAGGTATAACGTCTTAAGAATGTTTCTTGATTTTGGAAATCGGAATGTGTATCGACAAACCAACTGCGGCGTTTATAAGAGGAAATGTTTTAATAATTAAGTATTATTAAAACGGTAGAAACTTCCATCTGCGTAGAAGCTAAGATGAGACAAAATGATATTTCTAGATCATGTTCTTGTAATAAGATTGTTATAAACAGAATATCTACTCAGTATAAGACTTATGTTTCTCGGATAGTTTAAAGGAGAATTATATTCTTAAATGAATAAGACTATGAACTCTGAAACCTTTCTAAAATGAGAAACTTGAACATTGGAAATTAGGCAAACTTGATCATTGGAAAAGAATGTTGCTACTTGACTTTACAAAGAGAAGTAATGGATTTACTTTAAAAGGATAGTCACTCTATTTTATACTACGGATATTGTGTGACATTGTGAAATGCGTATCTTTTAAAGAGTTAATGTATGAAGTACTTTGGGGATAAAACCCGAACTTGTTGGCATATAGTAGAAAGTACCTTGTGTGTATAACTTGATTGTGTTGGTTTGTGATAGCACAGTAATACTTTCTTGTTGATTGATAAGTAAACATGCTAGGATGCTACGTGTGTTAGTATCTTGTGATGTGGTGTAAAGGGTTTCCTTTGTTGTGCTTATGTTGCTTAACGATAAAGTGTTGTGTTAGTATTTTACATCACTCGTCTCTTGAGATGATTAGGGGAGTTAAGCGCCTCCGTCTGGGGTAGACTTCGGTAGTCGATGGACTATGATTGAGAATACCTCGTGCAGTCCCGAGGGCCTATGCGGGCTACGAGAGTTCGAGTTAGTGTGTGTCCTTTATGGGCATGCGGTCCGTGTGGCCGTGCGGTGCGAAGTCGGGGCGATCTTGGGAGTAGCTACCCTCGATGCGGGAATACCTCATGCGGGCGATGAGATTGGCCTATGCGGGCTGCGGGAGTTCGAGGTTAGGCAGCGTACGGTGATCTGCGGGCAAGTGGCGGCTTTGATCATGTGACGGTCTAGGCAGATCTTATAATCTGATTCATGACCTTGTTGATGCGTGGGTTTTTAGTAGTCGGCTATGCCGTACTTACCGTCTGATTTTATTATGACACAGTGGGACACGGTGTTCATGTGTGTTCCTTGGTGCTTTTATATCATAGGCTGCCGCGGTGAGGAAGGTATTCCACGGGCATGATTGATGTTGTGGGCACGAGACCCGTTGTTATACTTGAGTGATGACTTGAGGCGTGAGTCCACGACTTGACATGGCGCTTTGTTGTAAATTGTAGTTTGGTTATCATACGTATCTCTGCTTTATATATTTGCTATGATTTCATTTACGATTATGTATTTTGATTTCACATACTAAATTTTTGTTATGCTTGACCTCGCCGAAGTGCGTTCATCTGCGAGTTGAAGTACGCGATCGTTGATCCTAGCTCTCGAGTCCGATTTGACGTTGGGAAGCTCCGTTTCTCGGAGGCTTATCGGTGGTATAGTCCCTGTCGTAGTAAGTGTTTACATTCGGGGTTTGGCGGGGCCACTGTCCCGTGGTTATCATATCATTCGTAGAAGTGCATGTAATCTTGTTGTGGCGGGGGTTTGTAAAAAGATTAAGCTGTTCGTGTTGAAAAAGTTGTCATTTTATATCTGTAGAAAAGCAAGTTTTCTCAGTTATTGTTTCATATTTCATAATATGTCTTGTATCGTTTATGTTCGTGATTACTGCGATGTTGTATCACTAGGGTGCGGGTAAGGCACGATCCGGGCCGGAATCGGGTCGTGACAAACCTACAACTCGAGGAACACATACCAAAGATAAGCCTGCGAAGGAGCGGAGCTTGATGCTGTTGAAAGGTGATCCTAAGCGGGGATCGGCGGCCGATGTACTTCTGCGGCATGAGCGCCCCCAAAGGAGGTCGATCTGGCGGTACCAAGTATGTGGCGAAAATCTGCGATTAAATCATAACGATCTATATAAGCGGGAGACATTTATGATAGCAAAATACGATGCTGTGACATAAAGCGATCCGTCGGGGACTCGCGCCTCAAAGTCATAACTCAAATATAACTATGGGTCTCACGCCCACAACATCAATCATGTTAGCATCATGGCCACATGCCGGAGTTGCGCCGGTGTAGACATGTCCATGATGCAACAATAATAACAATGCCGCGTGGCGTACCGAGTCTGCGCCGGTGTAGACACGTCCGTATAACATCAACAATATATCGGGTGATCAACCTGCCGCGTAGCCCGAATTCTGCATCGGTGTAGACATATCCATGTAACCACAATAACTATATATCGCGTAATCAACCTGCGCGTAGCCGCGTGCCGGAGTCTGCGTCGGTGTAGACATGTCCATGTAACCACAATAAGTCAGCGGCCTCAGCGAGGCGCGGTAGTCTAAACACAATTCTACAATCAAGGCTATCACAACAAGCATAGGCGAGTTACACAACAACAAGCATAGGCAAGTTATACAAAAACAAGCGTAGGCAAATTATACCTGACTCAAGGTACTTCCGTTTTATATCAAAGTCAGGGTTTAACCTAAAGTACTAAATCGTTAAATTCCTTTTAAAGAGATCCATACCTTTTATAAAAATCACCGATACGTAGTATAAAATAGAGTGACTCGCATTTTTAGCAAACCAAAACACTTCTCCTTTTAAAGCCAAGTTATCACATTAAAACGATGATAAAACCCTTAACTTTTGTTTTCATAAAGTCGTTATAACTAACTTCCCATAAAGGCATTTGTTATAACACTTTATGTTTTAAACCAATTTAAGACATAACAATGCCTTTCCTTTTTCCTAAAGTTCGGTTGCCTAATTCCAATTACTCAAGTCTCTTTTTAGAAAAGTTTCATAGTTCAATGTCTTAATCTCTTTTAAAACAATTGAATAATATATGCCATATGTGTGAGTAGTTTATTTTATAACCATCTTTATTAAAGCAGCCATGATCTAGGAAATGTAATATCATTTGTCTCATCTTAGATTCTATGCAGATGGAGGTTTCTACTGGTTTTAATAATACTTCATTATTCATTACATTTTCCTTTATTGACGCTGCAGTGGTTTGGCGATACTCCTTCTGATTTCCGAAATCAGTAAAACATTATTCCCTTTTAAAAACCAAGTACTCATTACTCACGAATGAGGTTTCACACAAAACTCATATTAATTCATTAAGTTAAGTCTCTTATCTTATAAGATCAAATCTCTTAACTTCTAACATCAGTAAACCATTTTCTTTACCTCTCTTAAGACGTTATACCTAACTCCCCATGAAGCTAGTATAACTCTTTTTAAAACCCTTAAAACCAAGTGTTACTCTTCTTTCAAAAATGGTTTCTTAACTCTTTTGACCTACTTCAAGTTTTATTATTCAGGCTTAAGTCAAAGACATTCTTGGTACAACTACGTTCAATTAGCTGCGTCGTCTGCAGTATTATATATTATTGGGCTTAAGTCAAAAGACATTTGCCGTACTATATATATCTTCGCTTTAAAATATTATGCTCGAGTATAGGAAGAATCACATACCTGCGTGGCGATTATCGACTATAAGCAAAATGCTCCACGGCTATAACGGCTAGCCTTGTCCACTTCTAAGTAGCACGTGCTACTTGCAAAACATTCAACCAATAGCGGTTATCGGTCTCTTCTGATCCTATGTAAATCTGATTAACTACTTATATTCTTCTGAAGTGATTTCAGTTCAATCCTTTTCTGTAATATCCTTCTATTACAGTTCAATTCTCTTCTATGAATCTTATATTCATTTCTACTACGACAGTATGTAATTTCCAATTACAATAGAAGGATAGTAGTATTTACCTCGATGAGCCCAAAATTATCCGAGTTTAAAGTCGCTCCTGAGCAACGCTTAGATCCTACTCCGAGTGCTCCAATCCGCTCCAAACAACCCTTAGAAGTTCTACGCAACTTCTACTAAACACTCCAACCGACTATGAAGGTTTTCCTTAGGGTGTCGTTTTTGTGACTGAGGGAAAGTATAATAGTATTTTCCGGGCTTTTCGTATAAAGGGTACTTTGGAAAGTACTACAAGGTATTTGGCTAAAGTATTTTGGGCATTATAACAATACTTGTAGAATACATTTCTACCAAGGGGGGTAGTATTTCGACTAGCACAACTAGGCTAGGGGTTACTCTCGACTGAAGGCCTTCAAGGGGGGAGGGAAGGTAGGGCGAGAGCTTCACCAAGGAGAGGGGGAAGGTTTTCAAGACTTAGAAAATATTTGGATGAAGAAGTTCATCAAGTTAGAGGGGTATTTATAGGTCGAAATGGCCAACCAATGGCGAATTCATCAAGTGTTAGGCAAGTGTAGGGCTAGGATTAAGCCATGTGCACCTTATCCGTCTACCACACCGACTTGCACGAATATCCTACCTACTCCAGCTAAGCCGTCGTCAAGCCGAGGCCATGGTTGCCGTCGATGAGGGTGACAAGTGTCGCCCTCGTTAATCCAAAATATTTCATCTCTCGGAAAAATCCGCAAAAATATAAATGACATGGCGGAATTTTCCCTACGAAAGCGTGGAAGCGTTTAGTCAGCGACTCCTTTCGGTGGTTGTGTACAATTTTGAACCTTTCACAACTTTAAGGCTCGAATTTCTCGTCGTCCTCGCGTCATACCACAAATACGAGGTATAACGAGGTTGACCATGGCAAGCTGACAGGCCAACGCGTCAAGCTCTTGTTTCCCGATCCGGAACAATCTTACCTATCACAGTCGTGAAAGCTACCACTTCCGTTTACCTGACTCGGAATTATCCCACAATACATTTATCGCAAACCAGTATTTCGACAAAGACTAACCGTAAAATCTTTTATTCAAGTCGGCCTTATATCTAAGGTCTCAGCGTGTAATATTCTAAGGTTCATACCTTCACTGACCCACTTATTCTTTCAACTATCCATGTCTCTAAACCACAATACACACAAAGCTATGCATGCATGCACTCAGCATAAAATCATTGTATCACGCATGCAAAACTCTAGAGGTTAAGGATATACACGAAAAGATAGGCGGTTCAAGGGCCGCTAAAGCTGGGAACTTCCACGCGACCTCTGCGTGGCTGCGGTGTATGAACATCTGCCTAGCTATGGAAGGTGAAGAACCCATGGCGATCTGTAATCTGTGCTATCCTACCCGGTGCTACCACAGTCGGACGATCTCTCGCGAGATGGCCTGTTGGCGCAGAATAACAATCCCCAAGTTAGTCGACACTCTCCTTATGAAGTTTTCCCAGCGACCACCTGCGAGACAAGGCGACCTCGTCCGGCGAGCACTCTACTCCCTGAAAATCTGAAACACAGGAGCCACGGCACGCTCACGAATATCCAGAAGGTCGAAGGCGTGGAGGACCACTCTGTCTTGGCGGAGGTACATAACTAGTCTGCTGGCGGCGGTCCGCCTCGAAAGTTATCAAAGGACCTGCTGTTCGCCTCTTGGCTGATCTTGGTCGTTCAGTCGACCTCTCCGCTCCTCGCATCCAAGTGCATAAGCTGCGTGCGGGCAATGTCCGTGCCGGTGAAGAGCTACACCGAACAAGCCTCGCCAAGTAGTCATGAGCGGTGATGTGGCGGTGCACTCTGTCCTCCATCTGGCTACTAGCGGGGACATACCGAGCAATGAGTCGAACTCCACATTGTACTCCGATAAATGCGCCGCTCTGCCTCAGCACCAAAAATCTGTCGGCCGAGCCCTCACTTTGTGGAGGCAAGAAATGTGCAAGAAATGCCTCGAGAACTTCGTTCCATGCGGTGGAAGTGCATGCTCTCCCGAGGCAGCTCGCGAATCAAACGATCATTGCGGTATCACGCGGCCAATGCGAACCTAGGACCACGGCTCGGTCTCCGATGCCTTGATCACTCTCATGATCATTTGTATGTCGGATGAACTCTGCGGATCATCTGTTATACCGTATTTCAGTATATGCGTGAGGCGTGCGTATAAAAGTTTGAGCCTTAAGTTAGGCGAGGACCGAAATTTTGTGCACAACACGAAGGAATCGTTTTTCGGCGAAGCGTTTTCCAAACTGCGAAGGAAAAATACGGATATGTCATTTATTATTTTTGCGGATTTTTCAGAGGCGAAATATTTTGGACCAGCGAGAGGGTGACACTTGTCCCTCAGTGGGCGGCATTAGGAGGGCTTTCCTTGCGCGTTTTTTGTGCTTTCTTTTGGTCAAGGGTTAGGTAGGATATTTTGTGTTGTAGATGGATAAGGACACATGGATAAATCCTCACCCTACACTTACACCCCACTTGTCTTGATCTTGGCCATTGGTTGGCCTATAAATACCCCCTTAGTTGATGAACTTCTTCATCCTAAAATAGTTTCTAAGTATTTAAATTTCTCCCCACTCTCTTGAGAGCTCTGGCGAGCACCCCTCCCCTTTGAGAAAGCCCTTGGCCAGGTACACCCCCTCCTAATTGCCTTGGCGGGTACCCCTACCTAGAGTTGTTTAGTAAAATACACCCCTCTTGGTAGAAATACTCTCCAAGTATAGTTACTATTCCAAAATACCTTGGCCCGAATACCTTGTAGTATTCCAAGGTTACACCTATACTAAAAGCCGGAAATACTATTATACTTCCCTTGATCCAAAAAGCGAAACCCTAAGGAAAATCTTCACGGTTGGTTGAAGTATTAGGAAGAAGTTTCGTAGAACTTCTAAGGGTTATTTGGAGCGGGTTGGAGCACGGAGTAGGAGCTAAGCGTTGCTCGGGATCGACGTTAAACTTGGATAATTTTGGGCTTCAGAGGTAAATAATCCTATCCTTCTATTGTAATTGGAAATTACATCTTGTAGTTAATATAAATGAATATAAGATTCATAGAAGAGAATTGAGCTGTAATATAAGGATATTCTGAAAAGATTTGAGCGAAATCACGTCGAAGAATATTAAAGAAGAAGATTAAAGCGTACTTACATAGGATTGTATTTCTGATGAACTTGTGTAACAACGGGTAGGGAAGTCTTGCCCGATTTTGATAGAATAGTGAAGCCTCTGCTTAGAATGTTCTCTGAGTAGTCTAGACATTGATAGACTTTTATAGCAGTTATAGGTTGAAATCTGCGAGTAGCATGTTCTGCTTGAAAGGTGGGAGGCTAAGCGGGTTATAGGTAATGGGCGTTTTGCTTATAGTCGATAATCGTCGCGGTATGTGATCCTTCATATCCTCTTGAGCATGATATTTTAAAAGAATATATATATATAGTGCGGTGAGCGTCGTGTGTTAGCGAGCGTAGTTGTACGACAATGTCTTTTGACTTAAGCCTGAATAATAATAATCTTGAAGTATTTCAAAAGAATTAAGAAACCTTTTTGAAAGAAGAGTAATACTTGGTTTTAAAAGCTTAAAGAGTTATACTATCTTTATGGGAAGTTAGGTATAACGACTTAAGAGAGATAAAAAGAATTGTTTATTAATTTTAGAAGTTAAGAGACTTGACTTAAATAATTAATATGAGTTTTTGTGTGAAACCTCATTCGTGAGTAATGAGTACTTGGTTTGTAAAAGGAATAATGTTTTACTGATTTCGGAAATGAGAATAAGTATCGAACAAACCACGGCGCTAATAAAGGAAATGTATTTACTAATAAAGTATTATTAAAAGCGATGAAACCTCAATCTGCGTAGAAGCTAAGATGAGACAAAATGATATTACATTTCCTAGATCATGTTTGCTTAAATAAGATTGAATATGAACAAGAATAACCTACTCACATATAAGGCATATGTATCTCAAATTGTTTTAAAGGAGAATTATATCATTAAGTGATTAAAACTATGAACTACGAAACCTTTCGAAAATAAGAAACTTGAGCATTTGAAATTAGGCAAACTTGAACGTTTGGAAAATAATGTTGTTACTTGATTTACAAAGGGAAGTGTTTTGGTTTACTTAAAAGGATAGTCACTCTATTTTTATACTACGGGTATTGTGTGACTTTTGTGAAAAGCGGATCTTTTAAAGAGTTAATGTATAAAGTACTTTGGGGATAGAAACGAAATTGTTAACATAAAGTAGAAAGTACCTTGTGTGAATAACTTGATTGTGTTGGTTTGTGATAGCCTTGTAATACTTTCTTGTTGATTTGATAAGTAAACATGTTAGGATGCTCGTGTGTTAGTATCTGGTGATGTTTTTGTAAAGGGTTTCCACTTGTTGTGCTTATGTTGTTTAACGATAAGTTGTTATGTTATTATATCACATACCCCTTGACTTGTTATACAGGGCTTGCCACCCGATGCGGTCTATCGGCTATGCGGTCTGCGTGACTATGCGGGTGCGGGAGTTCGGGGTTGATCATTAGGGTGTTTTATCCGTCTGAGGATGCCTATGCGATGCAATGTGACTATGCGGTCTATTGAGGCTATACGGACTGCGGGAGTCGAGGAGAATGCAGGGGTTAGCTACCCCGTCGAGAATACCTCATGCGGGTCTATGTGTGACCTATGCGGTGCGGGAGTCGAGGTTAGGCGCATAATGATACTATGGGCGATTAGCCTTGCCGATCATTAGCGGCCTAGAAAAGACGATTCTGATATATCCATTTCGCTCTTGTTTATGTTGTGGCGTGAGACCCGTAGTTATATTTGAGTGATGGCTTTAAGGCGTGAGTCCACGACTTGACATATTTGCTTATTTATTGTGAAGCGTAGTTTGGTTATAAATACGTGTCTCTGCTTTATATAGACTACTATGATTTCATTTACAATATTTTGATTTCACATACTTGGTACTGTTATGCGACCTCGCCCGAAGCTGCGTTCATCTGCGCGGTAGAGTACACGCGATCGTTGATCCTCGCTCATAGGGTCGCGATTCGGCGTTTGGAAAGCTCCGTTTCTCGGAGGCTTATCGATGGTATAGTCCTGTCGTAGTAGGTACTTACATTCGAGGTATGGCGAGACCACATCCGCCATTGTTATCGTATCATTCTTAGAAGTGCAGTAATCTTGTTGTGGCGAGTTTATAAAAGGGAGGTATTTGTTCGGATTCATGTTTTTTTATATATATATGCGAAGGGCAATCTTTCTCGATTAAAGCTGTTTTCTCATTCATATTATATTGTGTCATGTTTTATATTATTGATTACTCGATGTTGTATCACTAGGGTGCGGGTAAGGCACGATCACGGGCAGGTTGGTCGTGACAAAAGTAGTATCAAAGCGATTAATCCTCGGAAAGTGTCTGAACCGTATCTAGTAAGTCTTGATTATCGGTGTGTTGTGCACCACCTGATGTCGAGGCTATAGGATATTTAGGATTGGTTTCCATTCTTCTCACTCCGAGATCGTGCCTTAGAGTTGTGTTATAAGTTGGACCCTCTAACGTATTTCTTTCCCTTACCGTTATGCCTCGCGTAAGGTAACCCGAGAAGGGCAAAGCGGTAGGCTGCGGTAAATCTGAGAGATTCTGAGGGCACAGCCCAATCATCACGAGAGGAGTGCTTCATTCGGGGAGTTCTGCGACATCGCGGCCAGCGGAGTTTAACACGAAGCCGGTTCTACTGCGGCCATGATGTATGAGCCTTGATCCATGGCGAGAGCGGGGTATGGATTGCAAAGAGGCGACCACATTACGAGCTATGGATATAGCAACGAGAAGAATATATTATGTGCTGATTTATCACGGGTCTTGATGACTATCTAAGAGAGGTTGTGAAGAAGTAGCTCTTGATCGAGAATGAGCATGGCTGCGTTGAGCTTATGTGCAACGAGTTGAAAGCGTAGAGTTCGGCGGAGTTAATCGAGCGGCGTGAAGGGCGGTCGGCGAGTCCTTTGGTTACGTTAGGCGAACCACCTCGGCCAATTAGATATGCGCCTCCGCCCGGTCTGATGTTCCTCCGCGGGGTTCGGGGCGTTAGGTATGCGAGTTGGTGAACTCCGGGCTTAGTTCCGGCTATCGTAGGTTCTATCGGCCGGGTTGATTTTCCTCGGTGTTCGCGATGTGGCGGCGTCGTCGGGAATGTCGTCTTTTTTGGTGCTTGATTTACCTGCGGCCGTCAGGGCCATGTGTCGAAAGAATGTGCAAGAAGGAGGACTCAGCCTTCGGGATCAGTGACTAGTTCATCACCTTCCCATCATCGTCAGCAGGCGGGTTTGATTAGAGCGACAAAGGGAAGTGAAGCGGTAGATACGTGTATATCCTTGAACCTCAGAGATTGTAGGTGTGATAAGATAGCGTATCTTAAGTGTTATGTTCGAGATAACATAAGTGTTAATTGTGATTAGAAATCATGGTTAGTTAGCAGGGTAAGATTGGGGCGAGAGAAAGTGGGAGCCTTAGATTTTTATACGTAGGGACCTTAGAGGTAAGGCCATCTCGAGTAAAAGATGTTTTTTTTATGTGTTTGACCCTTATCGGAGTGCATAGTGCACGTGAGATATAGTTGTATAATAAGTCCCTGAGTAGTGTGGTATGAAAGAGGGTAGTTGAACTAAGAAGACCACTAGGTTTTCGTGACTTGATTAGTGAGATCGTTCCGGATCGGGGAACAAGAGTTTTTGCGCGATAGCGAAGTGGGTTGAGGACGATCGCGGGTCAACCGTGACTGTTTTGTGGTGGGGTCGATTCGGGGTTGTCCGCGGTGGTAGGGTCACGAGGGTGTTAGGCCCAAGTTTAGTAAACCAGCGTACGAGTTCGTGGATGCGTTCGACCAGTAGTCGGGCTATTGAGGTCAGCCCATCTTGTCCTTCAGTCAGGACCGTTCACTCGGCAGAGGGTTATGCGAGATGTTACATCAGGAAGGTTGTAAGGCTGCACGAGGTGCCTACTTTCACCTTATGGAAGACAGTGAAGCCCAGGTTGTGGCTATTTCATTTTCCGGAAGTTTTACCAGGCAGGGTTGAGAACTTCGGGTGAGTCTCGATGTCGCGTTCGCCCTCGGGCGGTGTTTGGATTTCAAGGGTAGTGTAAGGATTGTTGCCTCGGTTAAGAGTGTTTTATAACCACCGTTTTGATGTCGGATATCGCCTTACGAAGCCTGCGTAGAGGCGGTAGTGTAAGTTGTCGATCGATTGGTTCGATGTTGGCAAAGTTGGATAGTTGGTTCATACTTGTTTGGCGGGATGTGGATAGGGTGAAGCTTATCGAGGAAGAGGTTATTGGCGGCTCGAGTCAGCGAAGTTGTGCGGATAATCGGCGATGCTTGGAGTTGAGTTGTGGTGGGTCTTCTTGAAGGTACCACCGGAAAGGGTGTGACGAGTTTTGGAAAGCGGAGAAACTTAGCGAGTTACTTTGGGCCTTTTGGGTTATGTGAAGAATAGGCGGGTTGCCTATAAGTTGGCATTGCCGTCCGGCGTGAAGCGATGCGTCCGGTCTTGCATGTTGCTATGTTGGAAGAGTATCGGAGATCCGTCGAGTATTCTCGATTAATGATGACCAAGTTGGAGGTAGTAACGAGTTTTGGAAAGCGATGGCGAGGAATGTAGTAAGTTATGAGAAAGAGTTGAGTGTGCGAGAAAGTGCGACAGTAAGGAAGAAGCGAGCATGTGTTAAGAAAGTAGATGTGATCTTTTCTTTTGTAAAGTGAAGGTGCGAAGGGAGTATCTTTTAGCCCTTGGGTGGGAGTTTTTGTAATGATAGAGGTGATTCCTCGTGGACTTGGATGTAAGTATTTGTGCGGGTGTTTTCTGTGGCCATGTGTGGCATTTGCAAACTGGTTAAGCTATGAGGAACTTGATCGTTATCTGTCTTGAGAAGGAACATTCGGGACGAATGTTTCTAAGGAGGGGAGAATGTTATACCCCGTATTTCCAGAGTATGTACGTGAGGGCGTACGTATAAAAGTTTGAGCCTTAAGTTAGGCAAGGACCGAAATTTTGTGCACAACACACGAAAGGAATTGTTTTAGAATGAAGCGTTTTCAAACTTTGCGAAGGGAAAAATACGGATATGTCATTTATTATTTTTGCGGATTTTTCCGAGAGACGAAATATTTTGGACCAACGAGAGGGTGACACTTGTCCCTCAAGTGGACGGCATTGGGAGGGCTTTCCTTGCACGTTTTTTGTGCTTTCTTTTGGTCAAGGGTTAGGTAGGATATTTTGTGTTGTAGATGGATAAGGACACATGGATAAATCCTCACCACTTGCACCCACTTGTCTTGATCTTGGCCATTGGTTGGCCTATAAATACCCCCTTAGTTGATAAACTTCTTCATCCTAAAATAGTTTCTAAGTCTTGAAAGTTCTCCCCACTCTTGAGAGCTCTGGCGAGAGCACCCTCCTTTGAAAGCCCTTGGCGAAGTACGCCCCTCTAGTTGTCCACGACCGAACAAGACGTGGCAGTGTCTACCGGGCACCCAAGTAGTCATACATCAGAGTAATCAGCGGAATATAAACCAAGACATGAATAAAGTGAAGTAAAAACACAGTTATCTGAGAAAAACTTGCCTTGCGGCATATATATATATATATATATATATCAATTAGAACAGTTACATCCCTTTTTTACAATTACGCCAGTGATACTACAGACCTCTAAGAATGATATGACAACAATGGCGGGACGGGGCCGCCATACCTGAATGTAAGTACCTACTACGACGGGGACTATACGCAAATAAGCCTCGGAAAGCGGAGCTTCCCAAGCAATTTGTGACCTAGGCGAGGATCAGCGGCGGTGTACCTACTGCGGCATGAGCGGCCCCGAAGGAGTCGATCTACAACGGTACCAAGTATGTGGCGAAAATCGTAAATGAAATCATAGTAGTCTATATAAAGCGGGAGACATGTATGATAGCAAACTACGATTCCTGATAAATAGCGATCGTGTCAAGTTGGACTCGCGCCTCAAAGTCATCACTCAAATATAACTATGGGTCTCACGCCACAACATCAATCGAGTGAAATAGATATCACATGCTTGGTCTTTTCTAGGCGCTAATGATCGAAGCAAGGCGATCGCCCGTAGTATCATTATGCGTGCTAATCCTGGACTTCCGCGGCCGCATGGTCAGCGCATGACGGCGTATATCGTATAGACCAGCATCGGTGGTAACCCGGTACCCTCCTGGACTCCGCAATCGCATAGTCTCGATAGACGCATAGTCACCAGACGCGTAGGGCATCCCCGCGTCGGGATAAAACACCGGAATGATCAATCACGGAGCATACTGCTACTCGCGTAGTCACATGGGCCGCGTGGGCGTATAGACGCGTCGGGTGGCAAGCCCTCGGTATAATAAGTCGAGGGTATGTGATATAATAACATAACGACTTATCGTTAAACAACATAAGCACAACAGAAACCCGCTACACAACGTCACGGATACTTAACACCATGCGTAGCATTCTAACATGTTTACTTATCAAATCAACAAGAAAGTATTACAAGGCTATCACAAACCAACACAATCAAGTTATTCACGCAAGGAACTTTCTACTTTATGTTAATGTTATACCCCGTAGTTCCAGGGTATATAGGTGAGGATGTACGTGCGAGAATACGACATAAATTTTGGAAAGAAAGAAAGATGTGATTTTTCGACGGAAAAGTTTCCGGGTTTTGTGAAGGAAAAAGGTTCGTTGATGGGGTGGATTCCCGATTTGGTATTTGGGCTTCTTGAATTATATTAGAATTATGGAATTTTATTTAGGAATTGGTCACGTGGGGCCTGAGGAGAAATTCTGGTTTTGTAGGGCCAGCTTTGTTTTCGAGATTTTGCCTTTATGGATATTTTGGAAGATGAAATATTTTGGGCCAGTAGGAGGCGACACGTGTCACCCCTAGGTGGCCTCATGGCCGAAATTTGCTAACAAGTGGCGAGACAAGTGGCCTTGTCTTGCTAGATATTTAATGTGGACAAGTGGCCAAGTCTTGCTAGATATTTTGTGTGGACAAGTGGCTTGTGGGACCCACACACTTGTCCCCAATCTCAACCACACACTTGCCTTCATCCTAGCCCTTGGTTGTCCTATATATGCACCACTTAGTTGATGAAAACTTCCCACAACCATTTGAGACAAGAAATTCCCTCCACTTCTCCCATGACCTTGCTCTCGTTTTGAGCCCATTTCTTGACCTAAATTTGTCCAACAATTCTTAAACTCTCAAGTGTTCTTCACTAAGGTGTTAGGAAGATTGTGTACCAAGAGTTGGAAAAGATTTCACACCACAACCTATTGTTCATGCCTTGGCGAAACTTACTAGTTGGAAACCTAAGTGTTCTTCACTTTTTGGAAGTTGGTTAGGAGCTTACATGGGTTGCTTGTGGCCAGTTGGAGCGGAAAGATTTGGAGCTAAGACTTGCTTGGAGGCGACATTAAGTTCTTCGATAATTTTGGGCTATTTGAGGTAGTAAACCTTAACCTCTTTGTGAATTGGTCATTATACATATATTATAAGTATATTATGGAGTATATAAAATATGGAGTAAAGTTTGGAAAAGTTGGATCTTGTTAACTTGTTAAAAGAAAAGTTGGCCGTTTGCCATTAAAATGGTAAGCGTATCTTACTTGTGAAGAAGTAATTAACAAAGTAACTATAACTTATATTAAGATGGAATATAAGTTGGATGACTAATGAAGTAATTGGATAAGTAAAATGGACAAAGTTGGCCAGGACTGACTTAAGAATTTGTATTTACTTTGTATGTTACTTTGGGCGATGTTACTTTGGTATGTATTTACTTTGGTATTTACTTTGGGTGTATGTTACATTTACATTAAGGGAAGATTGTTCAATCGCGTTAGTTTGGCGTGTGATCCCTTTTTAATTATTGTATTGTTATGAAGGCGTGATAGTAAACGCGTTACCGTTTGGTAGCGTAATCCCTTCTTTTACTTGTTGTTATTATGGGCGTGATAGTAAACCGCGTTACCGTTTGGGAGTGTAATCTCCTTCTTTATGTTGTTTAATTATTACGCCTTATATATATATATGGTATATATATTACGGTTATTCGGGCCTTGGAGAAAGATGGAAAAGTGAGTAAAAGCGGAAGTCTTTGCGAATTTTCCGTAGAATTAGAGGGCTTTTATTGGTATAAGTCTTGATGGTAGAAAGGTTTGATAGAAGTACTATGACCATTTTAGGAGTGGAGTACTCGTATGGCGTGATCTACTTGGCTTAGAAGTAGCCGGCGGGTTGAAGTACTTGGGCGTTTTGCTATTTGTCGATAATCGTCGAGGTATGTGAACCTCTTCCTATCTTTTCTAGCATGATTGTTGTGAACTATGTAGTGCGGTAGACTTACATGTGCTAAGTGATTTGGTTGGTTTAAAACATAGGGTGTTATAATGGCTTTATGGGAAGTTAGTTATAACGACTTTATGTAGGTAAAGAATGGTTTATTGATTGTAGAAAGATAAGAGACTTGACTTATACGACTTGATTTTGAAAGTTAAGAGACTTGATCTTGAAAGATAAGAGACTTGACTTAGTTTGACTTGTTATGAATTTTGTTAAAATGTTGTAAAAACCTCATTCGCGAGTAATGAGTAGTTGGTTTTAAAGAATAATGTTTCTTGATTTGGAAATGAGATTAAGTGTCGAACAAACCATTGCAGCGTTAATAAAGGAAATGTATTGACTAATTGTTATTAAAACCAGTAGAAACCTCCATCTGCATAGAAGCTAAGATGAGACAAAATGATATTACATTTCTAGATCATGGTGCTTTTATAAGGTGTAATAGACAAGAACAACCTACTACATAAGGCATATGTTTCTCAAATTTGTGTTAAAGGAGAATTATATTCTTAAGTGATTAAAACTATGAACTCTGAAACCTTTGAAAATGAGAAACTTGAGCATTTGAAATTAGGCAAACTTGAGCGTTTGGAAAATAATGTGTTACTTGATTTTACAAGGGAAGTGTTTTAGTTTACTTAAAAGATAGTCACTCTATTTTATACTACGAACATTGTGTGACTTTTGTGAAAGAAGCGTATCTTTTAAAAGAGTTAATGTATGTAATACTTTAGAATTCGAGCAGGATTTTGGCATAAAATGATAGTACCTTAAGTTGTGTGTAACTTGCCTATGTTTGCGTGTGATAGCCTTGTTGTGCAAATCTGTATTTCGCTCGACTACGCGTTCGTAGGATGAGCAGGAATGTATTTCACTCGACTACGCGTTCGTAGGATGGGCCAGGAATGTATTTCACTCATTCTGACGTCCGTGGGATGGGCCAGGAATGTATTCCATCCGACTCACAGAGTTCATGAGATGAGCAGGAATGTATTCCACACGTATCTATCTTTGGGTCCATGAGATGGGCGAGACATGTTATCGTATCACATGGTTTGTACCTAGGCTATGGCGGTGAGGAAGGAGTTCACGGGCGTGAGGATGACTTTGAGGCGTGAGTCACGACTTGACATATTGCTTTTATGTTATGAGTTGTAGTTTGGTTATCATACATGTCTCATGTTTTATATAGCTATTATGATTTCATTCTGATATTTTCAGTTTCACATACTTGGTACTGTTATGCTTGACCTCGCCGAAGCTGCGTTCATCTTTGCGGTAGAAGTGCATCGGTTGTGGATCCTCGCCCATAGGATCACGATTCGGCGTATTAGGAAGCCCGTTTTGTCACGCGACCGTTCGGGGCCGTGGTGTGCCTTCTGGGGACCCAGTAGTCATACATCAGTAATGTCGGCGGAAATATAAAGCAAGACATGAAGCAGTTTATAAAATAAGACCACGATTTATGTGAGAAAACATCGCCTTTCGGCATATATATATAAACATGGTTTAGCGATTACATCCGAAACCTTTGCAACATGACTACAGACCTCTGAAATATACAACTATGGCGGGACGAGGCCCGCCATACCTGTACAAAACTATCTGACAGGAGATCATACCCAAAGTAGAGCCTCGGAAAAGATGGAGCTCGGCACCAACGTAGAGATCCTAAGAATGTGGATCTAGCACCTTGCCCTTACTGCGGCATGAGCATGACCCCGAAGGAGAGTCGATTACAACGGTACTAAGTATATGGCGTAAAATACTTAAATGAAACATATCATTTTAAAAGCGATTTTGCAAGTATGTATGAAACAACGAGAAACGCGCATAGTGCCGCATCACAAACAAGCGATAGGTAAAGCTATAACGAGTCTTTTCTAGGTTCTGCGAATGATCGAGCGGGGCCAATTGCGTAGTATCACCATGCAAGCCTAATCACGGACTCCGTAGTCGCGTAGGCCAATCACATAGGCGCGTAGGGTATATAACCCGCGTCGAGGTAGCTACTCCTCGGCGTCGTCACGGACTCGTCGTCGCGTAGCCACATAGACGCGTGAGGTATAACCCGCACTAACACGGAACTCCGTAGCTCCGCATAGGTCCCTTGGACCAGCGTGAGGTATTCTCGAATCATGGTCCCGGACGCTGAGTCTACCGCGTGGAGGCGACAACCCCGGTAATATGTCAAGAGGTGAGTGATGTTACACTAACCTAACAACTTATCGTGAAACAACATAAGCACAACAAGAATACTCTTTTTCACAATCGTTACAAGACTAACACACGTAGCATCATATCATGTCTACTTATCAAACCATCCTATTATTCTTTTCACAATTGATATAAGTCTGTTATAAACACATAGGCAAAGTGTTTCTTTTATCGATCTTAAGTGGTTATACTTAACTTCCCATAAGGCTAGTATAACTCTTAAGCTTCATTTAAAACCAATTAGTTCTTTTACATTAAAAAAATGATTGGTATTCTTTTGAAATGCTTTGGATCTTTATTATTGAGCTTAAGCGTGAGGCATTCTTAGTAAGTGTTGTCGAGCTTAAGCGTGAGGCATTCGTAGTAAGTATTGTCGAGCTTAAGTCAAAGACATTCGTAGTTATTATTCGATTAACACGTATGCGTCTACCGTACTATATATATTGTAAAAATATCATGTTTTAGGAAGAATCACATACATACCGTGAAAACCACACGAGTTGAATATGTGCCTTGGAGAGTGACCTATAATAGTCACGGACATCTATCAAAGACTACTCGAAGGTCATTCTAAGCAGAGGTTCACAATTCTCACGGAAATTTGGGCGCACTTCCCTGCCGGTGAGCTATATAAGTCTCTGTGAAAGCAGTCCTATGTAAATCTGATTTGATTATTCTTCTTTTAAACCCTTCTCGTAGTAGCAGTTCAATTCTAATACGTGATATTCTTACAAGTATTTAATACTTATTCTAATACTACTACGATAAGTATTCTCTAATTCAAAGAGGTTAGGATTAGTTACCTCGGTAAGCCCGATAATATCCTAGAAAAGTCGCTGAGCAAGGTTTTGCTCTAAGTTGTATGCTCGAGAGCCTTAGAAGTTCTTCACAACCTACTAAGTACTAAGGTATTTGGGCTAGGGTATTTTGGGCATTATAACAATACTAGAAGACAACTTTTCTACCAAGGGAGGGTAGATTTTTGGCTAGGCTAGGGGCCTCGGCAAACTACTAGGCTAGAGGGGAGTATTCGGCCAAGGGCCTTCACAAGGAGGGAGTGTTGGGCCAGAAAGAGCTACAAAGGGAGAGGAGAGGATTTTCAAGACTTGGAAAGATTTGTGGATGAAGAACTTTTCATCTCTAAGGGGTATTTATAGGTCAAGTGGCCACCAATGGCCAAGATTAAGACAAGTGCAAGGCAAGTGTAGGGTGAGGATTAACTATACACAAATATCCTACCAACTCCTTGACTTGTGCCTGAGCACAAAAGCGTGCTCGCGCGTGTCGATTCGTCCAAATGGGCGATTTCAAATCCATCAATTGGAGGTGACAAGTGTAGCCTCCGTTGGTCCAAAATGTTTCGTCTCTCGGAAAAATCCGCAAAAATTAGAAATGGCATAGCGGAATTTACCCTACGAAAATTGTGGAAGCGTTTCGTCGGAAAACTATTCGTTTTGTGAGTTGTGCCCAAAAAAATCGTCGAGCCTAAACTTTAAGGCTAAACTTTTTGTCGTATTCCCTTACGTACATACTGCAAATACGAGGTATAACATTCTCCTCCTTAGAAACATTCGTCGAATGTTCCTTTAAAACGATTAACGATAAGATTCTTCATAACTTAAGCGGTTTGCAAATGCCACGCGGCCTGAAAACAACAACAGGCATAGCGATAATGAAAATTTACAAGTAGGAAAGTGAATTACGGAGGTGTGGGGAATAGGTGAGATACTTCTGCCTCATGTCCTCCTCGGCTTCCGCGTCGTCTCCTCACTGAGCTCGTTCGCCACGAGACTTTGTGGAAGCCGTCCTTGGTCATGAGCGCCTAACGACGATCGACTATCGCTATGGGAATCTCCTCATCGATAACCCCTCGGTCACTGGACATCGTCGATGGTGTACCACTAGATGGATCCGATACATCTCTCGGCATAGATCGTGAAAAACGGATGCATTGCCTCGGATCGGACGGCGGATCGGCTCATGAGCAACCTTGCCTACCTGCGGACAATGCGAAGCGGCCCGATGTACCTGAAATTTGAGTTTCCCCTTCTTCGAATCTCATCACACCGCCGTGGGTGACGCGCTAGGAAAACCCAATCATGAACCTCGAACTCAAGATCTGACGGCGATGATCTGCATCGACTTATCGACTACGGTGTCGATAGCGCTCTCGGATAAGCCACTTATCATTTTCTGTACCAAATCTGGTCCCACTGTTGCACCTCGCCCATCGAACCAACCTATGGCGATCTGCACTTCCTCATACAAGGCCTCATGGCGCCATCGAATCTTTGGAGTGGTAGCTATTATCGCGAACTCAACTGAGGCAAATGATCCTCCCGACTGCGAAGTCAATAACGAGGCTCATGACATATCCTCGAGTGCGGATAGTGCGCTCTGCTGTCCGTCATGCGTGGATGAAATGCGATACTCGAGCTCACTGCGTCCCTAAACCCCTCTGGAAGGACCTCCGAAGTTAGCGTAAGCCCAGGCTCCACATGCGATATGATCAGTAGGGACTCCATGCGATCGGCGATCTCTCGGATGTAAGTCGGCATAATCCTCGGTAGAAAAAGTCGTCTGACGGGAAGAAAGTGGGCTGATTTGCGACTGTCGGCGATAACCCATATAGAATCATGTCTCCTACGAGTGCGAGGTAATCGTGATGAAGTCCGTGTTGATTACCTCCAGCTTCGGTCGGGATCTCGATAAATGCGTAACAAACCACCGGGCCTGCGGTGCTCTCTTTATTATACCGTAGTTGCGAGGGTATGTATGTGAGGGCGTGCGTGCGAGTCTGTGAGAAAATTTTGAAAAGAAAGAAAGATGTGAGTTTTTCGCGGAAAAGTTTCGGTTATTTGTGAAGAAAAGGTTCGTTAATGGGGAATTGGATTCCCAGTTTGGTATTTGGACTTCATAGATTATATTAGAATTTTGAGATTTTATTTTGGAAATGGTCACGTGGGGCCACGGGAGAAATTCTGATTTTGTGGAGCAGCTTTGTTTTTGAGATGTCGGTATTTTGGATATTTTGGAAGATGAAATATTGCGGCGAATCGAGGCGACACGTGTCACCCCATGTGGCACCATGGCGAAATATTTATTGTGCCTGACACGGTTGGAGTCGTTTTTCGGCGAAGCGTTTTTGCGTAACTGCGAAGGAAAATTACGGCTATGTCGTTTTGTATTTTTGCGGATTTTTAGAGGCGAAACGTACGGACCAGCGGGAGGGTGACATGTGTCACCACTGCGATGAACAAGTGGGGCGACAGGCGAATTGATGGGCAAGTTGGGCTTGATATTTGTGTAGATATTTGTGAGGTTTTAAGGAGTAGGGTCTAGGGTGCGCTTGGCTTGATCTTGGCCTTACACTTGCCTTGCACATGGCTTGATCTTGGCCATTGGTTGGCATTTGGGTTTCTTATAAATACCACAGCTGTGAAGACCCGTTCGTCCAATGTTTCAAGTCTTGAATCCCTCCCTCCCTCTTGTAGACTCTCGTCAGAGCTCCTCTCCCCAGAAAGTGGCCTTTGGTAGAGGTCTCCACTCCCTTGTGAGGTCTGGCAGTAGGTACCCCACTGCCTAGTTGTTTTCGTATAATACCCTTGTTGTGGTATAGAAATACTCCTAGTATTGTTATAATGCCCAAAATACCTTAGCCTTGTACCTTGTAGTATTCCAAAGATACCTCTTTCGTAGAGTCAGGAAATACTACCTTTTGTCCTTTAGTCTCAGCCGAAACCACTAAGGAAATCTTCGTAGTTGGTTGAAGTATGTGAGTAGAAGTTAGTTAGAACTTCTAAGGGTTGTTTAGGTGGTTTGGAGGCGTGGAGTGGAGCTAAACCTTGCTCGGGAGGCGACGTTAAACTCGGATAATTTTGGGCTTATCTAGGTAATTATCTTGTCCCTCTATTTGTAATTGGAAATTACATGTTTGTTAGAGTATATAGTTGAAGTATACTATATATAGAACTACTTAGTATTCGGCAATGTCTTTTGACTTAAGCCTGAAGAATAAAGAACTAAAGCGTATTTACATGGGGTGTATTGCAGTAGACTTGTGTAGGTTGGTACACGTCCGGTTAGGCGTGTAAACCCCACTGGTTGGCTTGGTAGCCGGCATCGATTGAGGAGGAGATTTCTGTTGTTGCGGGAGAGTCTTCCAATTTTCTATAGAAGATAGAAAACTTGTGTTTTGGGGTTAATAGGCGTTTGTGACCTTTATAGGTGAAAGTACTAAGAGTAGCGTATTCTGCTCGAGAGTGGAAAGGGCTAGCAAGGTTGTAGTACTTGGAGCATTTTGCTTATTGTCGATAAATGCGTCGCGAGGTATGTGAACCTCTTCCTATCTCTTACAGCATGATATGTGTGAACTATGTAATGCGGTGAGCGTACGTGTGCTAAGTGATTTGGTTGGTTTTAATACATAGGGTGTTATAATAGCTTTATGGGAAGTTAGTTATAACGACCTTATGTAGGTGAAAATGGTTTACTGATGTTAGAAGTTAAGAGACTTGATCTTATAAGATAAGAGACTTAACTTATTTGTTTTAATGTGAATGTTGTGTGAAACCTCATTAAGTGAGTAATGAGTACTTGGTTTTAAAGGAATAATGTTTCTTGATTTGGAAATCGAATGTGTATCGACAGGACCACTGCGGCGTTAATAAAGGAAAATGTATTGAATAATGATGTATTTGTATTAAAACGGTAGAAACCTCCATCTGCGTAGAAGCTAAGATGAGACAAAATGATATTACATTTTCTAGATCATGGTCTTTGTAATAAGATCGTTATAAACAGAATAAACTACTCACATATATGACATATGTTACTCAATTGTTCTAAAGGAATCAAGTGATTAAGTTTGGGAACTATGAAACCATTTGAAAATAAGAAGCTTGAGTAATTGAAACTAGGCAAGCGGAACTTAGGAAAGGAATGTTGTTACTTGATTTTGAAAAGGAAGATGGGTTGGTCATTCTAATACTACGGTATCGGGTGACTTTTATAAAAGTAATGGATCTCTTTTAAAGAACTTAGTATGTAGTACTTTGGGGTTAAAAACCGGACTTTGGCATAAAATGAAAGTACTTTGAGTTGTGTGAAACTTGCCTATGCTTGTTGTTGTGAAACTTGCATATCTTGTGATGATAGTCTTTATTGTACAAGCGTTGTGTTTTACGTGTTACGCGTCTCGATAGAAGTCGGTTGGTAGTTGAGAACTTACTTGGGCGTCTGCGGTGGCGGAGAAATTCCGCAGTGCGTTCTGGTGATAGTATTATTGTTGTTAATCGCTTTGGACATCTTGACACGATCGTAAGCGCTGCGGGTATGCTTCCATTTTAGTTAAGGTCTTGTAGTTGTCGCTTTGGATATCTTGACCGCGATCGTGGCGCGCGGGTATGTTCCATTTGATTATCGCCTTTTGATTTCCGCTTTGGACATCACGACCGCGATCGTGGCGCTGCGGGTATCGTCCATTTGGAATGTTGTCTTATTGTTTCCGCTTTGGACATCGACCACGATCGTAGCGCGCGGGTATCTTCCATTTGGAATCTTTGTCTTATTGTTTCCCTTTGGACATCTTGACCGATCGTGGCGCGCGGGTATCGTCCATTTGGAATGTTGTCTTATTGTTTCCCTTTGGACATCACGACCACGATCGTAGCGCGGGTATCTTCCATTTGGATTCTTTGTCTTGTTGTTGAGTCACGTGGACATGTCTACACGATCTGAAATTCGGGGCATGGCCATGGGACATTGTATTATTGTTGCATCATGGACATGTCTGCCGTCTGATGTCAGGGGCATGCGGCCATCACGAACTGATTGATGTTGTGGGCGTGAGACCCGTAGTTATATGGAGTGATGGTGTTTTATGTTGTGAGCGTAGTTTGGTTATCATACATGTCTCTGCTTTATATAGACAAGTATGATTTCATTCTGATGTTATGCGATTTCACATACTTGGTACTGTTATGCTTGACCTCCTTGAAGCTGCGTTCATCTGCATGGTAAGTACATCGATCGTGGATCCTCGCTCATAGGATCACGATTCAGTAGCATTTGAAACTCCGTTTCTCGGAGCTTATCTTTTAGTAGGTGTTCCACTGAGTTGTAGGTTCTTGTACATTCGGGGTATGGCGAGCCACTGTCCGTCATAGTCGTGTATATCTTAAGTGCATGTAATCTTGTTGTGGCGGGGTTGTAAAAGTTAAAGCCCATTCGAGTTTTATGTATATCTTGAAAGCAAGCTGTTTTTGGTTGCTTTGTTTATTTATTATATCCACTTGTTAAATGACTCATGTTTTATGTTAAGCTGATTTTCTCGATGTATGTATCCTTTAGGGTGCGGTAAGGCACGATGCAGCCGGGCAGTCGTTACAAAAAGTGGTATCGAGCGATTAATCCTCGGAAAGTGTCTGACCGTGTCTAGTAGAGTCTTGATTATCGGTGTGTTGTGCACCACATCTATGTCAGGAGGCTATAGGACATTTAGGATTAGTTTCCATTCTTCTCATTCAGAGATCGTGCCTTAGAGCTATGTTGTAAGTTGTACCCTGCAGCGTATCTCGTTTTACGATTATGCCTCGCGCAAGCAACGAGCCAGAAGGGCAAAGCGGCCGAGTGCTGCTAGTGAATCTGAGAGAAATGCGAGCGCGAGCAGTACACGAGTTGTGCTTGAGCCAGCGGGTTTAGCGGCGCCCGGCCTGTGAGTTTAGAGCGCGGCGATGGGCGATGAGACTCTGATACACGAGCCTCCGGTCCCGATGCAGGCGGGAGATAGTCGCGAGAGATGGCGATTATTGGCGGGGTTGTGGCGAGATATGAGAGCAGTGGATCACGGCGATTCGGTCGATGCTGATGGATTCGCCCCGGCGAATAGTTTGAGGCTACGGGACTTTACGAGTTGTAGCCGCGAGTTTTATGGGCGAGGCACGAGGATGATCGCGAGAGTTCATCCGGCGATTCTGGGATCGTGCGGGTGATCAAGGCTTGAAACGAGTCTGTGACCTTTGGTTGCATCGGTGCGTGATCTGCGATCGATTGGTTTGATTCATGGGAGCTTTCGGGAGAGCATGCACCTCAGCGGTATGGGATGAGTTTTGGGGGCTTTCCTCACGCACTTCTTGCCTCGCGGATGAGAGGAGGCGCGGTAAACAGTTTTTGTTACTAAGGCGAGAGGCGCCTGTCGGAAGTACAATGTCGAGTTCGATTCTTTGGCTCGATATGTCCTGCGCTAGTTGCGGATATGGAGGATAGGGTGCGTCGCTCGTCACGGGCTTGATGATTATATGGCGAATCTTGTGCGGGTGTTTCTCTTGTGGGCATGGACATTGCCGCGTGCGAGCTCATGCGCTAGGATGTGAGGCGCGGAGAATCGGCGGAATGGCACAGATCGCGAGAAGAGGGCCGGGGCGAGGTCCTTTGGTGGCTTTGAGCGGACCGCCTGTGTGAGCTAGTTATATACCCCCGGCTGAGTGGTCCTCCGCGTCTTGAGGCGGTCGGGCTCGAGGTTCAGATTTTGTGAGCGGGGTGTTAACGGTGAAGCCACCACTGCCTCGTTGTGACCATTGTGGTAGACTCCATTTTGGAAGTGTCGTGCTAGATTGGGAGTTTGTTTTGCATGCGGCGGCGAGGCCATTTGCGGCTTGTCCGGCGAGGAAGCGCGGATGTTCTGACTTCGGCGCCGGGATCGTGGCTGGTTCATCACCTCTGACTATGCGCCTGCGAGTGAACTATGATTAGAGTGGGCGGTAGCCGGGTATATCCTTAACCCTCTAGAGTTTTGGTATCTTTGGTTATGATGGTCTCATTATTGTGTGCTATGTGCGGATAGCATTGTGTTATGTGTAAGTTAGAATGTATGGTTAGTTGGGAGGATACGTGTGGGGGCATGGTAAGTGTGAACCTTAGACTATGTCACGGCCCGAGACCTTAGGGGTAAGGTCGTCTTGAGTTAAAGATTTATTTTGACCATATCGGAGTAGTAGTATCGTGGGATTTATTTGTGTGATAAGTCCACGGGTAGTGTGAGATGGAAGTGGTAGCTTTCGTGATGTGAATTAGTAAGATTGTTTGGATCGGGAACAAGAGTTTGTGCGGTTGGGAGTCGGGTTGAGGACCATTTGCGGGTCAACAGTAACCGGTTTGGGGTAAGTCGATTAAGGTGGTCACCGGTGGTAGGAATCCACGAGGATGCTAGGCCCAAGTTTGTATGATCATCGTATGAGTTCGTGGGCGCGTTCGACGAGCGGTTCGTAAAGGCGGGAATGGCCTTAAGGAAGTTTGAGGTTAGTAAGATGACCAAGTTTGGAGGTAGTGACTCGGAGATTTTGAGAGCAGGTAATGGCGAAGTATGAGTGCGTCTTGGGAGAGTTCTAGTGTTGAGAAAGTCAGAGTAAGGGAGGAAGATAGCGTGTGTTATTTATTGGCCAGGCGTGGCGTTGACAACTTGTTAGAGGAACTTCGTCGATATCCGTCTTGAGAAGGAACATTCGGGACGAATGTTTCTAAGGAAGGGAGAATGTTATACCCGTAGTTGCGGGGTATGTATGTGAGGGCGTGCGTGCGAGAGTCTGTGAGAAAATTTTGAAAAGAAAGAAAGATGTGAGTTTTACGGAAAAGTTTCGGTTATTTGTGAAGAAAAGGTTCGTTAATGGGAATTGGATTCCCAGTTTGGTATTTGGACTTCATAGATTATATTAGAATTTTGAGATTTTATTTTGGAAATAGTCACGTGGGGCCAGGAGAAATTCTGATTTTGTGGAGCCAATTTGTTTTGAGATGTCAGGTATTTTGGATATTTTGGAAGGCGAAATAATGCAGGCGAATCGAAGCGACACGTGTCACCCCATGGCACCCTTGGCGAAATATTTATTGTCTGACACGGTTGGAGTCGTTTTTGGCCGAAGCGTTTTCGTAACTGCGAAGGAAAATTCGGCTATGTCGTTTTGTATTTTTGCGGATTTTTAGAGGCGAAACGATACGGACCAGCGGGAGGGTGGCATGTGTCACCCTGCGTGAACAAGTGGGCGTGACTTGGCGAATTGATGGGCAAGTTGGGCTTGATATTTGTGTAGATATTTGTGAGGGTTTTAAGGAGTAGGGTCTAGGGTGCACTTGGCTTGATCTTGGCCTTACACTTGCCTTGCACATGGCTTGATCTTGGCCCTTGGTTGGCATTTGGGTTTCTTATAAATACCCACCTGTGAAGACTTCGTTCGTCACAAATGTTTCCAAGTCTTGAATCCTCCCTCCTCCTCTTGTAGACTCTCGTCAGAGCTCCTCTCCCCAGAAAGTGGCCTTTGGCGAGAGGTCTCCATCCCCTTGTGAGGTCTAGCGGGTAGGGTACCCACTGCTAGTTGTTTCGTATAATACCACTTGTTGTGGTATAGAAATACTCCTAGTATTGTTATAATGCCCAAAATACCTTAGCCTTGTACCTTGTAGTATTCCAAAGATACCTCTTTCGTAGAGTCGGAAATACTACCTTTTGTCCTTTTAGTCTCAAGCCAAAACCACTGAAATCTTCGTAGTTGGTTGAAGTATGTGAGTAGAAGTTGGTTAGAACTTCTGAGGGTTGTTTGGAGTGGTTTGGGCGCGTGGAGTGGAGCTAAACCTTGCTCGGGAGGCGACGTTAAACTCGGATAATTTTGGGCTTATCGAGGTAATTATCTTGTCCTCTATTGTAATTGGAAATTACATGTTTGTTAGAGTATATAGTTGAAGTATACTATATATAGAACTACTTAGTATTCGGATGTCTTTTGACTTAAGCTGAAGAATAAAGAACTAAAGTATTTGTATTTACATAGTTTGTATTGCGATGAACTTGTGTAGGATTGTACACGTCAGGTTAGGCGTGTAAACCCCATGGTTGGCTTGGTAGCGGCCTCGATAGAGGAGGAGATTTCTGCTGTTGCGGGAGAGTCTTTGCGAATTTTCTATAGAAGATAGAAAACTTGTGTTTTGGGGTTAATAGGCGTTTGTGACCTTTATAGGTGAAAGTACTAAGAGTAGCGTATTCTACTCGAGGAGTGGAAAGGGCTAGCAAGGTTGTAGTACTTGGAGCATTTTGCTTATTGTCGATAAATCGTCGCGAGGTATGTGAACCTCTTCCTATCTCTTCTAGCATGATATGTGTGAACTATGTAGTGCGGTGAGCGTACATGTGCTAAGTGATTTGGTTGGTTTAAAACATAGGGTGTTATAATAGCTTTATGGGAAGTTAGTTATAACGACCTTATGTAGTGAAAATGGTTTCTTGATGTTAGAAGTTAAGAGACTTGATCTTATAAGATAAGAGACTTAACTTATTTGTTTTAATGTGAATGTTGTGTGAAACCTCATTCGTGAGTAATGAGTACTTGGTTTTAAAGGAATAATGTTTCTTGATTTGGAAATCGAATGTGTATCAACAGGACCAACTGCAGCGTTAATAAAGGAAAATGTATTGAATAATGATGTGTTGTATTAAAACCGGTAGAAACCTCATCTGCATAGAAGCTAAGATGAGACAAAATGATATTACATTTTCTAGATCATGTTTCTTTGTAATAAGATCGTTATAAACAAGAATAAACTACTCACATATATGACATATGTTACTCGATTGTTCTAAAAGGAATCAAGTGATTAAGTTTGGGAACTATGAAACCATTTGAAAATAAGAAGCTTGAGTAATTGAAACTAGGCAAGCGGAACTTAGGAAAGGAATGTTGTTACTTGATTTTGAAAAGGAAGATGGGTTGGTCATTCTAATACTACGGGTATCGGGTGACTTTTATAAAAGTAATGGATCTCTTTTAAAAGAACTTAACGTATGTAGTACTTTGGGGTTAAAAACCGGACTTTGGCATAAAATGAAAGTACTTTGAGTTGTGTGAAACTTACTATGCTTGTTGTTGTGAAACTTGCCTATGCTTGTGATGATAGTCTTTATTGTACAAGCGTTGTGTTTACGTATTCGCGTCTCGATAGAAGTCGGTTGGTAGTTGAGAACTTACTTGGGCGTCTGGCGTGGCGGAGAAATTCCGCAGATGCGTTCAGTGATAGTATTATTGTTGTCGCTTTGGACATGCGACCGCGATCGTGGCGCGCGGGTATGCTTCCATTTTGGTTAAGGTCTTGTAGTTGTCGCTTTGGATATCTTGACACGATCGTGGCGCGGGTATGTTTCCATTTGATTATCGCCTTTTGATTTCCCTTTGGACATCTTGAACGATCGTAGCGCGCGGGTATCGTCCATTTGGAATGTTGTCTTATTGTTTCCCTTTGGACATCACGACACGATCGTGGCGCGCGGGTATGCTTCCATTTGGAATCTTGTCTTATTGTTTCCCTTTGGACATCGACACGATCGTGGCGCTGCGGGTATCGTCCATTTGGAATGTTGTCTTATTGTTTCCCTTTGGACATCACGACGATCGTAAGCGCGCGGGTATGCTTCCATTTGGATTCTTTGTCTTGTTGTTGAGTCACATGGACATGTCTACCGTCACGATTCGGGGCATGTGGCCATGGGACATTAGTATTATTGTTGCATCATGGACATGTCTGCCGTCTGATATTAGAGGCATGCGGCCATGTCGAACGATTGATGTTGTGGGCGTGAGACCCATGGTTATATGGAGTGATAGTTGTTTTATGTTGTGAGCTTAGTTTGGTTATCATCATGTCTCTGCTTTATATAGACTAGTATGATTTCATTTCTGATGTTATGCAGTTTCACATACTTAGTACTGTTATGCGACCTCCTTGAGGCTGCGTTCATGCAGCGGTAGAGTACATCGATGCGTGGATCCTCGCTCATAGGATCACGATTCAGCGCATTTGAAGCTCCGTTTCTCGGAGCTTATCTTTTAGTAGGTGTTCCACTGAGTTGTAGGTTCTTGTACATTCGGGGTATGGCGGGGCCACTGTCCGTCATAGTCGTGTATATCTTAAGTGCATGTAATCTTGTTGTGGCGGGGTTGTAAAAGTTAAAGCTATTCGGAGTTTTATGTATATCACGAAAATGTTGTTTTGGTTGCTGTTTATTTATTATATCCCTTGTTAAATGACTCATGTTTTATGTTCGCTGATTTTCTCGATGTATGTATCACTAGGGTGCGAGGTAAGGCACGATGCAGGCCGGGCGAGTCGTTACATCTACGCCGCTGCGACACCACGGGCCGAGCTCGAACTCTGCAGCGTCCTGCTTGACCGTCCCGCGATACGGATCTAAGGTCGTGGTACATCTTGAGTCGACCCGGATGGATGAAATGCTTGTGTGTGCTTCCCCAGAACCTGCTGCGAAGTCACGAAACATCTGGAACACACAATCTGCCCTCAAACCTTAGCACCCCGTGGTGCTACCTCAAGGACCGCGCCTCACGAAGAAATTTGTATCACGATATCGAATCAAAAATTTGGATCCTCGGCTGTTGCCTCTTCACCTCCTCGGCGATGGAAGACTCGGCAACCTCGCGAACTCTAACCTTTGCTATCGGAATCAATCAAGCGGACACGAGGCTCGCTAAGCGGTGCAAATCACGAACCATGTCCCTCCTCTCTGCTGCACATCGATAGGCTCCCCGTGACCTACGACTAGGCATCTGCGCAACATTGGCCTTCCCGGGTGATGCGGGATATCAACATCGTAATCCTTAAGCAACTCTAACCACCGTCTGCATCGTAAGTTCAGCTCCCTGGTGAAGATATCTGGAGGCTCTTGTGGTGCAGTAAAAATATCCACGTGAACCCGTACAAATAGTGCCTCGGATCTTGGCGTGAATCACGGCCGCGACTCCAAATCATGGGTGGGGTAGTTCCTCTCGTGTTTCTTGGTGTCGGGATGCGTATGCTATAACCTGCCATGCTTTGCGTCAACACACGTCCCAACCGATGCAGCGCGTCACAATACGACATAACCATCGGACCCTGCGGAAGAAGTAAGAAGCGAAGCGATCGTCGGTCTCTCTTTCGACAGCTGGAAACCACGCTCCTGACATCGATCCACTAAAACTTGCGCCTTACGAGTCGGCCTAGTCAATGAATGCGAGAGATAGAAGCAAACTTCTCCACGAACGCCGATAATATCTGCAGGCCCGAGCTGCGAACCTCTGCCGGATGGTAGGTCTAGGCAAGTCTGGTCTCGATCTTGGCGTATCCGCTCGAATGCCATCGGCCAAACAATATGCCCAAGCGCCTGAAGTCAGCAAAACTCACATTTGGAAAACTTGGCGTCTGACTGGTCTGGAGAAGCGTCGGCCTGATCGCTCAAATGCTCGCGTACTCCTGCTCTGGCGAGAATAAACCAAGATATCATCGATGAACACTATCACAAGCGTGTCAAAAATGGTTTGAACACTCGGTTCATCAAATCCATGAATCTGCGAAGCATTGGTCAACCCAAAGACATGACCACGAACTCATAATGCGTCAGGTCTGAATGCGATCCTGGGACATCCGCCTCTCGACTACTTTGATGATAGCGATCGCGGATCAATCTTGGAGAAACATCTACGCACCACTGGCTGGTCGAACAAATCATCAATCACAGGAAGGGTATACATTCTTAATGGTCACCTTGTTAATTTTTGTAATCAGCGCACGTGCGCGGCGTCCGTCCTTCTTCTTCACGAACAATACGGCGCTCCCGGGGAGAAACACTGGGCACGATGAAGCCGCTTCTCCGGCAAATCTCTAAGGCGATCCTTGACTCTCTCGGCTCGGCGGTGCCGTTACGTATGGCGGAATGGAAATAGGCGAGTGTGCAGCAATATGTCAATACAAAACTCGATCTCCTCTCGGGAGGATGCGAGGTCGTGCAGGCTGCGTCGGGAACTCGTGACTCTGGGCCGGTGAAAATCTGGTACGCGGCGATATCAAACACGAGCGAGATGGTAGATATACCCTGCGCACCGTCTTCCTGGCCTTGAGGTAGGAAATAAACCTACCCTCGGCGTCTGGTGCTCCTCGCTCGGCCAGGCTCGCCGGAAAGCGGAACGTGCTACTCTCTCTGCGATCAACATTGGCGTAGCAGAAGCTAGCCAATCCGTCCCGTGATCACGTCGAAGTCGATCATCTCTAACTCTATCAAGTCGGCTGAGGTCGGCGTAAATAGTCACGGGACAAGCTCATATACCCGTAGAGCTACCCGAATCACCCAGGCGTAGCTACCTCGAAAGGGTCTATGGACTCGGGCTCTATCCTATCCTACTAGCAACAAGGGAGATATATGGGGCCAGTAGAACCGGATCTATCAAGGCATAAACATCAAACCCGAAGCGATAAGGTACATGGCGACATCGGTGAGGCCTCACGATCTGTCGGTGGACAAAGCATAAATGCGGTTACGAGGACCGCTAGGCTGAGACCAGCGCCCACGACCTGCTGCGCGACCTGCGGTCCGTGAGTACCTTGCCCTCGGGCGAGTAGCTGTCGAGGATGAAGAAGCGTGAAAGAACTGTGGTGACCCTACCACCATCGGCCCGCGGTGGACGGTTCCTCGCATAGTGACCTGCGGCCTGGCGAAACAAACTCCGTACCACAACTCCGAAGTGGGATCTACCGCATCAGCCACTGCGAGGTGGTCGTCGGCGATGCCTCTGCTACGGGCGTCTGAAGCCACAGGGCCACAGTGCGCCCTCGAATATCTGGTGTCTTGAGGGCGGCGCGAGTGCTCTGGTGGTGTGGTGCAAATCTAGGCTGCTGAGGCCGCCCACCACGATAGCCACAAAGACCTGCCGTCTGGTCTTAACCTGCTGCTTTGCTGTCGGGCGTGATCTCTGCGCTCCTCGCATCGAGCATAAGCTGCGTGCGGGTAATGTCCATACGGTGGAAAACACCGCGTGACTCGGCCGTATAGTCGTCTAGCCGGTGACATAGCGGTGCACCTATCCTCATGCTCTGCAATCTTGGGACATGCTCGAGCGATGAATCAAACTCGACATTGTACTCCTGACGGCGTCGTCTCTGCCTCGATGGTAAAAATCTATCGGCCCGCGCCCTCGCCATCTGTGGAGGCAAGAAGTGAGTGAGAAAGCCTGCGAGAACTCGTCCCAGTAGTGGGGGCGCGTGCTCTCCGGGATAACTCCGTGAATCAAACCAATCATTGCGGTATCACGCGGCCGTCGAACCGAAAGTCACAGACTCTGTCTCTGAGGCCTTGATCACCCTCGTGATCCTCTGAAGGCGGCGGATGAACTCCTGCGGATCATCCTCGGCCTCGACCCGAAAAACTACGGCGGCTCTGACTCGAAATCTCGACCTCAAACTATACGCCTCGGGTGTACCAGGTGCGGCCGTGGCTGGGCTGGGCTGCCGCGTCCGGCCTCTCGCCGTGTCGGGCCTGACTTTAGCCAAAGGCTGGGCCGTCTCCTGTGCCTAACTCCTCGCTTGGTGTGGGGCGGGAGGTGTGGGTCTTGTGGTCTCTGAGGTGGCGGCGTCATAGAACTCGCCGTCTCACGGTATGGCGGGCACGAGCCCTCGTGACTCTGGGTGTCTGCTAGCGACTCCTCAGTGCCTTGCCGCCAGGCCGGGTTGCCTTACGTGGAGGCATAAGCGTACGGGAAAGGAATCGTTAGAGGTCGACTATAACACGACTCTAAAGCACGATCTCGGAATGAGAAGAATGAAACCAATCCTAAATATCCTATAGCCTCACGATTATTTGTCACGACCGATTAAGGCGTGGTGCCTACCGGGCACCCTAGTGATACAACATCGAGTGTCGGCGGAACATAAAGCGATCTGAAGACATATTATGAAATATGAAACAATAATCGAGAAAGACTTGCCTTTCGGCGTATATGTAAATAACAACTTTTTCAACATGAGCAGTTTAATCCTTTTTACAAACCACACTTGCGATTACTCTACGGACCTCAGAATGATATGACAACAATGGCGGAGCAGGGCCTTGAGCCAAACGAATGTAAACGCACACTCTGACGGGGACTATACGGCTGATAAGCCTCGGGAAGCGGAGCTTCCCAATGGCGTGACCACGAGGCTAGGATCAGCGGCGGTGTACCTCGACTGCGGCGTGAGCGGCCCACGAAGGAGTCGATACTGCCAGTGCAGAGTATGTGAAACTAAAAATCGTAAATGAAATCATAATAGTCTATAAGCGGGAGCATGTATGATAAGCAAACTACGATTCCTGACAAATAGCGATCGTATCAAGTCGGGGACTCGCGCCTCAAAGTCGTCACAATAAAAGCGTGCGGGGCAAATGCGAAGGCATGGCGACTACTAAGACCAGCGATGCCAAAAATACCACAAAGCGTATCCAGGGTCTTTCTGGGCCGCACCACGTAATCGAAGGCGGCCTTCGCCCGCAATATCAATGTGCGCGTCTATCCACTGGAACTCGCGACTCGCGTAGGTCACTGGCGGACCGCGTGGTATTCCTCGAATCATGGTCCCGGACCGCTGAGGTATACCCGCGTCGAAGGCGGCTAACCCTCGGTATCCGCTGGGCTCCGCGACCGCGTAGTCTCAAAGACCGCATAGTCTCAGCCGGACGCGTAGAATCCCGCGTCGGGCTAAACACCGGAATGATCAATCCTGGAGCTCTGCGCTCCGCGTAGTCACGAGGACCGCGTAGGCGTAAAGACCGCATCAAGGGTGGCAAGCCCTCGGTATAATAAGTCAAAGGGTATGTGATACAATAATAGTCTGCGGGCTTAGCGGCAACAAGCGTAAGCACAACAAGAATGACCCCACATCACGATCGCACAAGATACTAACACGCGTAGCATCCTAACATTTTCACTTATCACATCAACAAGAAAGTATTTACAAGGCTATCTCAAACCAGCACAATCAAGTTATTCACACAAGGTACTTTAAGCTAACAAGTTGGTATCTACCACTAAAGTACTTCATACATTAAATCTTTTAAAAGATCAGTTGCTTTCACATAAGTCACACCTGATACGTAGTATAAAATAGAGTGGTATGTCTTTTAAATAAACCAAAACACTTACCTTTGTAAAATCAAGTAACAACATTATTTTCCAAGCGTCGAGTTTGCCTAATTTCAAATATTCACGTTTCTTATTTTAGAAAGGTTTAGTAGTTCATAGTCTTATTCATTTAAGAATATAATTCTCTTTTAAACAATCGAAACATAAGTCTTATATGTGAGTAGGATATTCTTGTTTATAACAATCTTATTACTGTAGTGATCTAGGAAATATCATTTTGTCTCATCTTAGCTTACATGCGGATGGAAGTTTCTCTTGGTTTTAATAATACTTAATCTGTCAAAACATTTCCTTTTATTAGCATTTGCGGTGGTTTGTCGATACATTCGATTTCGAAATCGATGTAAAACATTCTTAAGCGTTATACCTAACTTCCCGTAAAGCTAGTATAACTCTTAAGTTTTCAAAAACCAAGTATTACTTAACTTCTTTCAAAATGATTCAAAAATCTTTTGAAATACTTCAAATTCTTTATTAACACATAACAAGCGATTATAGTTCAAACCGATTTACCTTTTAAAAACCACAAGTATCTTACCAACATAAAATTTGTCATAACCAACTTCCCAAAGCGTTATAACAACTTTATGTTTTAAATAATCAAATACATTTAGCACGTATGCGTCTAGTACTACATAGTTCCACACATATCATGCTAGAAGAGATAGGAAGAGGTTCACATACCTCGCGGCGAGTATCGACTAATAGCAAAGCGCTCAAGTACTTGACAGTCGGCTACTCCTTGCGATGGGTCGCGCCACGTAGTACTTGACTATAAGGCCACAGTGCTTATTAACATTTAGATCCGCCGTAGAACATTACTGAGAAAATTCGGCACCTCCCCATGCGGCGTAAATCTCTCTCTATCGGTAGGCTGCAAGCCAACGGGGGTTATACATCTAACCTAGCGGGTACAATTCTACTCACGGTACTTCTTTAAGTCTCTTGTAATGTCTGACCCTAAGTAATTCTGATTCGATAATCTTCTTTAAATTAGGGCTTAAGTCACGAGACATTGCCAATAACTACGTTTAGTTCTATATATAGCATACTTGACTATATATTCTAACAATATGTAATTTCCAATTACAATAGAGGACAAGATATTTACCTCGATAAGCCCGTAATTATCCAAGTATAAAGTCGATCACTGGGCAATCGTTTAGCTCGACTCAGAAGCGCTCGACCGCTCTAAACCACCGCCAGAAGTTCTAACCAACCTACACAATACTCAACGGACTATGGAGATTTTCTAGGGTTTCGGTTTTGTGGTGACGGGAAGTATAATAGTATTTTACGGGCTTTTAGTATAGGTATCCTTAGAATACTACAAGGTATATGGCTAAGGTAATTTGGGCATTATATGATACTTTTGAGAGTATTTCTACCAAGAGGGGTATATATACGAGACAACACCACAAAGGGGGTGTATACCATCGGCTACCAGCTAGGAAGTACTCTCGACGAGGGTGGGGAAGGGAACTCTCGGCTAAGCCTCACAAGGGGAAGGGCGAGAACAACATGAAGGGAGGAGGGTTTCTAAGACTTAGAACATTTTAGGATGAATAAGTCTTCCAAAGGGGTATTTATAGGTCAAGTGAAGGCCAACCGATGGCCAAGATCTTGCCAAGTGCTATGCAAGTGTAGGGCGAATCTTGCCAAGTGCCATGTGCCAACTAACACAAAAAATATCCTACCAACCGCCAGACCACAATGGCCAACTTTGGCCACTACATTACCGAGTGTCCCAGTGAGAGGGTGACAAGTGTAAGCCCTCTTGTTGATCAAAATGTTTCGTCTCTCGGAAAAATCCGCAAAATAAGAAATGACATAGCGGAAATTCCCTACGAAAGTGTGAAAGCGTTTCGCGGCGACTCTAGCAAGGGTGTTGTGCACAAATAAATTTCGGCCAAGCTACTTTCTCAAGTTCAAATTTTCTCGTGCGTCCTTGCGTCATACTGCAAATACGAGGTATAACATTCTCCTCGCCAGAAACATTCGTCGAATGTTCCTTCTAAGTCTCAAACAAGCGCGCGCGATATAGTCTTCACTACTATACTTACGAGAACAATCTGCCACGCTGTACGAAACACCAGCGCGCATACTTCTATCTAAGCCCGAGAAGGCACTCTAATCATCGCACAAAACACTTCTCAGGTCTAAAATATACTTCCTTCGCATCTCTTTACAAAAAGAAATGATCACCTCTATGCTGCGCCATACATGCTACCTCTCTTTACTAAATCGTAGATACCACTTTGTCACTTTGCACGAGGCATTAACCTTCTCGAGCGACCCGACAAATGGTACCACACTGTCACTTTGTCGCGAGCCTTGCTCGGCGACCCGACAAATGATGCGGGCTGCGTCACGATCCACGAGGATGTCGTATACTCGAACTCTTTCCACATTTAAATCACGTCTTGATTTCCAAAACTCGGGGTTACTATCTCTACGTGGTCATCGTTAGCGGGAACACTGCGGATGGATCTTGATATTTCCCGAACATCCGCGTCTGAAAGGCCGGACCTTGCCTCACTCGTCGGACGGCAAATGCTAACATATAGGCAACTGGCCTATCCTTCACATGAACTCGCAAAGCCCAAGTAACTCGGGCTAAGTTCCCTCTGTTTTCCAAAACTCGTCGCGCTGAGCAGGGTGGTACTTTGAAGACCGGCCGTCGGCTGAACTCTGGCGTCGTGCCGATTATCCATACGATTCCTCTGTGCGGAACCTCTTCTAGACAAACCTCACTATCCGCGATCTGTGGAACAAGCTGAACCGGTATGCGAACGCTTGCCAACATCAGACCAATCGGCCAAACACTTACTTCCGCCCACAAGGCTTAAGGCGATATCAGAACAACGAAATGGTAGATCAAACACTACCTCCAGAGACAACAATCCCCACAACTATCACGAAATCCAAACAACGGCGAGGCGAATGCGGTCGAGACTACTTTGAGTTCCTAACCTGCACAGTAAACTTTTAGAAAGCGAAAATAGCCTGACACAGGCTTGCTGCGACATAAGGTGAAGGTAGGCACCGTCTGACCTTTCAACTTTACGATATATCATCTCGCGTAACCCTCTGCGAGTACGGTCTTTGCTAGAAGACAACACGGTGACCTCGCCGGCCCGACTCTTGGTGAATCGTCCACGAACTCGTCTGTTTGGTCGACTAAACTTGGGCCTAACACCTCATGACCCTAACACAAGGCGGGACCACGCGGCGACCCGCGCCAAGCCTACGCGGGTTGACGCGGCGTGGCCTCGACCCGACAGCGCGCAATACTAGCTCCCGTCCGGAACAATCTCACTAATCACGTTTGAAAACCTGGCGGTCTTCTTGGCTCAACTACCCGCTTCGTTCCACATTACTGGGACTATCCCAGCATAACTCACGTGCTGTATGCCTTAGATAAAGTCAAACATAACATTACACCTTTTCTCGAGATGGCCTCGCCTCTAAGGTCTTTACGTAAGAAGCTCACAAGGCTCGCACCTTCTCTATCCCCCAAAATCTTACTCGGTTAAACAACCGTGATCTAATCCACGACTAACACGGCTATCGAACATAGCACTTAGGTATACTCGCTTATCACATCTGAGATCTACAGAGGTTAAAGATATATCTATATCTCTTTGCTCCGTAGTCGTTCTAATCAAACACGCCCGTGAGCGCATAGCTAAGGAAGGTGACGAACTACCACGATCTTGAAGGCAAGGTCCTCTACTAGGTCACCCGTTCGACCACATGGCCACGGCGGCGCGGTGCAACAAGTACCCGACTAAAAAGGCGACATTCCGGGATGGCGTGCGCCCAAAATGTGAGCGGAAGCTGCGGAGTTCTAACCAACTCCTGCATACGAGCGTCCGAAATCCGTGGAAGACCACTCCGCGTTGTGGATGTGCATAATCAAATCTGCTGGTGAGGTGACTGCGCCTCGAAGTTACCAAAGGACCTTCTTTGCTCTGGCCTGCCTGCTGTCGCTTGGTTAACGCGCGTCGATCTACGTTTCTCGGCTGCGTGTATAAGCTCAAATGCGAGCCATGCTCAACTAAGCGAAGAACTACTCTTGCACAACCCTCTCGTTGATATTCGTCAAGACTCGCGATGCATCGGTATACTCTGCAGTAGTTAAATCCATAGCTAATGTGGTCGCCTCTTTGCAATCCATATTCTCTGTTCACATTCTGTGCGTGGGCGAAGGTTCAAATATCATGGCGCGATGAGGCTGCGCGCCGTGCTAAACTTTCTTTGGGGCTAGTGATGTCGCGAAATCCCGAATGAAGCACCTAACTTTCGGTGATGATTGGGCACTGTGCCCTCGTAACCCTCACGAACTCTGCTCGCGGCTCGCCGGCTGCGCGCCTCACTGGGCGGGTTTGCCCTACGCGGAGGCATAATGATAAGAAATAATTTAGTCGGAGGTCGACTTACAACACGGCTCTGGGCACGATCTCGAGTGAGAAGAATGAAACCAATCCTAAATACCTATAGCCTCACGATTATTGATGTAGTGCGCGCGCGATAATCGAGACTCTCTTGGATCTGATGCGTAGACACTTTCAGGATTAAGCGCTCTGATACCACTTTTGTCACGACCGATTCGGGCGTGGTAGTGCCTACCGGGCACCCTAGTGATACAACATCAGTGTCAGTGGAACATAAAGCGATCAAGACATATTATGAAATATGAAACAATAATCGAGAAAGACTTGCCTTTGGCGTATATATAAATAACAACTTTTTCAACATGAGCAGTTTAATCCTTTTTACAAACCACCTTGCGATTACTACGGACCTCTAGAATGATATGACAACAATGGCGGAGCAGGCCACTTGAGCCACGAATGTAAACACTTACTACGACGGGGACTATACGGCTGATAAGCCTCGGAGAAGCGGGCTTCCATTGGCAGCTGTGACCACGAGGCTAGGATCAGCGGCGGTGTACCTCGACTGCGGCATGAGCGGCCCCGAAGGAGGTCGATCTGGCAGTGCAGAGTATGTGAAACTAAAAATCGTAAATGAAATCATAATAGTCTATAAAGCGGGAGGCGTGTATGATAAGCAAACTACGATTCCTGACAAATAGCGATCGTGTCAAGTCGGGGACTCGCGCCTCAAGTCATCACAATAAAACCGTGCGGGGCAAATGCGAAGGCATGGCCGACTACTAAGACCAGCGATACCAAAAATACCACAAGCGTATCCGAGGTCTTTCTAGACCGCACCACGTAATCGAAGGGCCTTTCGCGCGATATCGATGTCGCGTCTATCCACGGAACTCGCGACTCGCGTGGGTCACTGCGGACCGCGTGAGGTATTCCTCGAATCATGGTCCCGGACCGCTGAGGTATACCCGCGTCGAAGCGGCTAACCCTCGGTATCCGCTGAGCTCCGCGACCGCGTAGTCTCAAAGCCGCGTAGTCTCGGCGGACGCGTGGGAATCCCGCGTCGGGCTAAACACCGGAATGATCAATCCTGAGCTCTGCGCTCGCGTAGTCACGAGGACCGCATAGGCCGTAAAGACCCGCATCAAGGGTGGCAAGCCCTCGGTATAATAAGTCAAAGGGGTATGTGATACAATAATAGTACAGCGACAACGGCTTAACAGCGTAAGCCACAACAAGAATGACCCCCTTACATCACGATCACACAAGATACTAACACCGTAGCATCCTAACATTTTCACTTATCACGTCAACAAGAAAGTATTTACAAGGCTATCTCGAACCACAATCGAGTTATTCACACAAGGTACTTTAAGCTAACAAGTTCGGTTATCTACCAAAGTACTTCATACATTAAATCTTTTAAAAGATCAGTTGCTTTCACATAAGTCACCTGATACGTAGTATAAAATAGAGTATTTGTCTTTTAAATAAACCAAAACACTTACCTTTGTAAAATCAAGTAACAACGTTATTTTCCAAGCGTCGAGTTTGCCTAATTTCAAATATTCACGTTTCTTATTTTAGAAAGGTTTAAGTAGTTCATAGTCTTATTCATTTAAGAATATAATTCTCTTTTAAACAATCAGAAACATAAGTCTTATATGTGAGTAGGATATTCTTGTTTATAACAATCTTATTACTGGTAGTGATCTAGGAAATATCATTTTGTCTAATGCTTAGCTTATGCGGATGGAAGTTTCTCTTGGTTTTAATAATGTCTTAATGTCAAAACATTTCCTTTTATTAGCATTTGCGGTGGTTTGTCGATACACGTTACGATTTCGAAATCGATAAAACATTCTTAAGCGTTATACTAACTTCCCGTAAAGCTAGTATAACTCTTAAGTTTTCAAAAACCAAGTATTACTTCTTCTTTCAAAATGATTCAAAAATCTTTTGAAATACTTCAAGTTCTTTATTAACACATAACAAGCGATTATAGTTCAAACGATTACCTTTTAAAAACCACAAGTATCTTCTTACCAACATAAAACATCATGACTTCCCATAAAGCGTTATAACCTTTATGTTTTAAATAATCAAATACATTTAGCACATTATCGTCTGCAGTACTACATAGTTCACACGTATCATGCTAGAAGAGATAGGAAGAGGTTCACATACCTCGCGGCAGTATCGACTAATAGCAAAAGCGCTCAAGTACTTGACGTCGGCTACTCCTTGCGATGGGTCGCGCCACGTGGTACTTGACTATAAGGCCCTGGCGCATTAACATTTAGATCCGCCGTAGAACATTCTACAGAAAATTCGACACCTCCCCACACATGACAGCGTAAATCTCTCTCTATCGGTGGCTACCAAGCCAACCGGGGTTATACATCTAACCTACTTGGTACAATTCTACTCACGGTACTCTTCACAAGTCTCTTTATGTCTGACCCCTAAGTAATTCTGATTCGGTAATCTTCTTTAAATTGAGGCTTAAGTCACAAGACATTGCCAATAACTACGTTGATTCTATATATAGCATACTTGACTATATATTCTAACAATATGTAATTTCCAATTACAATAGAGGAACAGATATTTACCTCGATAAGCCCGTAATTATCCAAGTATAAAGTCGATCACAGGCAATCGTTTAGCTCGACTCGGCGCTCGACCAGCTCTAAACCACCCTTAGAAGTTCTAACCAACTTCTACAGAATACTCCAACGGACTGTGAAGATTTTCCGTAGGGTTTCGTTTAGTGACTGAAGGGAAGTATAATGGTATTTCTGGGCTTTTAGTATAGGTATCCTTAGAATACTACAAGGTATATGGCTAAGGTAATTTGGGCATTATAACAATACTTTTGAGTATTTCTACCAAGAGGGGGTATATATACGAGACAACACCACAAAGGGAGTGTATACCATCGGCCTACCCCATTAGGGGTACTCTCGACGAGGGTGGGGAAGGAACTCTCGGCTAAGCCTCGAGGGGAGGGCGAGAACAACATGAAGGGAGGAGGGTTTCTAAGACTTAGAACATTTTAGGATGAATAAGTCTTCCAAAGGGTATTTATAGGTCAAGTGAAGGCCAACCAATGGCCAAGATCTTGCCAAGTGCTATGCAAGTGTAGGGCGAATCTTGCAGTGCACGCTAGCCAACTAACACAAAAAATATCCTACCAACCGCTTGACCACAATGGCCAACTTTGGCCACTACATTTACCAAAGGTGTCCCGATGAGAGGGTGACAAGTGTCGCCTCTTGTTGATCCAAAATGTTTAAATCTCTCGGAAAAATCCATAAAATAAGAAATGACATGGCGGAAATTCCCTACGAAAGGCGTGAAAGCGTTTAGTAGCGACTCTAACCGGGTGTTGTGCACAAATAAATTTCGGCCAAGCTACTTTCTCAAGTTCAAATTTTCTACGTACGTCCTTACGTACATACTCTGGAAATACGGGGTATAACATTATTGGTGTGGTGCACAACATACCGATAATCAAGACTCTACTAGATACGGTCTGTAGACACTTTCCGAGGATTAACTGCTCTGATACCACTTTTGTCACGATCCGTTCGGGGCGTGTTGGTAGTGCCTTAGGGCACCCAGTAGTCATACATCAGTAATCAGTGAAATATAAAGCAAGACATGAAACATTTTATAAAATAAGACACGATTTATGTGAGAAAACATACTTTCGGCGTATATATATAAACATGGTTTAGCGATTACATCAAACCTTTGTACAACATGACTCTGACCTCTAGGAAATATACAACTATGGCGGGGCGGGGCCGCCATACCACTGTATACAAAACTATCTACAACGGGGAGATCATACCCAGTAGAGCCTCGGAAAAGATGGAGCTCAGGCACCAGCGTAGAGATCACAGAATGTGGATCTAGCACTGCTTGCCACCTGCGGCATGAGCACGGCCCGAAGGAGGTTAGTACAATTACTAAGTATATGAAAGCGTAAAATACTTAAATGAAACATATCATTTTAAAAGCAGTTTTGCAAGTATGTATGAAACAACGAGAAACCGCATAGTGCCGCATCCGCAACAAGCGATAATAGGTAAAGCGTAAAGGTCTTTTCTAGGTTGCGAATGATCGAGCGGGGCGATTGCGTAGTATCACCATCTGAAGCCTAATCTGGACTCCGTAGTCGCATGGGCCAATCACGTAGGCGCGTAGGGTATATAACCCGTCGAGTGGTATCCTGACCGAACCGGGCGTGGTGGTGCCTTACCGGGCACCTGGTGATCTGACATCGGAGAAATCAGCGGAACATAACACAACAACATGAAATAACAAGAAGCGTACAACAATTATCATTAGAAAACTTGCCGCCGGCGTAAATAATAATAACAACTCTTTCAAAATGAGCAGTTTAATCCTTTCTTTACAAACCACCCCACAGCGGTACTGGACCTCTGAAAGATCAGCGGCAATGGCGGGACGGGGCCCTTGAGCCCACGAATGTAAACACCTATTACGACGGGGACTATACGTGATAAGCCTCGGAGCAGAGGGCTTCCATCTGTGACCACGAAAGCTAGGATCGGCGGTGTACCTCGACTGCGGCGTGAGCGGCCCGAAGAGTCGATCTGGTACCAGTATGGCCCGAAAATCTTGTAAATGGAATCATAGTAGTCTATATAAGCGGGAGACATGTATGATAACAAAACTACGATTCCTGATAAACAAGCGATCATATCAAGTCGAGGACTCGCGCCTCAAAGTCATTACTCAAATATAATAATGGGTCTCACGCCATGACATCAATCGTGCGTGGAATACCTTCTCGCTGCCGGTTTATGATATAAAAGCACGAGAACACCGCATGAACACGAGTCCCACGTGCCATAATAACCGTGCGGGGTAAATGCGAAGGCATAGCCGACTACTAACGCCAGCAGTACCAACAAGGTCATGAAGCGTATCGTAAGATGCTGTCTGGGCCGTCACGTGATCAAAGGCGGCCACTTGCGCGATATCTAATGTCGCGTCAAGCCACTGGAACTTCCGCGACTCGCGTAGGCCAATCGTCGGCCCGCGTGAGGTATTCCCGCGTCGAGGTAGCTACTCCCGGCATCGTCACGGACCGCGATCCGCGTAGCGCATGGACGCGTACCCGTAAGGGCCAGCTAACACGGAACTCGTAGCTCGCGTAGGCCCACAGGACTGCGTGGTATTCTCGAATCATAGGTCCATCGACCTTTGAGTCTACCCGCGTGGAGGCGACAACCCGGAATCATCTCGAGAGATGAGTGATGTAAAATACTAACATAACGACTTATCGTTAAACAGCATAAGCCTGAAAGGAAAAACCCCTTTACCTGAACATCACAAGATACTAACACACGTAGCATCCTAGCATGTTTACTTATCAATCAACAAGAAAGTATTACAAGGCTATCTGTTATACCCCGTATTTCCAGAGTATGTACGCAGGAACGTACGTAGGAAATTTCGAACTTCAAGTAGGCTTGGCCGATTTAATTTTGTGCCTGACACGGTTAGAGTCGTTTTTAGTGAAAGCGTTTTCCACGACTTTCGTAGGGAATTTCGGCTATGTCATTTTTAATTTTGCGGATTTTTAGAGGCGAAACATTTGGACCAACAAGAGGCGCGGCGGCACCCTCCGATTGGTGGCGAAATCGTCAACGGGCCGAAATGGACAAGTAAGCACGTTTTTGTGCCTTGACAAAGTCAAGGGTAGGTAGGATATTTGTGTTTGGTAAATCCTAGCCCTACACTTGCCTAACACATGGATTGATCTTGGCCTTTGGTTGGCCGTCCACCTTGACTATAAATACCCTCTCCATTTGATGAATTCTTAATCCTTTCCACAAATCTTTAAGTGTTAAACTCTCCCACTCCCTTGTTGTGTTTCGTCCCCACCTTTGTGAGGCTTGGCGAGAGCACCCTTCCCCAGGCGAGAGTACCCCACAGTGGGGTGGAGAGAGTATTATACACTTGTGGTGTTGTCGTATATATACCCCTCTTGGTAGAAATACTCTCAAAGTATTGTTATAATGCCCAATTACCTTAGCCATATACCTTGTAGTATTAAGGATATCATATCTGAAAAGCCAGAAAATACTATTATACTTAAAGTCGATCCAAAAGCGAAACCACTAGGAAAATCTCCATAGTCAGTTGGAGTATTGTGTAGAAGTTGGTTAGAACTTCTAAGGGTGGTTTAGGCGGGTTGGGCGCTCGGAGTTGGAGCTAAGCGATTGCCCGGGATCGACTTTATACTTGGATAATCATGGGCTTATTGAGGTAAATATCTTGTCCTCTATTGTAATTGGAAATTACATATTGTTAGAATATATAGTTGAAGTATACTATATATAGAAATGAGCGTAGTTATTGGCAATGTCTTTTGACTTAAGCTGAATAATACTTACAGCGATGTCTTGCGACTTAAGCTGAATTTAAAGAAGATTCTTGTTGTAATTACTTGAGAAATATTCTGATGACTTGTGAAGTAGTGCAGTGGAGTAGAATTGTACCGTTAGGGTTAGATGTATAACCCCACGGTTGGCTTGGTAGCGGCCTCGATAGAGGAGGAGATTCTGTTGTTGCGGGAAGTCTTCTTGAATTTTACGTAGAATGTTCTCTGAAGGGATCTAAATGTTAATAAAGCGCTTGTGGCCTTATAGGTTGAAGTACTACGTGTGGCGCGATCTTGGCTAAGGAGTAGCGGCGGTTTGAAGTACTTGGGCGTTTTGCTATTAGTCGATACTCGTCGCGAGGTATGTGAACCTCTTCCTATCTCTTCTGGCATGATATGTGTGAACTATGTAATGCGGTGAGCGTCATGTGCTAAATGTATTTGATTGGTTTAAAACATAAAGTGTTATAACGACTTTATGGGAAGTTAGTTATATGACTTTATGTTGGTAGAAAATACTTGTGGTTTTTAAAAGGTAGCGATTTGAACTATAAGCGGCGTGTTATGTGTTAATAAAGAACTTGAAGTATTTCAAAAGATTTTGAATCATTTGAAAGAAGAAGTAATACTTGATTTGTTTTGAAAACTTAAGAGTTATGCTAGCTTTATGGAAAGTTAGGTATAACGTCTTAAGAATGTTTCTTGATTTTGGAAATCGGAATGTGTATCGACAAACCAACTGCGGCGTTTATAAGAGGAAATGTTTTAATAATTAAGTATTATTAAAACGGTGAAACTTCCATCTGCATAGAAGCTAAGATGAGACAAAATGATATTTCTAGATCATGTTTCTTTGTAATAAGATTGTTATAAACAGAATATCCTACTCATATAAGACTTATGTTTCTCGGATAGTTTAAAGGAGAATTATATTCTTAAATAAATAAGACTATGAACTCTGAAACCTTTCTAAAATGAGAAACTTGAACATTGGAAATTAGGCAAACTTGATCATTGGAAAAGAATGTTGCTACTTGATTTTACAAAGAGAAGTAATTGATTTACTTTAAAAGGATAGTCACTCTATTTTATACTACGGGTATTGTGTGACATTGTGAAATGCGTATCTTTTAAAGAGTTAATGTATGAAGTACTTTGGGGATAAAACCCGAACTTGTTGGCATATAGTAGAAAGTACCTTGTGTGTATAACTTGATTGTGTTGGTTTGTGATAGCACAGTAATACTTTCTTGTTGATTGATAAGTAAACATGCTAGGATGCTCGTGTGTTAGTATCTTGTGATGTCGTGTAAAGGGGTTACCTTTGTTGTGCTTATGTTGTAACGATAATTTGTTGTGTTAGTATTTTACATCACTCGTCTCTTGAGATGATTAGGGGTTAGGCGCCTCCGTCTGCGGGGTAGACTTCGGTGGTCGATGGACCTATGATTGAGAATACCTCATGCAGTCGGGGGCTATCTTGGCTATGAGAGTTCGAGTTAGTGTCGTCCTTTATGGGCATGCGGTCCGTGTGGCCGTGCGGTGCGAAGTCGGGGCGATGTCGGGAGTAGCTACCCTCGATGCGAGGAATACCTCATGCGGGCGATGAGATTGGCCTATGCGGGCTGCGGGAGTTCGAGGTTAAACGCGTCATTGATCTGCGGGCAAGTGGCGGCTTTGATCATGTGATGGTCTAAGCAGATCTTATGATCTGATTCGGCTTTGTTAGTGCGTAGGTTTTTAGTAATCGGCTATGCCTTCGTACTTACCGTCTGATTTTATTATGACCGAGTGGGACACAGTGTTCATGTGTGTTCCTTGGTGCTTTTATATCATAGGCCCGGCGGTGAGGAAGGTATTCACGGGCGTGATTGATGTTGTGGGCACGAGACCCGTTGTTATACTTGAGTGATGACTTGAGGCGTGAGTCACGACTTGACATATTGCTTTGTTGTAAAGCGTAGTTTGGTTATCATCATGTCTCTGCTTTATATGTTGCTATGATTTCATTTACGATATGTATTTTGATTTCACATACTCATTTTTGTTATCTTGACCTCGCCCGAAGCTGCGTTCATGCATGCGAGTTGAGTACACGCGATCGTTGATCCTAGCTCTCGAGTCACGATTTGGCGTTTGGGAAGCTCCGTTTCTCGGAGGCTTATCGATGGTATAGTCCCCTGTCGTCGTAAGTGTTTACATTCGGGGTTTGGCGGGGCCTGTCGCCATTGTTATCGTATCATTCTTAGAAGTGCATAATCTTGTTGTGGCGGGGTTTGTAAAGGATTAAAGCATTCATGTTGAAAAAGTTGCTATTTATATATATCACGAAGGTAGCGTTTTTAGTTAGCCTATCTTCTTATTTCAACTGTCTTATTACCTTTGGTTTCATGTATTGTCTTTATGTTCGTGATTACTACGATGTATGTCTACTTGGGTGCGGGGTAAGGCACGATCCACGGGCAGGTTGGTCGTGACAAAAAGTAGTATCGAGCGATTAATCCTCGGAAAGTGTCTGAGCCGTATCCGATGAAGTCTTGATTATCGGTGTGTTGTGCACCACGCGATGTCGAGGAGGCTATAGGGTATTTAGGATTGGTTTCTATTCTTCTCACTCTGAGATCGTGCCTTAGAAGTTGTGTTGTAAGTTGGACCCTCGGCGTATTTCTTTCCTGCCGTTATGCCTCGCGTGAAACGGCCGGGCCCGGAGGGCAAAGCGGCCGAGGAGGCTGAGTAAATCTGAGAGGGTTGCGTGGGCCTGAGCCCAATCATCACACAGGGTGGTGCTTCGTTCGGGGAGTTCTGCGGCGTCGCTAGCCCGGCAAAGTTTGCTTGGCGGCGGTTCCTCTGCGGCCATGATATTTGAACGCCCGGTTCCACGACCGAGGAAAGAGAATATGGATTGCAAAGCGACCCTATTACTAGCTATGGATTTAACTACGGAGAGTATAGCGATGTCTGCGAATCTTGATGAATATCAGCGAGAGGTTGTGCAAAGTAGTTCTTGATTGAAGCTTGGCATGGCGGTGTATGCGAGCTTATACGGTAGAAAGCGTAGAGATCGGCGGGTTAACGAGGGCGAGAAGAGGGCGAGCAATGAGGTCCTTTGGTAACTTTGAGGCAAGTCACCTCGCGTGATTTGATTATGCATATCCACGATGCGAGTGGTCTTCCGCGGATTCGGGGCGTTCGGGGTATCGCGGGAGTTGGTTAGAACTCGGGGCTTAGGTTCCGCGGTTTGGCGGGCGTCGTCACAGGAATGTCGTCTTTTAGTTAGTCTTGTTGTACTATGACCGTCGAGTGCATTTGTCGATATAGTGTCCTTGTAGGAGGACTTTGCCTTGATCTGCGGTGGGTAGTTCGTCACCTCCCATAGCTATCGCCTGCAGGCGGTTTGATTAGAACGACTAAGGGAGTGAAGCGATGAACATAGATCTATCCTTAACCTACAGAGTTTTGTATAGGTGATAAGGTGAGTATACCTTAGGTGCTATGTTACGATAGCGTGTGTTAGTTGTGATTTGAAATCATGGTCGTTTAGCAGGTAAGATTTTGGGGATAGAAAGTGTGAGCCTTAGAGCTTTATACGTAGAGACCTTAGAGGTGAGGCCGTCTCGAGAAAAGGTGTAGTGTTATGTTTGACCACTTATCGGAGTGCATAGTGCCGCGTGAGTTATGTTGGGACAGGTCCACAGTAGTGTGGAATGAAGAGGGTAGTTGAGCTAAGAAGACCGCTGGGTTTTAAGTAGCGTGATTAGTGAGATTGTTAAGGTCGGGAGCTAGTATGATGCGGCGTTGCGGGTGGGTTGAGGCCACGTTGCGGGTCAACCATGGCGATTTTAGTGGTGGGTCGGTTGTGGTGGTCGCCTTGTGTTAAGTCACGGGTGTTAGGCCCGTATTCGATTAACGGTCTGCGAGTTCGTGGATGCGTTCGGCCGGTGGTGGTCGATGGGAGCACCCATCGTGTTCTTCGTTCGGGGCCGTTTACTGGTGTGTTGAGTTATCACGAAGGGTTGAAAGGCTGCGGGGTGCCTACCTTCACCTTATGTCGACAGTGAAGCCCGAGTTGTAGCTATTTCGTTTTCTAAAAGTTTACGAGCGGGGTTAGGAACTGGTGAGTCTCGAATCGCGTTCGCCTCGGGCGGTGTTTGGATTTGGGGATAGTTGTAGGGATTGTTGTCTCTGTGGAAGTAGTGTTTGATCTACCATTTCGGTGTTCGGATATCGCCTTATAAAGCCTTGTAAGAGGCGGAAGTGTAAGTTGTCGGTCGATTGGTTCGATGTTGGCAAGGTTGAGCGGTTGGTTGAGCTTGTTCCGGCGGTAATTGGATAGTGAAGCTTGTCTAGAAGAGTTACGGCGGCTCGGAGGAATCGTGCGGATAATCGGCGGCAGCTTAGAGTTGAGTTGTGGTCGGTCTTGAAAGTACCACCGGGTTTGGAGTGCGGCGAGTTTTGGAAAGCAGAGGAACTTAGCGAGTTACTTTGGGCCTTTGTGAGTTCGTGTGAAGGATAGGCGGGTTGCCTTTATGTTAGCATTTGCCGTCAAGCGTAGGAAGCGGTCGTCGATCTTTCGTATTGTGATGTTAGGGAAGTATCGAAGATCCGTCGAGTGTTCGATTAATGATGACCACGTTAGAGATAGTAACCGAGTTTTGAATCACGAAGCCGTGTGAGAATGTGGTAAGGATTAGTGTCGACATCCTCGGGATCGCATGGCAGCCTGTACCATTTGTTGGGTCGTCGGAGCAGGCTCGCGACAAAGTGACAAAGTGGTATCTCGACGAGTAAAGAGAGAAGCGAGCATGTATGGCGGCGTAGATGTGATCATTTCTTTTGTAGAGAGAAGGTGCGAAGGAAGTATATTTTAGACCACGGAGAGGTGGTTGTGGTGATGTTAGAGGTGTTTCCTCGTGGACTTGGATATAAGTATTTTCTTGTGATTGTTTACGTGGCCATGTGTGGCGAGTTTGTTCTCGTAAGTATAGTAGTGAAGACTATCTTTGGCGCGTTGTTTGAGACTTAGAAGGAACATTCGGGATGAATGTTTCTAAGGAGGAGAATGTTATACCGTATTTCAGTATGTGCGCGAGGCGTCGTAGGAAATTCCGAACTTCAAGTAGGCTTGGCGATTTAATTTTATTGCCTGACACGGTTAGAGTCGTTTTTAGTGAAAGCGTTTTCCACGACTTTCGTAGGGAATTTCGGCTATGTCATTTTTAATATTTGCGGATTTTTAGAGGCGAAACATTTTGGACCAACGAGGCGCCACTTGGCACGCTCGATTGAGTGGCAAATCGTCGACTTGGGCCGAAATGGACAAGTAAGGCACGTTTTTGTGCCTTGACAAAGTCAAGGGTAGGTAGGATATTTGTGTTTGGTAAATCCTAGCCTACACTTGCCTAACACGTGGATTGATCTTGGCACTTTGGTTGGCGTCCCTTGACTATAAATACCCTCTCCCTTTGATGAATTCTTAATCCTTTCCACAAATCTTTAAGTGTTAAACTCTCCCACTCCTTGTTGTGTTTCGTCCCCACAGCTGTGAGGCTTAGCGAGAGCACCCTTCCCATGGCGAGTACCCACAGTGGGGTGGTAGAGGGTATCTCCACTTGTGGTGTTGTCTCGTATATATACCCCTCTTGGTAGAAATACTCTCAAAGTATTGTTATAATGCCCAATTACCTTAGCCATATACCTTGTAGTATTCTAAGGATATACCTATCTGAAAAGCCAGAAAATACTATTATACTTAGTCGATCACAAAACGAAACCACAGGAAAATCTCCATAGTCAGTTGGAGTATTGTGTAGAAGTTGGTTAGAACTTCTAAGGGTGGTTTAAAGCGGGTTGGGCGCTCGGAGTTGGAGCTAAGCGATTGCCGGGATCGACTTTATACTTGGATAATCATGGGCTTATTGAGGTAAATATCTTGTCCTCTGTTGTAATTGGAAATTACATATTGTTAGAATATATAGTTGAAGTATACTATATATAGAAGCGAGCGTAGTTATTAGCGATGTCTTTTGACTTAAGCTGAATAATACTTACGGATGTCTTGCGACTTAAGCTGAATTTAAAGAAGATTCTTGTTGTAATTACTTAGGGCTGTATTCTGATGACTTGTGAAGTAGTGCGAGTGGAGTAGAATTGTGCAGTTAGGGTTAGATGTATAACCCCACGGTTGGCTTGGTAGCCGGCCTCGATAGAGGAGGAGATTTCTGTTGTTGCGGGGAGAGTCTTTGCCGAATTTTACGTAGAATGTTCTCTGAAGGGATCTAAATGTTAATAAAGCGCGTGGCCTTATAGGTTGAAGTACTACGTATGGCGCGATCTTGGCTAAGGAGTAGCCAGCGGTTTGAAGTACTTGGGCGTTTTGCTATTAGTCGATACTCGTCGCGAGGTATGTGAACCTCTTCCTATCTCTTACAGCATGATATGTGTGAACTATGTAGTGCGGTGAGCGTCGTGTGCTAAATGTATTTGATTGGTTTAAAACATAAAGTGTTATAACGACTTTATGGGAAGTTAGTTATAACGACTTTATGTTGGTAAGAAAATACTTGTGGTTTTAAAAGGTAAGCGATTTGAACTATAAGCGGCGTGTTATGTGTTAATAAAGAACTTGAAGTATTTCAAAAGATTTTTGAATCATTTCGAAAGAAGAAGTAATACTTGATTTGTTTGAAAACTTAAGAGTTATGCTAGCTTTATGGAAAGTTAGGTATAACGTCTTAAGAATGTTTCTTGATTTTGGAAATCGAATGTGTATCGACAAACCAACTGCGGCGTTTATAAGAGGAAATGTTTTTAATAATTAAGTATTATTAAAACCGATAGAAACTTCCATCTGCATAGAAGCTAAGATGAGACAAAATGATATTTCTAGATCATGATTCTTTGTAATAAGATTGTTATAAACAAGAATATCCTACTCATATAAGACTTATGTTTCTCGGATAGTTTAAAGGAGAATTATATTCTTAAATAAATAAGACTATGAACTCTGAAACCTTTCTAAAATGAGAAACTTGAACATTGGAAATTAGGCAAACTTGATCATTGGAAAGAATGTTGCTACTTGATTTTACAAAGAGAAGTAATTGATTTACTTTAAAAGGATAGTCACTCTATTTTATACTACGGGTATTGTGTGACATTGTGAAAGTAACGTATCTTTTAAAGAGTTAATGTATGAAGTACTTTGGGGATAAAACCCCGAACTTGTTGGCATATAGTAGAAAGTACCTTGTGTGTATAACTTGATTGTGTTGGTTTGTGATAGCCTGGTAATACTTTCTTGTTGATTGATAAGTAAACATGCTAGGATGCTACGTGTGTTAGTATCTTGTGATGTCGTGTAAAGGGGTTACCTTTGTTGTGCTTATGTTGTAACGATAATTTGTTGTGTTAGTATTTTACATCTCATCTCTTGAGATGATTAGGGGATTAGCGCCTCCGATGCGGGGTAGACTTCGGTAGTCGATGGACCTATGATTCGAGAATACCTCATGCAGTCCGAGGGCTATCGGGCTACGAGAGTTCGAGTTAGTGTGCGTCCTTTATGGGCATGCGGTCCGTGGCCGTGCGGTGCGAAGTCGGGGCGATGCGGGAGTAGCTACCCTCGATGCGGGAATACCTCATGCGGGCGATGAGATTGGCCTATGCGGGCTGCGGGAGTTCGAGGTTAGGCAGCGTACATTGATCTGCGGGCAAGTGGCGGCTTTGATCATGTAATGGTCTAGCAGATCTTATAATCTGATTCGCGGCACGGTTGATGCGTAGGTTTTTAGTAGTCGGCTATGCCTTATTACTTACCGTCTGATTTTATTATAACACAGTGGGACACAGTGTTCATGTGTGTTCCTTGGTGCTTTTATATCATAGGCTAAGCGGTGAGGAAGGTATTCCACGGGCGTGATTGATGTTGTGGGCACGAGACCCGTTGTTATACTTGAGTGATGACTTGAGGCGTGAGTCACGACTTGACATATTTGCTTTGTTGTAAGCGTAGTTTGGCTATCATCGTGTCTCTGCTTTATATGAGTGCTATGATTGTTATACCAGTATTTCAGTATGTGCGTGGGAATCGTCTGAAGTTGGCTTTAAAGTTAGCCTTGGGCGTTTTTGTACCTGACTTCGCTTAAGAATCGTTTTAAATGAAGCGTTTCCCACGACTTTCGTAGGAAAATTCGGCTATGCCATTTCTAATTTTGCGGATTTTTAGAGGCGAAACATTTTGGACCAGCGGGAGGGCAACTTGGAACCCTCCCATTGGTGGACTTAGATAGATCCGTGGGCCGAAATTGGAGAAACCGAGCACGTTTTTGTGCCTTGTGCAAATCGAGGTTGGTAGGATATTTGTGTTTAGTTAATCCTCACCTACACTTGCCTTGCACTTGTCTTCATCTTGGCCATTGGTTGGCCAAGGCTTGAGCTATAAATACCCCTTAGAGATGAAGAGTTATTCATCCACAAAGTTATCTTCCTAGTCTAAAAATCCTCTCCTCTCCCTTAGCTTTTAGTCCACCTCTTCCCTCACTTGTGTAGTGTGGCGAGAGCCTACCCCACTGCTGGCCGAAATCTACCCCCTCCCTTGGTAGAAAAGTTACCTTAGCTTGTATCGTTATAATGCCCAAAATACCTAGCCCAAATACCTTAGTACTTAGTAGAAGTTGTGAAGAACTTCTAAGGTTAACTTGGAGCATACAACTTAGGAGCAAAACCTTGCTCAGTAGCGACTTTTCTAGGATATTATTGGGCTTACCAGGTAATAATCCTAACCCTCTTTTGAATTAGAGAATACTTCTTTGTTATAGTATAAGAATAAGTATAAATACTTAGAAGAATATCACGGAATAGAATTGAGCTATTACCACAGTAGAAGGGTTTGAAAAAGAATAATCAAAATGTACTTACATAGAATTTGTTTTCTGATGAACTTATATAGCTCAGGGTAGGAGTCTTTGACTTTCCATAGAATTGTGAACCCTCTGTTTAGAATGACCTTGAGTAGTCCTTGATAGATATCGTGACTATTATGGTGACTCTCTGCTTGCGACATATTGACTTGGCGGTGGTTTTATTTGAGAAGGTATGTGATTCTTCCTAAAGCATGATATTTTACAATATATATAGTGCGGTGAGCGTGCATGTGTTAACTAAAATATAACTCTGGCAATGTCTTTGACTTAAGCTGAATAATACTTATGGCAATGCCTCGCGGCTTAAGCACGAATAACACTTACGGCGATGCCTCGGCTTAAGCTTTGAATAATAAAGATCTGAAAGCATTATTAAACCACTACGGACTCTTTTTATAACAGAATAACACTAATTGGTTTTTAAACAAAAGCTTAAGAGTTATACTAACCTTATGGGAGGTTAAGTATAACAACTTAAGATTGATAAAAAGCAGTTTGCCTATGTGTTTATAACGGACTTATATTGAATTGTGAAAAGAATAATAAGATGGTTTGATAAGTAGACATGATATGATGCTATGTGTGTTAGTGTCTTGTATAGCGTTTGTGAAAAAAGTATGCTTGTTGTGATTATGTTGTTTAAAGATAAAATTTATTATGTTAGTATACTATCACTCGCCTCTTGAGATGATCTGGGGTTAAGCGCCTCCGTCTGCGGGGTAGACTCGGTGATGCAGGACCGTGATTCGAGAATACCTCATGCGGGTCGGGGGCCTATGCGGGCTCGAGAGTTCGAGTTAGTATGCGGGGTTATACCTGCATGCGGTACATGTGGCCGTCGCGGACAGCGAGTCGGGGCGATGCAGAGTAGCTACCCTCGATGCGGGGTTATACCTCATGCGGGCCCGTGTGAGTGGCCTATGCGGACTCGGGAGTCGAGTTAGGCTTGCGGAATGATGATATGGTAGTGGCCTGTTTGATCATTCGCGGCCTAGACAAGACTATTCTGATTACTATTGTTGCTCTTGTTTGTGATGTGGCACTACGTGCGGTTTCCTTGGTTGTTTCACACATATTTGTAAACTGGTTTTAAAAATGATATGTTTTCATTTAAGTACTTTCTGATTTCGCATACTTAGTACTGTTATGCGACCTCCTTGAAATGCGTTCATCTGCGCGGTAAGCGGCAGTGCTAGATCGCGTCCTTAGGATCTCTACGTTGGTGTCGGGAGCTCCGTCTCTTAGGAGGCTCTACTTTTGGTATGATCTCTGTTGTAGATAGTTTTATCTGATCGAGGTATGGCGGGGCCTGTCGCCATAGTTATATATTTCCTTAAGTGCATGTAGTCATGTTATGCGATTGTCGGATGTATTGCTAAACCGTGATTTTATATATATATCTTAGAAAGCGTGTTTTCTCACATAAAGCGTATGCTTATTTTATAAAGCTGTTTCATGTCTTGCTTTATATTTCCATTGGTTACTCGATGTATGACTACTTGGGTGCCGGTGAGGCACGATCCACGGGCCGAGCAGTCGTGACAAAAGTGATATCGAAGCGATTAATCCTCGGAAAAGTGTCTGAGCCGTATCTAGTAGAGTCTTGATTATCGGTGTGTTGTGCACGCGCCGATGTCGAGGCTATAGGATATTTAGGATTGGTTTCCATTCTTCTCATTACGAGATCGTGCTTTAGAGGTGTTATAGGTTGGACCCCTCTAACGTATTCCTTTCTATATGATTATGCCTCGCGTAAAGGCAACCGGGCGAAGGGCAAGCGGCCGAGAGGCGCTAGCGAGACACCCGAGTCACGAGGCTCGAGGCCCGATCTATACGAGGCAGCGAGTTCTATGGCGCCGCCCGGCCCAGCGGCGACCACGGTACCCGCGCCTCGTCCCGCGGCTGGGCGGAGGTTAGAAATCTGAGAGATAGGACTTTTAGCTAAAGTTGTGGCGTCGAGAGAAGGCTGAATCACGGCGGTTCAGTTCGGCTCGGCTCGATCGTACCGTTGTTCACCGAGGAAGAGAGTTTGAGGCTCTGAGACTTCTTGAGTTGTAGCCGGAGTTTATGGGTGGCGGAGGATGATCGCGGGAGTTCATCCGTCGGTTGAAGGATTTTGAGAGTGATCGGGCGTCGGAGACCGGTCAGTGATCTTTGGTTCACATAATTGCGTGATACGCGATCGATTGGTTTGATTCATGGGAGTTATCCGGGAGAGCAGCGTCCCAGTGCAGGATGAGTTCTCGAGGCTTTCCTCGCTCACTTCTTGCCTCGCGGATGAGGAGGCGGGGTGATAGATTTTTCTTGCGAGGCGAGAGAGGGCCTTGTCGGGAGTACAATGTCGAGTTTGATTCTTTGGCTCGATATGTCCGGCGTTAGTAGCGATATGGAGGATAGGGTGCACGCTATGTCACCGGGCTGAAACGACTATATGGCGAAGTCTTGTGCGGGGTTTCTCTCGGTAGGTATGGACATTACCGCGTGCGAGCTCGCGCCCTTGGATGCGAGGCGCGAGGTCGGCAGTGGGCGACGGCGAGAAGAAGGCCGGGGCGGGAGGGTCTTACGGTGGTTGCTCGTGGTGGCGGCCTCGGCGGCGATCTGGGTCGCACCACGGCCGGCTCGAGCACTCTGCCGTCGCCGGCCACGGCGAGTTTTGAGGCGAGCGGGCCCGAGGCTTGAGCGTCGAGTAGCGAAGTGCTTGGCGATCGGGACCACCCGGTGTGGCGTCGGGGATCCCATTGCAGGAAGTGTGGTACTCTTTTGGAGCTTATTCTGATTGTAGCGGCGAGTCACTGCGAGGCTTGTCAGGCCAAGGCGTGGTGGTAGAGCTCGGCGCCGAGTTACATTGCGGCTTCGTCATCTCCTGATTACTCGCCGGGCGGGGTGCTCGTGGGTCGGCCAGTCGTGGCGGTCGTGGCTCGGGTCCCGATTCTAGCGGTCCTCGAGAACGCATTTATGCTGTCGGTAAGCGGGATCGAGGACTCACCTGATGTCGTCACAGGTACCTTATCAGTTTCTGGGTTTGATGTTTATGCCTTGATAGATCCGGGTTCTACTCTGTCCTATATATCTCCCCTTGTTGCTAGTAGGATAGGGATAGAGCCTGAGTCCATAGACCCTTTCGAGTTAGCTACGCGATGGGTGATTCGGTGGTAGCTCGGCGGGTATATAGGGCTTGTCTGTGACCATTCTGATCGTCGGACCACGGCGACTTGATAGAGTTGGAGATGATTGACCGGCGTGATTATGGGGATGGATTGGCTAGCTTCTTGCTATGCCAATGTAAGCTAGAGAGAAAGTAATGCAGTTCGGTTTCTGAGGCCGGTTGTTGAGTGGGAGAGCGCGGTATCGTAGGGTAGGTTTATTTCCTACCTCAAGGCTAGGAAGATGGTGCGAAGGGTATATCTACCATCTAGTTCGAGTGTTTGATCACGAGGTGCGGTACCAGTTTTGATCGATTCCGTAGTCGTGAGTTCCCAGGCGTGTTCCCGGATGACCTCGGGTATCCTCACGAGGAGATCGAGTTTTGTATTGACATATTGCGGATACTCGGCCTATTTCCATTCGCCATACTGAGAATGGCACTGCCGAGTTGAGAGAGTGAAGGACGGTGAGGATTTCTTTGGAGAAGAGGCTTCATTAGGCCAGTGTTTCCCGCAGAAGTGCCGTGTGTTCGTGAAGAAGAAGGGCGGGGCCTTTGCGCATGTGTGTTGATTCTGACGGTGAACAAGGTGACCATTAAACGAATACCCTTCCGGGATTGATGATTTGTTCGACGATTGCGAGCGCGAGATGTTTCTCGAAGATTGATCTGCGTTAGGGCTATCGAGTTAAATGTCGAGGAGGTGGATGTCCACTGGGGCGCATTCGGACGATGCGGGCATTATGAGTTGAAGTCATGTCTTTTGGGTTGACGATGCTCGTGGTATTCATGGATTTGATGAGCAAGTGTTCAAACCATTTTGGACACGTTTGTGATAGTGTTCATTGATGATATCTTGGTTTATTCGCTCAGGCGAGGAGCATCACGAGCATTTGAGGTATCTTGTGATTCTCGAGATCAGCGATTTATGCGCCAAGTTTTCCAAATGTGAGTTTTGGTTGACTTGATGGCGTTTCTTGGGCATATTATGGGTGATGGCATTCAGTGAATCTGGCGAATCGGCGATCGAGACTTGGCCTGAACTCTTACTCAGCAGAGGTTCGCGATTTTACGGGCCTTGGAGGTTATTATCGGCGGTTCGTGGAGAAGTTTGCTTATCTACTGCACCATTGACTAGGCCGACTCGAAAGCGACCAAGTTTGATGGTGATGCTTGTGGCGGGGTTTCGATTCTTTGAAAAGAGGCGGCGGCCGCCCGTTCTTACTCTTCGGAGGTCGGATGGTTATATCGTGTATTGTGATGCGTCGGGCATCGGGTTGGGATGTGTGTTGATGCGGCATGGCGGGGTTATAGCATATCGTCGGCGGTGAAGAAACACGGAGGAACTACCCCATGATTTGGAGTTAGCGGTAGTGATTCACGCTTTGAAGATCTGGAGGCACTATTTGTATGGGGTTCACGTGGATATTTATACGGACCACAGAGCCTCGGTATATCTTGACGGAGGAGGTGAACTTACGGCGAGGCGGTGGTTAGAGTTGCTTAAGGATTACGATGTTGATATCTGTACCACGGGAAGGCGATGTTGTGGCGGATGCTCTTAGTCGTAGGTCGATGGGAGCCTATCGGATGTGCGACTAGAGAGGAGGGACATGGTTCGTGATTTGCATCGATTAGCGAGCCTTGGTGTCCGTTTGATTGATTACGATAGCGGTGGGGTTAGAGTTCGTGAGGTTGCGAGTCTTCCGTCGTCGAGGAGGTGAAGAGGCGATTCGAGGATCGGCTTTGATTCGATATCGTGATCTGACTCTTACGTGAGGGCAAGGGTCCTTTTGAGTAGCTTTGATGGGGTGCTAAGGTTTGAAGCGGTATGTGTTCGGATGTTTGAGGACTTGGCGGAGTTCTTGGGGAAGCACGCGTGCGCGTTACTCTATCCGTCAAAGTCGACCAAGATGTACCACGACCTTAGATCGGTGTATTGGTGGGATGGCTTGAAGAGGGCGTTGCGAGTTCGTAGCTCGGTGCGTGTTGTCGGCGAGTAAAGGTAGAGCACGAGAGGCACGGTGGTTTATTCTGACGATAGAGATCGAGCACGGAAGTGGGAGGTAATCAGCGTGGACCGTCACGGGATTACCTCGCTCGGAGAGACATGATTCTATATGGGTTATCGTCGGCGGTGTGAAATCAGCCCACTTTCTTCCGTCGGGGCGACTTTTGGTGAGATTATGCGGACTTTACATCAGAGATCGTCGGTGCGTGAGTCCTACCCGATCATATCGAGCAGAGCCCGATTCGGCTAACGGAGAGTCGCTTCGAGAGGAGTTTAGGGGCGAGTGAGCTGATGCTGCATTTCATCCACGAGCAGACGGGCGGCGAGCGCACTATCCGGACTCTTGAGGATATCTGCGAGCTTTGTGTTATTGACCCGATGGTAGTTGGGAGGATCATTTGCCTCTAGTTGAGTTCGCGTATAATAATAGCTACCACTCCGGCATTGAGATGGCGCCTTATGAGGCCTTGTATGGGAGGAAGTGCGGATCGCCTATAGGTTGGTTCGATGTGGGCGGGGCGGCTAGTGGGACCAGATTTGATGCAATGACGATGGATAAGGTGAAGCTTATCAAGGCGGCTATTGACTCGAGTCGGCAATCGTATCACGAGATCATCGTCGTCGGCATGCAGGTTCGCGATAGATGATTGGGTTTTCCTAAAGGTGTCACCCGTGAAGGGTGTGATGAGATTCGGGAAGAAGGAAACTGGCCCAAGTGCGTTACATTGGGCGTTTGATTGTCGCGAGGTAGGCAAGGTTACTACGAGTTGAATCTGCCGTCCGTCTGGAAGCGGTGCATCCGGTGTTTCACGTATCTATCTTTGAGAGATGTATCGGGGATCCATCTAGGTACACCGATTGGCGATGTCGGTGGCCAGGGGTTATCGTATGAGGAGATTCCATGGCGATAGTCGATCGTCGAGTTAGGCGTCTGCGGACGAAGGGCGTGGCTTAGTCAAAGTCTTGTGGCGGAGCGAGCTCGAGGAGGAGATGGCGTGGGAAGCCGAGGAGGACATGGCGAAGTATCCTCGCTATTCCCAGCGCCGGGTAATTCACTTTCCTACTTGTAAATTTCCATTATCATTTATGCCTAAGTGTTGTTTTGTGGCGTGTGTGGCATTTGCTAGCTGTTTAAGCTTCTTCGATAAGCTGTCTTGAAGGAACATTCGGGACGAATGTTTCTAAGGAGGAGAATGTTATACCCGTATTTCAGTATATGCGTAAGGAATACGTCAAAAGTTTGGCTTTAAAGTTAGCCTTGGGCGTTTTTGTGCCTGACTTCGCAAAGAATCGTTTTTCGGCGAAGCGTTTCCACGGCTTTCGTAGGGAAAATTCGGCTATGCCATTTCTAATTTTGCGGATTTTTAGAGGCGAAACATTTTGGACCAGCGGGAGGGCAACACTTGGCACCTCCCATTGGTGGACTTGAATCGTCCATGGGCCGATTGGAGAGCGAGGCACGTTTTTGTGCCTTGTGCACAAATCGAGGTTGGTAGGATATTTGTGTTTAGTTAATCCTGCTTTACACTTGCCTTGCACTTGTCTTCATATTGGCCATTGGTTGGCCAAGGCTTGAGCTATAAATACCCACTTAGAGATGAAGAGTTATTAATCCACAAAGTTATCTTCCTAGTCTAAAATCCTCTCTCTCCTTAAGCTTTTAGTCACACCTCTTCCACTCACTTGTGTAGTGTGGCGAGGCCTACCCCCACAACTGGCAGAAATCTACCCCCTTGGTAGAAAAGTTACCTTCTTGTATCGTTATAATGCCCAAAATACCCTAGCCCAAATACCTTAGTACTTAGTAGAAGTTGTGAAGAACTTCTAAGGTTCTTGGAGCATACAACTTAGGAGCAAAACCTTGCTCGGTATGACTTTTCTAGGATATTATTGGGCTTACAGGTAATAATCCTAACCCTCTTTTGAATTAGAGAATACTTCTGTTATAGTATAAGAATAAGTATAAATACTTAGAAGAATATCACGAATAGAATTGAGCGTACCACAGTAGAAGGGTTTGAAAAAGAATAATCAAAGCTGTACTTACATAGAATTTGTTTTCACGATGAACTTATATAGCTCATGGGTAGGAGAGTGCTTGACTTTCCATAGAATTGTGAACCTCTGTTTAGAATGACCTTGAGTAGTCCTTGATAGATATATGTGACTATTATAGGGTGACTCTCTGTGCGCGACATATTGACTTGGCGGTGGTTTTATTTGAGAAGGTATGTGATTCTTCCTAAAGCATGATATTTTACAATATATATAGTGCGGTGAGGCGTCGTGTGTTAACTAAAATATAACTACGGCAATGTCTTTGACTTAAGCTGAATAATACTTATGGCAATGCCTCACGGCTTAAGCTTTGAATAACACTTACAGCGATGCCTCGAAAGCTTTGAATAATAAAGATCTGAAAGCATTTTTAAAGAATACTGGATCTTTTTTTTACAGAAGAAGACTAATTGGTTTTTAAACAAAAGCTTAAGAGTTATACTAACCTTATGGGAGGTTAAGTATAACCACTTAAGATTGATAAAAGCAGATTTGCCTATGTGTTTATAACGGACTTATATTGAATTGTGAAAAGAATAATAAGATGGTTTGATAAGTAGACATGATATGATGCTATGTGTGTTAGTGTCTTGTAGCGTTTGTGAAAAAGTATGCTTGTTGTGATTATGTTGTTTAAAGATAATTTGTTATGTTAGTATACTATCGCTCACCTCTTGAGATGATCAGGGGTTAAGGCGCCTCCGTGCGGGGTAGACTCGGTGATGCAGGACCGTGATTCGAGAATACCTCATGCGGGTCGGGGGCCTATGCGGGCTACGAGAGTTCGAGGTTAGTATGCGGGGTTATACCTCATGCGATCTATGTGGCCGTGCGGACAGCGAGTCGGGGCGATGTCGAGGAGTAGCTACCCTCGATGCGGGGTTATACCTCATGCGGGCCCGTGAGTGGCCTATCACGGACTCGGGAGTCGAGTTAGGCTTGCGAGAATGATGATATGGGCGAGTGGCCTGTTTCGATCATTCGCGGCCTAGACAAGACTATTCTGATTACCTATTGTTGCTCTTGTTTGTGATGTGGCACTACGTGCGGTTTCCTTAGTTGTTTCACACATATTTGTAAACTGGTTTTAAAAATGATATGTTTTCATTTAAGTACTTTCTGATTTCGCATACTTAGTACTGTTGTGCTTGACCTCCTTGAAGTGCGTTAAATCTGCGGTAAGGGCAAGCGGTGCTAGATCCGCGTCCTTAGGATCTACGTTGGTGTCGGGAGCTCCGTCTCTTGAGGCTCTACTTTTGGTATGATCTCCTGTTGTAGATAGTTTTATCTGATCGGTATGGCGGGGGCCACTGTCGCCATAGTTGTATATTTCCTTAGAGTGCATGTAGTCGTATTTATGCGATTATCGGATGTAGCTGCTAAACCATGATTTTATATATATATCTTGAAAGCGATGTTTCTCACATAAGCGTATGTCTTATTTTATAAAGCATTTCATGTCTTGCTTTATATTTCCGCTGGTTACTACGATGTATGACTACTTGGGTGCCGGTGAAGCACGATCCACGGGCCGAGGCGAGTCGTGACAATGATTTCATTCTGATATGTATTTTGATTTCACATACTGCAATTTTTGTTATGCGACCTCGCCCGGGGCTGCGTTCATCTGCGAGTTGAGGTACGCGATCGTTGATCCTAGCTCTCGAGTCACGATTTCAGCGTTGGGAAGCTCCGTTTCTCGGAGGCTTATCGATGGTATAGTCCCCTAATAAGTCGTAAGTGTTTACATTCGGGGGTTTGGCGGGGCCACTGTCCCGCCATTGTTGTCGTATCATTCTTAGAAGTGCAGTGAATCTTGTTGTAGGCGGGGTTTGTAAAAGGATTAAAGCGTTCGTGTTGAAAAAGTTGCTATTTATATATATCTTGAAGGTAGTTTTTGGTTAGCCTATCTTCTTATTTCCTTTGTCTTATTACCTTTGGTTTCATGTATTGTCTTTATGTTCGATTACTACGATGTATGTCTACTTGGGTGCAGGGGTAAGGCACGATCACGGGCAGGTTGGTCGTGACACTATCATAAACCAGCAATCAAGTTATACCACGAGGTACTTTCTCTTATATGCCAACAAGTTGGGTTTTATCCCCAAAGTACTTCATACATTAACTCTTTAAAAGATCGTTACTTTCACGATGTCACACAATACAGTAGTATAAAAAAATAGAGTGACTATCTTTTTAAAGTAAATCAATTACTTCTCTTTGTAAAATCAAGTAGCAGCATTCTTTTCCACTTTGAGTTTGCCTAATTTCGATGTTCAAGTTTGCCTAATTTCCGATGTTCACGGTTCTTATTTTAGAAAGGTTTAAGTAGTTCATAGTCTTATTCATTTAAGAATGTAATTCTCCTTTAAACAATCGAGAAACATAAGCCTTATATGTGAGTAGGATATTCTTGTTTATAACAATCTTATTCTGCTGACCATGATCTAGGAAATATCATTTTGTCTCATCTTAGCTTACATGCGGATGGAAGTTTCTCTTGGTTTTAATAATACTTAATTAGTCAAAACATTTCCTTTTATTAACTGCGATGGTTTGTCGATACACGTTCGATTTCGAAATCGATAAAACATTCTTAAGCGTTATACCTAACTTCCCGTAAAGCTAGTATAACTCTTAAGTTTTCAAAAACCAAGTATTACTTCAAGTTCTTTATTAACACATAACAAGCGGTTATAGTTCAAATCGATTTACCACTTTAAAACCACAAGTATTTTCTTACCAACATAAAGTATTATAACGACTTCCCGTAAAGCGTTATAACACTTTATGTTTTAAATAATCAAATACATTTAGCACGTATGCGTCTACCGTACTACATAGTTCACACATATCATGCTAGAAGAGATAGGAAGAGGTTCACATACCTCGCGGCGAGTATCGACTAATAGCAAAAGCGCTCAAGTACTTCAAACCGTCGGCTACTCCTTGCCGAGATCGCGCCACGTAGTACTTGAACCTATAAGGCCACAAGTGCGCATTAACATTTAGATCCGCCGTAGAACATTCTACGAGAAAATTCGGCGACCTCTCCCCCATGGCGTAAATCTCCTCTCTATCGGGCGGCTATCAAGCCAACCGGGGGTTCATACATCTAACGGACGTGCACAATTCTACTTCACGAAAAGCTACACAAGGTCTCATGTCTGATCCTATGTAAAAGCGATTCGATACTCTTCTTTCGAAAAGGTTTCTTATTATTGGGCTTAAGTCCAAAGACATTGCGACAACAACAGCGTTCATTCTATATATAGTATACTTCAACTATATAGTCTAACAATCATGTAATTTCCAATTACAATAGAGGACAAGATATTTACCTCGATAAGCCCGTAATTATCAAGTTAAAATGTCGATCTGGGCAATCGTTTAGCTCCAACTCAGAGCGCTCCAACCCGCTCTAAACCACCCTTAGAAGTTCTAACCAACTTCTACACAATACTCCAACGGACTATGGAGATTTTCCTAGGGTTTCGGTTTTGTGACAGACGGGAAGTATAATAGTATAACTGGGCTTTTCGTATAGGTATGACCTTAGAATACTACAAGGTATACGGCTAAGGTAATTTGGGCATTATAACAATACTTTTGAGAGTATTTCTACCAAGAGGGGGGGTGTATTATACGAGACAACTAGGATAGGAGGGGGTGCCCCACGGCCACACTACAAGGAGGGGGGGGAGAGGGCTCTCGGCCAAGGGGGCCTTTCAAAGGGGGAGAGGGGCTCTTGGACGAGAGTCAACAAGAGGGGAGAGGGAGGGATTTTAACACTTAGAAGATTTGTGGAAAGGATGAAGAATTCATCAAAGGGAGAGGGGTATTTATAGGTCAAGTGAAGGCCAACCAATGGCCAAGATCTTGCCAAGTGCAAGGCAAGTGTAGGGCCAAGATCCACCCAAGTGTCCTTGACCAACTAACACACAAAAATATCCTACCAACTCCGCCCGACCAACAAGGCCAATTCGTCCACCCTCCCTTTACAGCCCGTTCCGTCCGCCAATGAGAGGGTGCCAAGTGGCGCCCTCTTGTTGGCCCAACACGTCTCTCGGAAAAATCCGTAAAAATTAAAAATGACATAGCGGAAATTCCCCTACGAAAGTGGAAGCGTTTAGTCAACGACTCTAAGCGGGTGTTGTGCACAAAGTAAATCGGCAGCCTATTCTCAAGTTCAAATTTTCTCGTGCGTCCTTACGTACATACTGCGGAAATATGGGGTATAACGAGCTACTCCTCGGCATCGCACGGACTCGTCGTCCGCATGGCCACATAGACCGCGTGAGGTATAACCCCGCACACTAACACGGAACTCCGTAGCTCGCGTAGGTCCGCGGACCCGCGTGAGGTATTCTCGAATCATGGTCCCGGACCGCTGAGTCTACCCGCGTCGGAGGCGGCTTAACCCCGTAATATGTCAAGAGGTGAGTGATGTTACACTAACCTAACTTATCGTGAAACAACATAAGCACAACAAGAATACTCTTTTTCACAAGCGTTACAAGGCACTAACACACGTAGCATCATATCATGTCTACTTATCAAACCATCCTATTATTCTTTTCACAATTCAATATAAATGCATTATAAACACATAGGCAAAAGCTGTTTCTTTTATCAATCTTAAGTGGTTATACTTAACTTCCCATAAGGCTAGTATAACTCTTAAGCTTACGTTTAAAACCAATTAGTTCTTTTCATTAAAAAAATGATTCGGTATTCTTTTGAAATGCTTTGGATCTTTATTATTGGGCTTAAGCGTGAGGCATTCTTGTAAGTGTTATTCGGGCTTAAGCGTGAGGCATTGCCGTAAGTATTATTCGGGCTTAAGTCGAAGACATTGCCGTAGTTATTATTCGATTAACACGTATGCGTCTACAGTCGTATATATATTGTAAAAATATCATGCTTTAGGAAGAATCACATACCTTCTCGTGAAAACCACTGCCGAGTTGAATATGTCGCGCAGAGAGTCGACCTATAATAGTCACAGACATCTATCAAAGACTACTCAAGGTCATTCTAAGCAGAGGGTTCACAATTCTACGGAAAGTTGGGCGTGACTTCCTGCGGTGAGCTATATAAGTCTCTTTGTGAAAGCAGTTCTATGTAAATCTGATTTGATTATTCTTCTTTTAAACCCTTCTACTGTGGTAGCATTCAATTCTATACGTGATATTCTTCTAAGTATTTAATACTTATTCTAATACTACTACGATGAAGTATTCTCTAATTCAAAAGAGGTTAGGATTAGTTACCTCGGTAAGCCCAATAATATCCTAGAAAAGTCGCTTTGAGCAAGGTTTTGCTCTAAGTTGTATGCTCAGAAACCTAAGAAGTTCATCACAACTTCTACTAAGTACTAAAGGCTGTGGGATAGGGGATGTTGGGAATTATAACAATACTAGAAGACAACTTTTCTACCAAGTGAGGGGGGGAGATTTTTGGCTAGGCTAGGGGGGGCCTCGGCCAAACTACTAGGCTAGAGGGGTATTCGGCCAAGGGCCTTCCTGAGGAGGGAGTGGTGGATGAAAGAGCTACAAAGGGAGAGGAGAGGATTTTCAAGACTTGGAAAGATTTGTGGATGAAGAACTCTTCATCTCTAAGGGTATTTATAGGTCAAGAAGTGGCCAACCAATGGCCAAGATTAAGACAAGTGCAAGGCAAGTGTAGGGTGAGGATTAACTATACACAAATATCCTACCAACTCCTTGACTTGTGCACAAGGCACAAAAAACGTGATCACCATGTCCAATTCGTCCAAATGGGCGATTTCAAATCCATCGATTGGAGGGTGACAAGTGTAGCCCTCCGTTGGTCCAAAATGTTTCGTCTCGGAAAAATCCGCAAAATTAGAAATGGCATAGCCGGAATTTACCCTACGAAGGCGTGGAAGCGTTTAGTCGGAAAACTATTCGTTTTGTGAGTTGTGCCCAAAAAAATCGTCGAGCCTAAACTTTAAGGCTAAACTTTTTATCGTATTCCACTTACGTACATACTGCAAATACGGTATAACACATTTCTCGGAGGCTTATCTTTTGGTATGTTACCAGTGCAGAGGTTCTTGTACATTCGAGGTATGGCGGGGCCACTGTCCGTCATAGTTATTATCACTTCTTAAGTGCAGTAATGCTTTGTGGCGAGTTTGTAAAAGGATAAGCTGTTGGGTTTTATGAATATATATCTGAGAAAGCTGTTTTGGTTGCTTTGTTTATTTATCATGTCTCTTGTTTCATGTTTATGTTTTTATTTCCGATTCTCTCTCGATGTTGTATCACGAGGTGCGGGGTAAGGCACGATCCACGGGCCCGGTTAGTCGTGACAAAAGTGGTATCGAAGCGATTAGTCCTCGGAAAGTGTCTGACCGTGTCTAGTAAGTCTTGATTATCGGTGTGTTGTGCACCACATCTATGTCGAGGAGGCTGCGAGACATTTAGGATTAGTTTCTATTCTTCTCACTGAGATCGTGCCTTAGAGTGTGTTATAAGTTGGACTCCTCCGTATTCTTATGTGCGATTATGCCTCGCGCAGGCAATCGGGGCCCGAAGGCAAGGCAACCGAGGAGGCTGTGAGTATAACACGGAGGGTTCTGAAGCGAAGGCCCGATCGTTACGAGATAGTGCTTGACGGCGAGTTTTGCGGCGCCGCCAGCCGTCGAGTTTAGAGCGCGGCGGTGGCTGCGAGACTCTGATACACAGAGCCTCAGTCCCGGCTGGAAGCGAGATGAGATAAGTACAAGGAGATGGCGATTCGCGGCGGTCGTGGCAGATATGAGAAGGCTGGATCTGGCAGTTCGATCCAGTAACACCGTAGTTCACCCCGGCGAGCGATTTGAGACTACGGGACTTTACGAGTTGTAGCCACAGACGTTATGGATCGAGGCGAGATGACCTCGGGAGTTTATCAAGCGGCTGACGGATCGTGAGTGATCAGTCTCGAGGCGAGTCGGTGGTATTGGGTTCGCATCATTGCGTGATCTGCGATCGGCGTTTGATTCATGGGAAGCGTCGAGGAACATGCGCTCCCAGCGATTTGGGGCGAGTTCTCAAGGGCATTTCTTGCACATTTCTTGCCTCGCGGATGAGGAGGGCTCGGTAAGCAGTTTTTAGCGTTAAAGCGGGCCGGCGTCTGGTTAGGGAGTACAATGTGGAGTTTGACTCGTTGGCTCGGTATGTCCCCGCCTTAGTGACCGATATGGAGGGCGAGTGCATCGCTACGTCACCGGGCTCGATGATTACTTGGCGAGGCTTGTTGGGTGTAGCTCTTGGTAGGGCATGGACATTGCGCGTGCGAGCTCATGCGCTTGGATGTGAGGCACGAGAGGTCGGCGAGAATGGCCGGGATCGAGAAGAAGGCGAGCAGCGAGGTCCTTTGGTAACTTGCGAGGCGGACCGCCTCGGGCGAGCTAGTTATGCACCTTCGCCCGATGAGTGGTCCTCCGCGATCTTGGGGCGTTGGGGTATTCGGGAGCTGGTCGAGCTCGGGCTTACAGTTCCGAGATATCGTGAGTTCTAGCGGCGAGATTCATGTCCCCTCGGTGTGCGCGATGTGGCGGCGTCATCGGGAATGTCGTCTTTCGGTGCTTGTTTCACTGCGGCCGTCGAGGGCCATGTGGCGAGATAATGTGCTTATAGGAGAATGCAGCGGCGTAGCGCGACTACGGATCGATGGCGAGTTCGCGCGCCTGACGGTATGCCTGCAGTGGCCTATGATTAGAGTGAAGCGGTAGATGCGAGTATATCCTTAACCTCTAGAGTTTTGTTTTGCGCGATATGATGATCTTATTATTGTGTGCTATGCAGATAGCATTGTGTTAAGTATAACTTAGAGAACATGACTAGTTGAAGAGGTAAGTTTGGGGTCATGGAAGGTGTGAACCTTAGAATATTATAAGTGGAGACCTTAGATGCGAGGCCGTCTTGAGTAAAAGATTTGTTTGATTGACCTTTGTCGGAGTGCATAGTATCTGAGGGTAAAAAAAAATTGTGTGATAAGTCCCAGAGTGGTGTGAATTATATAAGGATAGTTATGATAAGAAGACCCTGGGTTTGCGTAACTTGATTAGTGAGATTGTTCGGATCGGGAACAAGAGTTTGGCGTGGCAAATAGGTCGGGTTGAGGCAAGGTTGCATGTCAACCGCGGCCGGTTTGGGGTGTCGATTCGAGGTGGTCGCCGGTGGTAGAATCGCGAGGTGCTAGGCGAGTTTAGGTAACCATCGTACGGGTTCGTGGATGTGTTCGACCAGAATCGGATCGTGAAGGCCGGGAATGGCCTTAGAGTAAATTGAAGCTAGTGGGAGCTGTTGTGAGATTAGAAATGATTCCTCGTTGTCTTGGATTTGAGTTTTGCGCACATGTTATATTCTGGCCATTGGTGGAATGATCGGTTATGTAAGTATAGTAGTGAAGACTATCTGAGTGCAAATGCGTTTGGAGACTTAGAAGGAACATTCGGGATGAATGTTTCTAAGGGGGGAAGAATGTTATACCACGTAGTTCCAGGGTATATAGGTGAGGATGTACGTGCGAGAATACGACAGAAATATTGGAAAGAAAGAAAGATGTGATTTTTCGACGGAAAAGTTTAGGGTTTTGTGAAGGAAAAAGGTTCGTTGATGGGAATTGGATTCCCAGTTTGGTATTTGGGCTTCTTGAATTATATTAGAATTATGGAATTTTATTTAGGAATTGGTCACGTGGGGCCACAGGAGAAATTTATGGTTTTGTGGGGCCCACTTTGTTTTCAGATTTTGCCTTTATGGATATTTTGGAAGATGAAATATTTTGGGCCAGTAGGAGGCGACACGTGTCACCCCGTAGGTGGCCTCATGGCCGAATTTTTCTAACAAGTGTCAAGAGAAGTGGACTTGTCTTGCTAGATATTTTGTGTGGACAAGTGGCCAAGTGTTGCTTGATATTTTGTGTGGACAAGTGGCTTGTGGGACCCACACACTTGTCCCCAATCTCAACCACACACTTGCCTTCATCCTAGCCATTGGTTGTCCTATATATGCACCCTTAGTTGATGAAAACTTCCACACTTAACCATTTCAAGACAAGAAATTCCCTCCCTTCTCCCTTGACCTTGCTCTCGTTTTTTAGCCCATTTCTTAACCTAAATTTGTCCAACAATTCTTAAACTCTCAAGTGTTCTTCCCTAAGGTGTTAGGAAGATTGTGTACCAAGAGTTGGAAAAGATTTCACACCCACAACCTATTGTTCATGCCTTGGCGAAACTTACTAGTTGGAAACCCTAAGTGTTCTTCACTTTTTGGAAGTTGGTTAGGAGCTTCTATGGGTTGCTTGTAGCGGATTGGAACGGAAAGATTTGGAGCTAAGACTTGCTTGGAGCGACATTAAGTTCTTGGATAATTTTGGGCTATTTGAGGTAGTAAACCTTAACCTCTTTGTGAATTGGTCATTATACATATATTATAAGTATATTATGGAGTATATAAAATATGGAGTAAAGTTTGGAAAAGTTGGATCTTGTTAACTTGTTAAAAGAAAAGTTGATCGTTTGCCATTAAAATGGTAAAAACGTATCTTACTTGTGAAGAAGTAATTAACAAAGTAACTATAACTTATATTAAGATGGAATATAAGTTGGATGACTAATGAAGTAATTGGATAAGTAAAATGGACAAAGTTGGCCAGGACTGACAACTGTATTTACTTTGGGCGATTTACTTTGGTGTATTTACTTTGAATGTATTTACATTTCTATTAAGGGGAAGATTGTTCAATCGCGTTCCGTTTGGGCGTGTGATCCCCTTTTTAATTATTGTATTGTTATGAAGGCGTGATAGTAAACCGCGTTACCGTTTGGGCGCGTAATCCCCTTCTTTTACTTGTTGTTATTATGGAGGCGTGATAGTAAACCGCGTTACCGTTTGGGAGTGTAATCCCCTTCTTTATGTTGTTTAATTATTACGCCTTATATATATATATGGTATATATATTACGGTTATTCGGGCCTTGGAGAAAGATGGAAAAGTGAGTAAAAACGGGGGAAGTGCTGCCGAATTTTCCGTAGAATTAGAGGGCTTTTTATTGGTATAAGTCTTCAATGGTAAGAAAGGTTTGATACAAGTACTATGACCATTTTAGGAGTGGAGTACTACGTATGGCGTGATCTACTTGGCTTAGGAGTAGTAGCGGGTTGAAGTACTTGGGCGTTTTGCTATTTGTCGATAATCGTCGCGAGGTATGTGAACCTCTTCCTATCTTTTCTAGCATGATTGTTGTGAACTATGTGATGCGGTGAGCGTACATGTGCTAAGTGATTTGGTTGGTTTAAAACATAGGGTGTTATAATAGCTTTATGGGAAGTTAGTTATAACGACTTTATGTAGGTAAAAGAATGGTTTATTGATTGTAGAAAGATAAGAGACTTGACTTATACACGACTTGATTTTGAAAGTTAAGAGACTTGATCTTGAAAGATAAGAGACTTGACTTAGTTTGACTTGTTATGAATTTTGTTAAAATGTTGTAAAAACCTCGTTCGCGAGTAATGAGTAGTTGGTTTTAAAAGAATAATATTTTCTTGATTTGGAAATGAGATTAAGTATCGAACAAACCATTGCAGCGTTAATAAAGGAAATGTATTGACTAATTGTTATTAAAACCATAGAAACCTCCATCTGCATAGAAGCTAAGATGAGACAAAATGATATTACATTTCCTAGATCAAATTTGCTTTTATAAGATTGTAATAAACAAGAACAACCTACTCACACATAAGGCATATGTTTCTCAAATTTGTTTTAAAGGAGAATTATATTCTTAAGTGATTAAAACTATGAACTCTGAAACCTTTGAAAATGAGAAACTTGAGCATTTGAAATTAGGCAAACTTGAGCGTTTGGAAAATAATGTGTTACTTGATTTTACAAGGGAAGTGTTTTGGTTTACTTAAAGATAGTCACTCTATTTTATACTACGAACATTGTGTGACTTTTGTGAAAGAAGCGTATCTTTTTAAAAGAGTTAATGTATGTAATATTTTAGAATTCGAGCAGGATTTTGGCATAAAATGATAGTACCTTAAGTTGTGTGTAACTTGCCTATGTTTGCGTGTGATAGCCTTGTTGTGCAATCTTGTATTTCACTCGACTACGCGTTCGTAGGATGAGCAGAATGTATTTCACTCGACTACGCGTTCATGGGATGAGCAGGAATGTATTTCACTCATTCTGCGTCCGTAGGATGGGCCAGAATGTATTCCATCCGACTAGAGTTCGTGAGATAAGCGGGAATGTATTCCACACGTTTCTATCTGGGTCCATGAGATGGGCGAGACATATTATCGTATCACATGGTTTGTACCTAGGCTGGCGGTGAGGAAGGAGTTCCACGGGCGTGAGGATGACTTTGAGGCGTGAGTCACGACTTGACATATGGCTTTTATGTTATGAGTGTAGTTTGGTTATCATACATGTCTCTGTTTTATATAGTATTATGATTTCATTTCTGATATTTTTGATTTCACATACTTAGTACTGTTATGCGACCTCGCCCGAGGCTGCGTTCATCTGCGAGTAAGTACATCGGTTGTGGATCCTCGCCCATAGGATCACGATTCGGCGTATTAGGAAGCCCGTTTATCAGGAGGCTTATCTTTTGGTATGTTACCACAGTGCATAGGTTCTTGTACATTCGAGGTATGGCGGGGCACTGTCCGTCATAGTTATTATCCTTCTTAGAAGTGCATGTAGTATTGTTGTGGCGAGTTTGTAAAAGGATAAGCTGTTGGGTTTTATGAATATATATCTGAAAGCATTTGTTTTGGTTGGCTTTGTTTATTTATCATGTCTCTTGTTTCATGTTTATGTTTTTATTTCCAGTGATTCTCTCGATGTTGTATCACGAGGGTGCGGGGTAAGGCACGATCCACGGGCCGGTTGGTCGTGACGATTAACACACTTTCGGGTTTTATCCCCAAAGTACTTCATCATTAAATCTTTAAAGATCTGTTTCAAAAGTCACACAATACGTAGTATTAAAATAGAGTGACTATCTTTTTAAGTAAACCAAAACACTTCCTTTTGTAAAATCAATTAACAACATTATTTTCCAAACGTTCAAGTTTGCCTAATTTCAAATGCTCAAGTTTCTCATTTTCGAAAGGTTTTGTAGTTCATAGTTTTAATCACTTAATGATATAATTCTCCTTTAAAACGATTTGAGAAACATATGTCTTATATGTGAGTGGGTTATTCTTGTTTATAACAATCTTATTAAAGCAGCCATAATCTAGGAAATGTAATATCATTTTGTCTCATCTTAGCTTCTATGCAGATGGAGGTTTCTACTGGTTTTAATAATACTTAATTATTCAGTACATTTCCTTTTATTAGCGCTGCAATGGTTTGTTCGATACTTATTCTGATTTCCGAAATCAGTAAAACATTATCCCATTTTAAAAACCACGTACTCATTACTCACGAATGAGGTTTCACACTTATTAACAAAATTCATATTAATTCCTTTAAGTCAAGTCTCTTATCTTTTAAGATCAAGTCTCTTAACTTCTAAAATTAATAAACCATTCTTTTTATCTTTCTTAAGCCGTTATACCTAACTTACCATAAAGCTAGTATAACTCTTAAGTTTTAAAACCAAGTATTACTCTTCTGTTAAAAATGATTCAGTATTCTTTTGAAATACTTCAAGATTCTTATTATTCAGGCTTAAGTCAAAAGACATTGCCGCAATTATTATTCAGGCTTAAGTCAAAAGACATTGCCGCAATTATTATTCAGTTAACACACGCGTCGTCTACCATACTATATATATATTCTTTAAAATATCATGCTCAAGAGGATAGGAAGAATCACATACCTCGCGGCGATTATCGACTATTAGCAAAGCGCTCACGGCTATAACAGCTAGCCTTGTCCATCTCTCAAGTAGCACATGCTACTCGCGAACATTCAACTTATAAAGGTTATACGAGTCTATCAATAGCTAGACTACTCTGCGAGAATAATCGGTAGGTTCTCTATTTACGGAAAATCGGCGACACTTCCACTGCAGTTAAGCTACCACGATCTCGTAAATCTGATCTATGTAAATGCAGATTTAGTCTTAACTTTAATATTCTTCTATAACAGTTCAACTCCATTCTATGAATCTTATATTCATTTCTATACTACTACGATGTAATTTCCAATTCTGATAAAAGGACAAGATATTTACCTCGGTAAGCCCAAAATTATCCAATGTTTAAAGTCGATCCTGAGCAACGTTTAGCTCCTACTCCGGGTGCTCCAACCCGCTCCAAACAACCCTTAGAAGTTCTACACAACTTCTTCTTAATACTCCATCCAACTATGGAGATTTCCTTAGGGTTGTGTTTTGTGACTGAAGGGAAGTATAATAGTATTTCTGGGCTTTTCGTAAGTGTAACCTTGGAATACTACAAGGTATATGGGCCAAGGTATTTTGGAATAGTAACAATACTTAGAGAGTATTTCTACCAAGGTGGGGGTGTATTTTTTTGAGAACAACTAGGCAAAGGGGGGGGGGGTACCCCTCGGCTAGCACCACTAGGAGGGGGGGGGGGATACTTTCGGCCAAGGAGGAGGGGGCTCTCGGCCAAGGGGCCTTCTCAAAGGGGGAGGGGGGTGTTTGGACGAAACACTACCAAGAGGGGGAAGGGATTTTCAAGACTTAGAAAATGGTTTGTGGATGAAGAAATGTCTTCAACTAAGGGGGTATTTATAGGTCAAGCAATGGCCAACCAATGGCCAAGATCATGCCAAGTGCAAGGCAAGTGTAGGGTCAAGATTCATCCATGTGCACCTTATCCATCTACCACACAAATATCACAAAATATCCTACCTACTCCCACTCTCCATTTCGTCCAATTGCCGCCCCAAAGTCCACCAATTAGAGGGTGCCAAGTGTAAGCTTGTTGGTCCAAAATATTCGTCTCTCGGAAAAATCCATAAAAATACTAAATGACATAGCGGAATTTTCCCTTCGCAAGTTATGTAAAGCGTTTACGTCGAAAGCGATTCTAATCGGGTGTTGTGCACAAAATATTTTCGTCGAAGCCTACTTAAAGTTTAAACTTTTCTCGTCGTCCTCACGTACATACTCTGGAAATACGGGTAGAACATTCTCCTCCTTAGAAACATTCGTCGAATGTTCCTTCTCAGACGGATAACGATGAAGTTCTTCATAGCTTAACAAGCTTGCAAATGCCACACATGGCCACGAAAACACCAGCGCAAATCACGACATCGAGTCCACGAGGAATCACCTCTAATATCACAAAAACTCCCTGAGGGCTAAAAGGTACTCCCCTCGCACCTTCACTTTACAAAAGAAAAGATCACATCTATGTTCTTAACACATGCTCGCTTCTTCCCTTACTCGTCGTACCCTTCTCGTACACACGAACTCCTTCTCATAACTTACCACATTTCTGTTACTGCATCAATTTCAAAAATCTCTGGGTTACTACCTCCAACTTGATCATCATGGGAATACTCTGGATGGATCTCCGATACTTTTCCGAACCTAACAACATGAAGGACCGGACATACTGCCTCCTAAGTCGGACGGCAAAAGCTAACATATAGGCAACCTGGCCTACTCTTCACATGACCTGAAAAGGCCCAAAGTAACTCGGGCTAAGTTTCCTCTGTTTAGAATCTCGTCACACCGCCAGGTGGTACATGAAGACCCACCGTCGGCTGAACTCCAAGCGTCGCCGATCATCCGTACGACTTCTGTTGATTCTGAGTTGTCGATAACCTCTCCTGGATAGGCTTCACCCTATCCCCATCCTGCCGAAACAAGTATGAACCCATTATCTGAACTTTGCCAACATCGAACCAATCGACCGGAACTTACACTTCCGCCCTACGAGGCCGTGGCGATATTCGAATCTTGAAATGGTAGTTATAAAGCTCTCCCTCAACGGGAGGCAACAATCCTCACAACTACCCTGAAATCCAAACAACGGCGAAGCGAATGCGGTCTGAGACTGCTTTGAGTTCCTAACCTGCTGGTAAAACTTAGGAAAGCGAAATAGCCTGACACAGGATTCACATGCGTCATAGGTGAAAGTAGGCGCCTCGTGCAGCCTTACAACCTTCTGATAAATAACATCTCGCATAACCTCTGCCGAGTAAGCGATCTTGGTGAAAGACAATGCGGGGTGACCTCGTTGGCGACTGCGGTTGAACGCATCCACGAACTCGTACGATGGTTAACTAAACTTGGGCCTAACACCCTCGTGACCCTACCACGGAGAGACCACCAACTGACCCGCCACAAAGCAGTCGCGGGTTGACCGCGATCGGTCCTCGGCCGACCGTATCGCGCAAAACTCTTGTTCCGTCCGAACGATCTCACTAATCAATTCACGAAAACCTAGTGGTCTTCTTAGTTCAACTACCCTCTTTCATTCCACACGACTCAGGGACTTATTATACAACTAAATCTCACGTGCACTAGGCACTCAGATAAGGGTCAACACACATCAATACAAAAATACATCTTTTACTCGAGAGGGCCTTACCTCTAAGGTCTCTGCGTATAAAACTCTAAGGCTCACTTTCTGCCTTTGATCTTACGGTTAACTAACCATGATTTCTAATCACAATTAACACTTATGTTATCTGAACATAACACTTAAGATACGCTTATCTTATCACACCTACAATCTCTATAGGGTTCTAGGATATACATGTATCTACCGCTTCACTTCCCCTTTGTCGTTCTAATCAATCACCTTGCGTATGTGCTAGGAAGGTGATTAACTAGCCACCGATCTGAAGGTGAGTCTCTACATCCGCGCCACCTTTAGTCGGACAATTCCTGCAAAATGGCCTGCGTAGTAAGTATAACAAGCTCCAAAAAGGCGACATTCCCGGGATGGCGTGCATCGTATGAACAACAGGAAAACCTAGAACTATGTAAATCGTGAACCGAAACCACGGAGTTGACCAACTTCTAAATACCACGAGCGTCACGAACCACGCGGAGGACCACTGATACGGCGGAGGCGCATATCGATCTGCTGGCGAGGCGATTCGCCTCGAAAGTTACCAAAGGACCTGCATTACGGCCTCTCTGCTGATTTTGGTTAACGTTGATCCACTACTTTTCGGCTGCTGCGCGTAAGCCCGTACGAGCCATGCTCGGCTTGTTGAAGAGCTACTCTTGCATATCCTTCCTTTAGATAGTCATCAAGACCCGTGATATATCGGTGCACTCTATATTCTCTGGTTGCTAAAATCCTGGCTAATGTGAGTCCATTCCTTTAATCCATATTCTTTGTTCTGATCGTGGGCGAAGGCTCATCATCATGGCGCGGTGGGAATTCTGCGGCCGTGCTAAACTCTCTTTGGGCTGGTGGCGTTGCGAACTCCCGAATGAAACACCACCCGGTGATGATTGGGCTGCGCCCTCGTAACCCTCTGTACTCGACTCGCGACTCCTTGGTGCCTTGCCTCTTGGGCGGGTTGCCTTACGCGGAGGCATAGCAGTAAGGGAAAGAAATCGTTAGAGGGTCCAACTTATAACACTGACTCTAAGGCACGATCTGAGTGAGAAGAATGGAAACCAATCATAAATATCCTATAGCCTCACGATTATTGGTATGGTGCACAACATACAGATAATCAAGACTCTACTAGATACGGTCAGACACTTTCCGAGGATTAAGCGCTCGATACCACTTTTGTCACGACCGAACCGGGCGTGGTAGTGCCTACCGGGCACCCAAGTAGCCATACATCAGAGTAATCAGCGGAATATAAACCAAGACATGAATAAAGTGAAGTAAAAACACAGTTATCTGAGAAAAACTTGTCTTGCGGCATATATATATATATATCAACTAGAACAGTTACATCCCTTTTTTACAATTCGCCTTGCGGTACTACAGACCTCTAAGAATGATATGACAACAATGGCGGGACGGGGCCCGCCATACCCACGAATGTAAGTACCTACTACGACAGGACTATACCGATAAGCCTGCGGAAAGCGGAGTTTCCCAAGCTGACTGACCCTAAGGCGAGGATCAACGGCGGTGTACCTCTACTGCGGCATGAATGCGGCCCGAAGGAGGTCGATCTGGCAATTGCCAAGTATGGCCCGAAAATCGTAAATGAAATCATAGTAGTCTATATAAAGCGGGAGACATGTATGATAACCAAACTACGATTCTGATAAATAACAGTCATGTCAAGTCGAGGACTCGCTCCTCAAAGTCATCACTCAAATATAACTATGGGTCTCACGCCCACAACATCAATCAAGAGTGAAATAGATATCATGCTTGGTCTTTTCTAGGCCACTAATGATCGAAGCGAGGCCGATCGCCCATAGTATCATTATCGTGCCTAATCCTGGACTTCCGCGGCCCGCATGGAGTCACGCATAGACCCGCGTAGGTCGTATAGACGCGTCGGTGGTAACCCGGTACCCTCACGGACTCCGCAATCCGCATAGTCTCGATAGACCGCGCATAGTCACACGAGGCCGCGTAGGGTATCCCGCGTCGGGATAAAACACCGGAATGATCAATCACTGGAGCATACCGCTGCTCCGCGTAGTCACATAGACGCGTAGGCCGTATAGACCGCGTCAAGGGTGGCAAGCCCTCGGTATAATAAGTCGAGGGTATGTGATATAATAACATAACGACTTATCGTTAAACAACATAAGCACAACAAGAAACCCTTTACACAAACGTCACGGATACTAACACGTAGCATCCTAACATGTTTACTTATCAAATCAACAAGAAAGTATTACAAGGCTATCACAAACCAACACAATCAAGTTATTCACGCGAGGTACTTTCTACTTTATGTTAACAACTTTGGGTTTTATCCCCAAAGTACTTCATACATTAACTCTTTAAAAGATCCGTTTCAAAAGTCACCTGATACGTAGTATTAAAATAGAGTGACTATCTTTTAAGTAAACCAAAACACTTCCTTTTGTAAAATCAATTAACAACATTATTTTCCAAGCGTTCAAGTTTGCCTAATTTCAAATGCTCAAGTTTCTCATTTTGAAAGGTTTAGTAGTTCATAGTTTTAATCACTTAATGATATAATTCTCCTTTAAAGCGATTTGAGAAACATATGCCTTATATGTGAGTGGGTTATTCTTGTTTATAACAATCTTATTAAGCGACCATGATCTATGAAATGTAATATCATTTTGTCTCGTCTTAGCTTCATGCGGATGGAGGTTTCTCTTGGTTTTAATAATACTTAATTATTGATACATTTCCTTTTATTAAGCATGATGGTTTGTTCGATACTTATTACGATTTCGAAATCGGTAAAACATTATCCCATTTTAAAACCACGTACTCATTACTCATGAATGAGGTTTCACACTTATTAACAAAATTCATATTAATTCCTTTAAGTCAAGTATCTTATCTTTTAAGATCAAGTCTCTTAACTTCTAAAATTAATAAACCATTCTTTTATCTTTCTTAAGCGTTATACCTAACTTCCCATAAAGCTAGTATAACTCTTAAGTTTTAAAACCAAGTATTACTCTTACATTAAAAATGATTGATATTCTTTTGAAATACTTCAAGATTCTTATTATTAGGGCTTAAGTGAAAGACATTGCCGCAATTATTATTCGATTAACACGTCGTCTACCGTACTATATATATATTCTTTAAAATATCATGCTCAAGAGGATAGAAAGAATCACATACCTCGCGATGATTATCGACTATTAGCAAAACGCTCCACGGCTATAACCCGGCTAGCCTTGTCCATCTCTCAAGTAGCACATGTTACTCGCTGAACATTCAACCTATAAAGGTTATACGAGTCTATCAATAGCTAGACTACTCTGCGAGAATAATCGATGAGGTTCTCTATTTACGGAAAATCGGGCAAAGACTGCAGTTAAGCTACGATCTATGTAAATGCAGTTTAGTCCTTCTTCTTTAATATTCTTCTATAACTTGATTCAACTCCTTCTATGAATCTTATATTCATTTCTATACTACTACGTATGTAATTTCCAATTACAATAAAAAGGACAAGATATTTACCTCGGTAAGCCCAAAATTATCAATGTTTAAAGTCGATCTGAGCAGCGTTTAGCTCTACTCGGTGCTCGACCGCTCCAAACAACCCTTAGAAGTTCTACACAACTTCTTAATACTCCATCCAACTATGGAGATTTCCTTAGGGTTGTGTTTTGTAGTGAAGGAAGTATAATAGTATTTACGGGCTTTTACGTAAGTGTAACCTTGGAATACTACAAGGTATATGGGCCAAGGTATTCTGGAATAGTAACAATACTTAGAGAGTATTTCTACCAAGGTGGGGGTGTATTTTTGAGAACAACTAGGCAAGGGGGGTACCCCTCGGCTAGCACCACTAGGAGGATACTTTCGGCCGAGGGAGGGCTCGCGGCCAAGGGCCTTCTCAAAGGGGAGGGTGTTTGGGCGAAACACTACCAAGAGGAAGGGATTTTCAAGACTTAGAAAATGGTTTGTGGATGAAGAAATGTCTTGACTAAAGGGTATTTATAGGTCAAGCAATGGCCAACCAATGGCCAAGATCATGCCAAGTGCAAGGCAAGTGTAGGGTCAAGATTCATCCATGTGCACCTTATCCATCTACCACACAAATATCACAAAATATCCTACCTACTCCCACTCTCCATTTCGTCAATTGCCACCCCAAAGTCCACGATTAGAGGGTGCCAAGTGTCGCCCTCTTGTTGGTCCAAAATATTTCGTCTCTCGGAAAAATCCATAAAAATACTAAATGACATAGCCGAATTTTCCCTTATGAAGATATGTAAAGCGTTTAGTCGAAAAACGATTCTAATCGGGTGTTGTGCACAAAATATTTTCGTCCAAGCCTACTTAAAGTTCAAACTTTTCTACGTACGTCCTCACGTACATACTCTGGAAATACGGGGTATAACACTAGTGGCCTTGGCGAGGTACCCCACCTAGAGTTGTTTTCGTAAAATACACCCCCCCTCTTGGTAGAAATACTCTCCAAGTATAGTTACTATTCCAAAATACCTTGGCCCAAATACCTTGTAGTATTCCAAGGTTACACCTATACTAAAAGCCCAGAAATACTATTATACTTCCCTTCAGTCACAAAAACGAAACCCTAAGGAAAATCTTCACAGTTGGTTGAAGTATTAGGAAGAAGTTTCGTAGAACTTCTAAGGGTTATTTGGAGCGGGTTGGAGCACCCGGAGTAGGAGCTAAACGTTGCTCAGGATCGACATTAAACTTGGATAATTTTGGGCTTACCTAGGTAAATAATCATATCCTTCTATTGTAATTGGAAATTACATACTGTAGTTGTATAAATGAATATAAGATTCATAGAAGAGAATTGAACTGTAATATAAGGATATTACAGAAAAGATTTGAACTGAAATCACATCAGAAGAATATTAAAGAAGAAGATTAAAATTGTACTTACATGGAATTTGTATTTCTGATGAGCTTGTGTAGCTTAACGGGTAGGGAAGTCTTGCCGATTTTGATAGAATAGTGAAGCCTCTGCTTAGAATGTTCTACAGAGTATTCTAGACATTGATAGACTTTTATAACCGTTATAGGTTGAAGTACTGCGAGTAGCATGTTCTCTTGAAGGTGGGCGAGGCTAGCGGGTTATAGGTATGGGCGTTTGCTTATAATCGATAATCGTCGCGGTATGTGATCCTTCCTATCCTCTTGAGCATGATATTTTAAAAGAATATATATATATAGTATGGTAGGCGTGCGTGTGTTAAGCTGAAGCGTGGTTGTGCAGCAATGTCTTTTGACTTAAGCTGAATAATAATAATCTTGAAGTATTTCAAAGAATTAAGAAACCTTTTTGAAAGAAGAGTAATACTTGGTTTTAAAAGCTTAAAGAGTTATACTAGCTTTATGGGAAGTTAGGTATAACGACTTAAGAGAGATAAAAAGAATGGTTTATTAATTTTAGAACTTAAGAGACTTGACTTAAGTAATTAATATGAGTTTTTGTGTGAAGCCTCATTCGTGAGTAATGAGTACTTGGTTTGTAAAAGGAATAATGTTTTACTGATTTCGGAAATGAGAATAAGTATCGAACAAACCACAGCGCTAATAAAGAAATGTATTGACTAATAAAGTATTATTAAAACCGATGAAACCTCCATCTGCATAGAAGCTAAGATGAGACAAAATGATATTACATTTCCTAGATCATGGCTGCTTAAATAAGATTGATTATGAACAAGAATAACATACTCACATATAAGGCATATGTATCTCAAATTGTTTTAAAGGAGAATTATATCATTAAGTGATTAAAACTATGAACTCTGAAACCTTTGAAAATAAGAAACTTGAGCATTTGAAATTAGGCAAACTTGAACGTTTGGAAAATAATGTTGTTACTTGATTTACAAAGGGAAGTGTTTTGGTTTACTTAAAAGGATAGTCACTCTATTTTTATACTACGGGTATTGTTATACCCCGTATTTCCAGAGTATGTACGTGGGGGACGTACGTAGAAATTTTCGAACTTCATTAGGCTTGGCCGAATTCTTTTTATTACAACACGGTTAGAGTCGTTTTTCGTGAAAGCGTTTCCACGACTTTCGTAGGGAATTTCCGCTATGTCATTTATATTTTTGCGGCTTTTTACGAGAGACGAAACATTTTGGACCAACAAGATGGCGACCCTTGTCACCTGCAATTGGTGGGAGTGGGCGGTAATGTGATGGACGATTTGGCCTTGTTGGTCAAGGGGAGTTGGTAGGATATTTTGTGTGTTAGTTGGTCAAGGACACTTGGTTGAATCTTGGCCCTACACTTGCCTTGCACTTGGCAAGATCTTGGCCATTGATTGGCCTTCACTTGACCTATAAATACCCCTCTCCCTTTGATGAATTCTTCATCCTTTCCACAAATCTCTAAGTGTTAAAACTCTCCCCCTCCCTTGTTGTGTTTTCGTCCCCCCCCCTTTGTGAGGCTTAGCCGAGAGCACCCTCCCCCCCCCTTGGCCGAGAGTACCCCCCCTAGTGGGGTAGGCCGAGGGGTATACACCCCCCCTCTTGAGTGGTTGTCTCGTATAATACCCTCTCTCTTGGTAGAAATACTCTCCAAGTATTGTTATAATGCCCAAATTACCTTAGCCGTATACCTTGTAGTATTCTAAGGTTATACTTATACGAAAAGCCCAGAAATACTATTATACTTCCCTTCAGTCAAAACCGAAACCCTAAGGAAAATCTCCATAGTTAGTTGGAGTAATAAGTAGAAGTTGGTTAGAACTTCTAAGGGTTGTTTGGAGCGGGTCGGAGCGCACGGAGTAGGAGCTAAACCTTGCTCAGGATCGACATTTAAACTTGGATAATTATGGGCTTATCGAGGTAAATATCTTGTCCCTCTATTGTAATTGGAAATTACATGATTGTTAGACTATATAGTTGAAGTATACTATATATAGAACTGAACGTTGTTATCGGCAATGTCTTTTGACTTAAGCCTGAATAATAAGAAACCTTTTCGAAAGAAGAGTACTGAACTGTTTTTACATAGGACTGAGATTCTTTTTCATACTGAGGATTTCATTTTTTAGATTTGCAATCTCCTTTAATAAATCCTGGACAGTAGTGTCTGAGTTATTTTCTTTAATAGAAACTTCTTGGTGGTTATCCGTGATAACACTAATTTTCTGTTTTATACAGGTACAGATTTTCCCAGTACTCTCACAGTCTGAGCTGGAGGTTGAACTGTAATTTGATGAACTATCGTCACTGTAATAATTTTCTGAAGAAACTTCAGAATAACCACTGGACTGTTCTTCATTTAACTTTGTAATAATTAATGAATTATTTATCTTTCTTTTGGGTTTTCTGACCCTTTTCTTAATAATCTTTGGACCTTCTAATCCATCCTTTTTATTATTTGAATTGGAACCCTTACTGGGTTTTCTGATTGAGTTCAGCTCTTTAAGCTTACTATTAATCCTGTTTGATAATTTATTATTATCATCTGACTTTGAGCGGCGTTTTGCCAAACAATCTTTAATATTAAAGAAATAATCAGAAAGGGTTTTCCCTTCTGTTCCAATTGGTTTATCACCAGACACGTGGGCCTTACTTGCACCAGTATCTTGTAACAACTGTCGGATTTCTTCCTTTTCCCTTAGGATTCCTTTTGGATCTTTTTCATCTTTTTCAGACGACTGGTTAATCAAGATCTTACCCTTTACGGGGACCTCAATCTGTTCTAATGGCGGAGTTACTGTTTCAACAGTATTCTCTTTTTTGGACCATTCTTCAGCAATAGTGTTAAGACACTTCATGCCATTATGGAGTTTATCAGTGATCTGGAACCACCTAAAGAATTCAATATTAGAATTAATTATGTTCATATCATTTATCCACTTATTTCTAAATTCTTTTCTTTCCTCGAGTGGGAAAGTGCTGTTGTACCATTTTCTTTTAATGGTATTTCCTGGATCTACCCATAATTTGTTAAGGGTTTTCCAATCGATTTTAAAACCGATGTTTTCATTAATGGAGCCAAGTCTACTGTGCTTTTGTGGAAGCATAATAGTACTCCTACCACCACCTGAATTAGCTTTTGGAGCTAACAAAGCCTCTATTCTTTTGATTATTTTATCTTCTGGAGATAGAATTTTATCCATTAATAATGGGCTGTATGGAGTTCACCTAATCGGATGGTGATACTCTCAACGGTTGCTAAGCAACGGACTCTTATTCTTAGTCCTTCATTTTCTTCATAAAGTTCAACCATTCTATTGATGATTACCTGTCTAACAATACTTTGGGTTTGGCTGTTTGACCCTTCTATTGGTTTAGCAGTTTTATAATACTCTAATTCCCTGAGATTAGCCTTTATCTTTTTATTACAGTAATTGCTTTTTACTATGCAGTTCATCCTGGAAGAATTATACTTTCTTATATAATTAAATTCCGGACGCATCTTCATTTTATAAAATACTATTTTTAACCAAAGGGTTGTTGCTATGCGTGGAGGCTACCATCCTTTTCCTAGGGCTGTTGTTCTATCTGTTACTAGGTTTCAACCATACTCTCTATCTTTTCCTCCGACTACCCAAACAGTATTCCTATCCTAGTTGTCAACACTAGTTCTTGTTCTTATCAATTACCTAAATAGTTCTCCTATCCTAGTTGTCAACACTATTTCCTATTCTTTTTAATTACTTAAGCGATTAACATGTCTGTTCATCGACACTTTCTCCTACGATCTTGGCGACATCCAACGATATCTGGCCCGCACACTCTGTCCTTTCGGGCTAAATCACTGCTCCAGGAAAGCTTACTACAGTAGTACTCAGCGAGGATGAACGGAACAGTATAACAACTAAGTGATTAAATCTAATTGGAATAGTAGACTTACCGAACGGTAACGACTGCAGTAACTACGGGAACTAGAGCGGTGGACTTACGGCGGAGCAGGTCACTATTGCAGTAACTACAGAATCGAGCAGAGTGGACTCTAGCAACCTAAGAACAACACCGCCCTAAGGACGGTAGTATGAGACTACTCACTCATCTCTACCAACATGGCTCTGAAATACTATTATACTTCCCTTCAGTCACAAAACCGAAACCCTAAGGAAAATCTCCATAGTTAGTTGGAGTAATAAGTAGAAGTTGGTTAGAACTTCTAAGGGTTGTTTGGAGCGGGTCGGAGCGCACGGAGTAGGAGCTAAACGTTGTTCAGGATCGACATTTAAACTTGGATAATTATGGGCTTATCGAGGTAAATATCTTGTCCCTCTATTGTAATTGGAAATTACATGATTGTTAGACTATATAGTTGAAGTATACTATATATATAGAATGAGCGTTGTTATCGGCAATGTCTTTTGACTTAAGCTGAATAATAAGAAACCTTTTCAAAGAAAGTCTTGTTGTTTTTACATAGGGTGTATTCTGATGAACTTGTGCGACTTTTACGTGGAGTAGAATTGTACCGTTCGGGTTAGATGTATAACCCCACGGTGGCTTGGTAGGCCTCGATAAAGGAGGAGATTTCTGTTGTTGCGGGGAGAGTCTTTGCCGAATTTTCGGTAGAATGTTCTACGATGAGGTCTAAATGTTAATAAGCGCCTTGTGGCCTTATAGGTTGAAGTACTACATGTGGCGCGATCTACTTGGCTTAGGAGTAGCGCGGTTGGAAGTACTTGGGCGTTTTGCTATTAGTCGATACTCGTCGCGAGGTATGTGAACCTCTTCCTATCTCTTCTAGCATGATATGTGTGAACTATGTAGTGCGGTGAGCGTACATATGCTAAATGTATTTGATTGGTTTAAAACATAAAGTGTTATAACGACTTTATGGGAAGTTGGTTATAATAGCTTTATGTTGGTAAGAAAATACTTGTGGTTTTAAAAGGTAAGCGATTTGAACTATGGTAGCTTGTTATGTGTTAATAAAGAACTCGAAGTATTTCAAAAGATTTTGAATCATTTGAAAGAAGAAGTAATACTTGGTTTTGAAAACTTAAGAGTTATACTAGCTTTATGGGAAGTTAGGTATAACGGCTTAAGAATGTTTCTTGATTTGGAAATCGAATGTGTATCGACAAACCATGCGGCGTTAATAAAAGGAAATGTTTTATGATTAAGTATTATTAAAACCGGTAGAAACTTCCATCTGCATAGAAGCTAAGATGAGACAAAATGATATTTCCTAGATCATGTTTCTTTGTAATAAGATTATTATAAGCGAGAATATCCTACTCACATATAAGGCTTATGTTCTCGAGATAGTTTAAAAGAGAATTATATTCTTAAATGAATAAGACTATGAACTACGAAACCTTTCTAAAATAAGCGTGAACATTTGAAATTAGGCAAACTTGGGCGTTTGGATAATAATGTTGTTACTTGATTTTACAAAGATAAGTGTTTTGATTCACTTCAAAAGATAATCACTCTATTTTCATATACTACGGGTATTGTGTGACTTTTGTGAAAGTAACGTATCTTTTAAAAAGTTAATGTATGAAGTACTTTGGGGATAGAAACCGAACATGTTGACACATAGTAGAAAGTACCTTATGTGTGAATAACTTGATTGTATTGGTTTGTGATAGCCTTGTAATACCTTCGTGTTGATTTGATAAGTAATCATATTAGGATGCTACGTGTGTTAGTATTATGTGATGTTTGTGTAAAGGGTTTTCCCTTGATTGTGCTTATGTTGTTTAAGCGTTAAAGCGTTATGTTGGTATTATACCACTCACCGTGTTTCGGGGTTAAAGCGCCCTCCGTCTGGGGTAGACTCGGTGATGCAGGACCGTGATTCGAGAATACCTCATGCGGGTCACGAGGTCTATGCGAGCTACGAGAGTTCGAGTTAGTGTCGCGGCCTTTATGGTCATGCGGTCTATGTGGCCATGCGGTGCGAGTCGGGGCGATCTTAGGGAGTAGCTACCCTCGATGCGGGGTTATACCTCATGCGGGCCTATGAGATTGGCCTATGCGGCTGCGGGGAGTTCGAGGCTAAGCGCGCACATTTGATATTGCGAGCGGCGACGGCTTTGATCATGTGACGGTCTAGACAGATCTTATGATCTGATTCATGACCTTGTTGATGCGTAGGTTTTTAGTAGTCGGCTATGCCTTCGTACTTACCGTCTGATTTTATTATGACAGTGGGACACGGTGTTCATGTGTGTTCCTTGGTGCTTTTATATCATAGGCTGCGGCGTGAGAAGGTATTCCACGGGCATGATTGATGTTGTGGGCACGAGACCCATTGTTATACTTGAGTGATGACTTGAGGCGTGAGTCACGACTTGACATATTGCTTTGTTGTAAAGCGTAGTTTGGTTATCATCATGTCTCTGCTTTATATATGCTATGATTTCATTTCTGATATTTATTTTGATTTCACATACTAAATTTTTGTTATGCGACCTCCTTGAAGCTGCGTTCATCTGCGAGTAAAGGTACACGATCGTTGATCCTCGCTCTTAGGGTCACGATTCGGCGTTTGGGAAAGCTCCGTTCCTCGGAGGCTTATCTTGGTATAGTCCCTGTTGTTGTAGGTGCTTACATTCGGGGTATGGCGAATACTGTCCGTCGTTGTTATCATATCATTCGTAAGTGCATGTAATCTTGTTGTGGCGAAATTGTAAGAGGTTTGTAAAAGGATTAATCTGTTCAAATTGTTATTTATATGTCTTGTGATAGTTTTTGGTTGCTTTGTCTTCTTATTTCCTTTGTCTTATTACATTGGTTTCATGTATTGTCTTTATGTTCCATTGATTACTCGATGTTGTATCACTAGGGTGCGGGGTAAGGCACGATCCAGGCCGGGCAGTCGTGGCAGTATTGTGTGACTTTTGTGAAAGAAGCGGATCTTTTAAAAGAGTTAATGTATAAAGTACTTTGGGGATAGAAACCGAAATTGTTAACATAAAGTAGAAAGTACCTTGTGTGAATAACTTGATTGTGTTGGTTTGTGATAGCCTTGTAATACTTTCTTGTTGATTTGATAAGTAAACATGTTAGGATCTACGTGTGTTAGTATCCGTGATGTTTGTGTAAAGGGTTTCCACTTGTTGTGCTTATGTTGTTTAACGATAAATTTGTTATGTTATTATATCACATACCCTTGACTTGTTATCCGAGGGCTTGCCACCGCTTGATGCGGGTCTATCGGCTATGCGGTCTGCGTGACTATGCGGGCTGCGGGAGTTCGAGGTTGATCATTCGGGTGTTTTATCCGTCACGGGGATGTCTATGCGGTGCAATGTGACTATGCGGTCTATTGATACTATGCGGTGCGGGAGTCGAGGAGGTATCGGGGTTAGCTACCGATCGAGAATACCTCATGCGGGTCTATGTGTGACCTATGCGGACTGCGGGAGTCCAGGGTTAGGCACGCATAATGATACTATGGGCGATTGGCCTTGCTTCGATCATTATCGGCCTAGAAAAGACCAGTTACAGTATATACATTTCGCTCTTGTTTATGTTGTGGGCGTGAGACCCATAGTTATATTTGAGTGATGGCTTTAAGGGCGTGAGTCCCTGACTTGACATGACTGCTTATTTATTGTGAACTGTAGTTTGGTTATCATACATGTCTCCTGCTTTATATAGACTACTATGATTTCATTTACAGTATTTTCAGTTTCACATACTTGGTTTGCGAAGTATTCACCCATTATTGTGGTATCAGAGCCATGTTGGTAGAGATGAGTGAGTAGTCTCATACTATCGTCCTTAGGGTGGTGTTGTTCTTAGGTTGCTAGGAGTCCTGTTACTCTGTTCAGATTCCTGTAGTTACCAGAATAGTGACCCTGTTCCGTCAGAAGTCCACTGTTCTAGTTCCTGTAGTTACCAGAATCGTTACCCTGTTCCGTCAGAAGTCTACTATTCCAATTAGATTTAATCACTTAGTTGTTATCTTTGTTCGTTCATCCTCGCGAGTACTCTTGTAGTAAGCTTTCTGGAGCGATATGTTGCGTGGTGGGGTAGGCGTAGGGCGTGAAATACTGTTGGATGTCGCCAAAGATCGTAGGAGAAAGTGTCAGATGAACAGGACATGTTAACTGTTTAAGTAATTAAAAAGAATAGGAAATAGTGTTGACAACTAGGATAGGAGAACTATTTAGGTAATTGATAAGAACAAGAACTAGTGTTGACAACTAGGATAGGAGTACTATTTAGGTAATCGGAAGAAAAAATAAGAGTATGGTTGGAACCTAGTAACAGATAGAACAGCAGCCCTAGGAAAAGGATGGTAGCCTCCACGCTTGACAACAACCTTTTGGTTAAAACCAAAGTATATTATAAAATGAAGATGCGTCCAGAATTTGAATACATCAGAGAATATAATTCTCAGATTCTTGACATAAGCATAGCCAGTAGTGATACTACTAATCTGTTGAAAGAAACTCTTAGAGAGTTAAGGTATTATAGGACAGCTAGACCCGCTTCAGGGTTAGACTCTTACTGCCAAACTATAGTCTGGCAAGTAATCTGCAGTAAAACTAGTGACCTTTATGATGAGGTTATTAGATTAAGAAGAAGGATTAGCTATTTAAAAAATAGACAATCTGTTTCCAAATTTTTAGTAGAGCTCCATACAGCTTCTTACTAAAGACATGAATAATATCAACAGTGAAAACTTAGCAACGTCAAAGATTGCTAAAGTTGAAAAGATTTCTGAATTGGAATATTCGAAAGAATCTTTCAAATCTGTTTGTAAACAGGAAAGTTTGATTTTATAAAAATTATAATATCAAAACTTGTGAATCCACGATGGCTATTAATAACTCAAAGAGATTATTAAATTACTATCTATGAAGACATAAACAGATATAAAAGGATTTTAATTTCCTTCATAGGTTTGGTACAAATTCTTTGTAAAGCCTTTGTATCGGTTGGTCTCGATACCCCCATCCATCTCTTATTAAGAGATGCAAGGTTATTAAACTTTGATGATTCCTTACTTGGAGTTCTACAAAGTAATTTAGCGAAGGTCGATTTATTTTAAGCTGTTACCCAAATTTTTTGATAGATATTAATGATCGAGCGTTATGGATACCTTAACGTTAAACATTAAAGCGAAGAATATGAGCGATAAGATAAACACAAGAGAAATTGCTATAATATACATAGTATATTACAAAGCTAATGAAAACAACCTTAGCTCAAAGCTAAACTAGTTAGCGATAAAGGTGCTACCATGCTTATGGAAGCAAACGGGAACATAGTAACATCTTTGTTCCAAGAATGCTAAAATGGAATGAAATTTTAGCAAAAGATGAATAACGCTTGATGCTATTACTGACCAAAGATAGAACCAGAGAGTTACGATATTGAACAAATAATCCGGCATTTGGATGGTTCAATTGATTTAAAATTTTAAGATCTAATGGAAGATACTCTTTCGGTCGTCTTCTTCCAAACCGGGAGGATGAAGAGTATTACGATAGTGGCGAAACTATAACCGAGCGAAAGTTCAGGGAGTAGACTATTCGTCATCAGTACCCAAAGTCTACTATCGACCAATCGATAGAACGACTGGCAGCCCCACCAGAAGTGAAATGCATGGTGGAGATAGCTTGGGCATGATTAGAGAAGATATCGATTTTAAAATCGACTGGAAATATATTGATAAGTTATGGAGAGATCCAGAGCACGCCATTAAAAGAAAATGGTATGTAAGCACCTTTTCACTTAGTGAAAGGAGAGTGTTTAAAGAAACCTGGATAAAAGACATGAACAATGTTAGAGCAAATCTAGAATTCTTTAGGTGGTTTGAAATCACTGATAAACTCCATAATGACAGACAGTGTCTAAGTACCATTGTAAAAAAATGGTTCACAGGTGAAAGAACTGTTGAGTCAGTAACACCCCCCTTAGAAAAGATAAAGATTCCCGTTGACGGTGAAGTCTTAACTGCCACCCCTTTCAAAAGGGATATAAAAGAACCGAATGATATCACACATGTAGGAGATATTAATAAAGTTTTACAACAGAACAACTACACCAACCAGTTGTTACATGTTATCTCTAATCAACTTTCTGAGGCAAGCAATGCTTCTACGTTTAGAAATACTCCAGTACGATCGGAAGAAAAGACCCTATCCGAACCTCTTTTTAAGATTCCCCAATTTTCGGCAAAAAGCCATCCAAAGTTTGGAAAAGAAATCGAAGATGATCTGCTAGACAGAATCAGTAGTAAGTTTAAAGAGATGAAAGTCTCTGAAGGATCCACCTCAAAGGAATCTAACCGCTCAGTAAAAATGCTAGGCGAAGGTTCTAGCTCTAGAGGTAATCCAGATGTTAATAGAATTCTAAAATTAGATAAAACTAATGGAAAGAATTTTTATAAACAATCTACGTTCCCAGACATGTTGTTTGAAGAACGAATTCCACCCCCGGCTACTTACTCGGGTGATGAAATCCACGAATGGAACATTGACGGCATGTCAGAAGGACAAGTTGTTAAAGTGCTCCATGAAATGGGAGTTTGCTTAACCAGTTATAAAATAAAAACTCACACTGATGATGCCCAATTAGCATCAATCATAATTTCTGGCTTCACAGGAATGTTAAAAAATTGGTGGGATAACTTCCTATTCGACATTGAAAAAGCAAGCATCATGAATGCTACTACCACAGTCCAAATAAGGAACATCGATAACAGTTTTACTAATGAAGTTCACAGTGATGCCTCGGCAACCCTGTTATACTGTATCGGGAAGCATTTTGTTGGTGATCCAAAACTTTTCCGACAGAAGTTTAGAGATCCTTAATAATCTAACGTGTCCAAAATTGCACGATTTTAAATGGTATAAAGATATATTTCTTAACAAAGTCATGTTACGACCTGACTGCAACCATGATTATTGGAAAGAAAGATTTATCAGTGGTTTGCCTAAACTCTTCGCCGAGAAGGTAAGAACCAATATCAGGAGATGCCACAATGGTGATACTCCCTATGCAATCATGACATACGGAGATTTAATCAGCTATATTAATATGACGGGTTTAGAATTATGTAATTCTATAAAGCTTAATAACCAGATACAAAAATACTCCACCAAAGGAGAGTTAGGAAGTTTCTGCGAAGACTTCGGTTATGTTAAGATTTCTGCTCCTTCAAAGAGCATCAAAAGAATGAAAAAGAATCATAACATTTCTCGCCCAAAAGCGTATAAAAAGAATTATACTCCTAAAAAGAATTATAACAGAGGAAGCAACAGCAATAATACCAAAAGAGTTTGCTGGAATTGCGGTAAAACAGGCCACATGGCCAATAAATGCAAAAAACCCGATAAAAGAAAGGATAAAATTAATCTATTGGGAATTGATCCCAAAATAAAAGATAAACTGTTTACAATATTAAATGAAGAACAGTCAGATGATAGCTCTGAAGAATCTTCAGATAATTTCTATAGTGACGAAGGATCACTGGATCTGGGTTACAGTTCAGATAGTTCCACTTCCAGCTTCGACTGCGAATGTACTGGGAAAATCTGCACATGTACCAAACAGACGATTGGTGTTATCTCAAGTAGCAGCCAAGAGTTTTTCTTTGACATGGTCGATCACATTGATGACGACAATTTTAAAAAACAATACCTGAAAGAGCTCAAGAAGCTTGTTATTAATCAGAAAAAAGAAAAAGGGATGATAGAGCCCTATGACATGAAAAGAGTTTTTAATAAGTTTAAAGACTCTAAATCAGGCACTTCATTACCAGACTTAATAAAAGAAGTCTCGGATCTAAAGGAAGAAATCCTTCGAATAAATTGAAACATTGGCCAAAACGAGGCGGTGGCAAAAACATAAATCGCGATAATCAAGATGATGAAGAAGCAGATAATAATCGGTTAACGAAATTATTTTAGGAACACCATTCTAGCCCAGTCTATACCTCTTATCACGGAAAAACTAGGTATTCACCATTGACAAGCGATCGAAAGTGTATTAGAAAGAAACCATTTGAGTAAACACGCGCAGGAAGGGGAAGGGCATCATCATACGTCATTAGTGGAATAGAAAAAAGCGGAAAGCAAAAAGGCAAAAAGGAGGAAGGGCTGTATTATTATCATTAAAATAAGTCGGAAATAACGGCGCATTAATGTCCGGCCGAGTAGTAAGTGAGAAAATGAAAAAGAAGAGGGCTCGGAAACAAAATAAGTCAAACAAGTAACCCCACTTACGGCAGACAGCGTGCCAACACGTAGTCCGAAAGGACGCCCTTTCTAAAAAAAGAAAGGACACTGCCCGGCGGATAAAGCGACCTTGCCGCGCTTCCGCGAAGCTATTTAAGGCCTTCGTTGTAAAAACGAAGGCATTCAAAAATTACTCTCTCTCTCTCTCTTTTTTGATTTTTAGTTATTCCGCTATTCACCCACTTTGGTATATCCTGACTATCTTAGCGGGGGCCCATGCCGTACTAAAGAGATTGTAAATCTAAAAAGAGATTTTCACTCTAAAAAGTCAATTAACAGTAAACCGGGTTAATGTTAATGTCCAAAGCACTAACTACGGTCATTAATAAGATTTTAATAAACATTTTATTAAAAATCTATTAAGTTATTAGACTTTAGTTCCAACTAAGTACTTAAGTAAAAGTACCCGTAAGTTATACTCTGCTACAGGAGATAGCATCAATGTAAACTAGAAGCTTTTAAAGGCTCATAAAGACATTTGCTTCAATAATGATTTTGTTATTACACAAAATATAACTGAAGATGTAAATTTAGGAATATCTTTCCTAACTCAGATAAAAGCTTATACCGCAAAGTTAAACGGTATTTACACCAGTTCTATGGGAAGAAACCTTGTGTTCCCATACGTACATTTTTTAACAATTGATCACAGTAATCATGTTAAACAGAAAACAGTCTTTAAAATATGGCTATTAACCAATCAGGTTAACTACCTAAAAAAAGATGTTAAAATAAAAAGGATAGAATCTATTTTTAAACCCCCGGGGGTAATTAATAGAGTAAAAATTTTAATAGATTCTATAGAAAGAGAAATATGTTCAGAACTACCAAATGCCTTCTGGAAAAGGAAGAAGCATACTGTAGATCTGCCATACACGGATGACTTTAGTGAGAAGAACATTCCCACAAAAGCCAGACCGATCCAGATGAGCCATGAGCTCATAAAACACTGTAAAGAAGAAGTCAATGATCTACTTGAAAAAGAAATCATTAGACATTCTATATCACAGAAGAGTTATTCAGCTTTCTACGTCTACAAGAACGCTGAAAAAGAAAGAGGAGTCTCGAGACTCGTAATAAATCAGAGACCACATAGGTACCCGATACCTAGCAAAAAAGATTTATTAATGTCTTTTCAGGCAGCCATTAGGTCCTTAAGATATGTTCTCTATCAAGGAACCAATAAACCAATCCATAGAGCCATTGAGTTCTCTGCTAAGATCCCGAGTAAGATTCCTATAGGAAGTCTTAAATACATAGCAGATTTTATAAAAGGATTAGTCCAGAAAATTCCAGGTTTAGGAATCTCTAATCTAAAGACTTTTATGATAAAGTAAGTCTTTAACAGTCGAGCTAAAAAACCATTTGGACTTATCACGAAAGGTCGGAAGGACCTGTGCCTTACCATTGGTAAAATTAGCCAGAAAACAGGTTACTTAAGCCAGTTAAAACAATCAGGGTATGTCTCAGAATTGTTTTACTCTATAGTAATATGTACTACGAAGTTTCAAAATAAATTAGTTAAAAGAATTTTGTTAAAAGTCGACTGCAAAGCAGCCAAAAACTTTTGCAAAAAGATGTTTAAAATTTAGTTTTTAAACAGAATTTAGCCAGATGGCAAAACCTTGTTATTCAGTTTCAATTTTAAAAATTGATTTAAAAGAAAAGAAAACTCTCTACCAGATTTCCTGACTAGAGAATTTTGCAGGAAAATAATGAGGCCAGGATCCCAGGGCTTACGCCCGATGAGACCCCCTTTTCAGAATAAGTTAGAAGAAAAAATGAAACAGCCTTTTGCAGAAAAAACTGCAGTTCCAATTCTTCATAAACCCAGTGGACAAAACAAGTTCACAGTATTGGGAGATCTCCCAATTATACCGGTTTCCTCTAAAAAAGGAAAGGAGCAGATTCAGCCGTTCAAAGCTACGCCAACATCTGCCCAGATCAGGGATAGTTACATGATGGTTCCCCCGGAATCATACTCAGAAGCAGTTAAACCAGCAGGAACCTCTAAGAAAGAGATACCAGCCCCCATCCAGAAATGGGAATTTATTCATACACAGACCTTGCCAATAATGGCACTGGACAAACAGTATGAAAATTTTAGGGTACAAGATTTGCTAAAACCCTGTTACACAGATCACCAGTACGTGGATACTCAAGACTCCCTGAAAACTAGGAAGTACTATGAGTTTATTTTAGTTGATACCGACTCCATAGAAGTCGAACACAAGTATTTTGATAAAACAGACGGAATTGAGTATTCCAAGTTTACCATTAAAAAGATTTTAAGTCCATTTAATTGGTATGTAGATCACCTACAAACCCAGATACCATTACCCAGGACTCACAGACCGCAAGCCTATAATTGGTATGATTATAAGGATGCATGGTTCAACTTTCTGTATGTTAGGCCAAATACCCACACTTGGTTCATCAAATATGCAGAAGGGATTAAAGAGAAAGTTATTCCCAGATGGTTCTACGAATGGTGGAGCATCTTTGGACTGGTTAATCCATCCTTTTTACCATTTGAATTAGAACCCTTACTGGGCTTTCTGATTGAGTTCAGCTCTTTAAGCTTACTATTAATCCTGTTTGATAATTTATTATTATCATCAGACTTTGAGTGGCGTTTTGCCAAACAATCTTTAATATTAAAGAAATAATCAGAAAGGGTTTTCCCTTCTGTTCCAATCGGTATATCACTAGACACATGGGCCTTTCTTGCACCAGTATCTTGTAACAACTGTCGGATTTCTTCCTTATCCTGTAGGATTCCTTTTGGATCCTTTTCGTTCTTTTTAAACGACTGGTTAATCAAGATCTTACCCTTTACGGGGACCTTAATCTGTTCTAATGGCGGAGTTACTGTTTCAACAGTATTCTCTCTTTTGAACCATTCTTCAGCAATGGTGTTAAGACACTTCATGTCGTTATGGAGTTTATCAGTGATTTGGAACCACTTAAAGAATTCTACATTAGAATTAATTCTGTTCATATCACTTATCCAATTATTCCTAAATTCTTTTCTTTCCTCGAGTGGGAAAGTGTTGTTGTACCATTTTCTTTTAATGGCATTTTCTGGATCTACCCATAATCGAATAAGGGTTTTCCAATCAATTTTAAAATTGATGTCTTCATTAATGGTGCCAAGTCTACTGTGCTTTTGTGGAAGCATAGTAGTACTCCTACCACCACCTGAATTAGCTTCTGGAGCTAACCTAGTATCAAGTCTACCGTGCTTTTGTGGAAGCATAGTAGTCCTCCTACCATCAATTGATTTAGCTTCTAGAGCTAATCTATCATTAATCTTTCTGATTAACTTATCTTCTTTAACCATACTATGGTTATTTTTATCAACATACTTTTCCTCCTCCCGGGATTTGGAAGAAGATACTGAGTATCTATCCTTACTGTGGTTAGCTTCTTGAGCTAATAAAGTGTTAATTCTGTTAACTAAATTATCTTCTGGAGATAAAAAAGTTTCCATTAATAATGGACTGTATGAAGCTCATTCAAACGATGAGTAATTTTTAACGCTGTTGATAAGCTATCAACTCTTATTCTTAACCCTACGTTTTCCTCATAGAGTTCAGTCCTTTTATTGATGATTAACTGTCTAATTATGACTTGATGAAAGTCATCCAAACATTCAATTGGTTTAGCAATTTTATAATACCCTAATTCTTTTAGGTTTGCCTTTATCCTTCTATTACACTCATTACTAATTGTAACAAACTTAATAGTTTGAGAATTATATCTTTTTATATGATTAAATTCTTGACGCATATTCATTTATAGACTACCTGGTCTAACCAAGGTTTATCGACAAGCGTGGGAACTACCATCCTTTACCTAGGGCTGTTGTTCTATCTGTTACTAGGCTTTTAATCCTACTCTTTTCCTATTCCTCCGACTACTCAAATAGTACTCCTATCCTAGTTGCTTTTACTAGTTCTTGTTCTTTCTTTACCTAAGTGGTTCTCCTATCCTAGTTGTCTACACTATTTCTTGTCCTTTCTTTACCTAAATAGTTCTCATATCCTAGTTGTCAACACTATTTCCTATTCTTTTTAATAACTTAAACAGTGACCTTGTTCTGTTTGTCTGAGACCATCTCCTACGTTCTTCAGCGACATCCAACAGTCATACCCTTCGCCTACCTCGGCCTAGCGGGCTTCAATACTGCTTCAGAAAAGCTTACTTCAGTAGTACTTCTAGTCAATCTTTCAAACAGAACAGTTCGACCTCTAAGTGATTAAACATACTTCGGAATAGTGGACTTACGGCGGGCGGTAACAGCTAGTAACTACAAGAAGCGATGGACTTACGGAGCAGGTTACGACATCGGTAACTACAGGAAACTAAGAACAGTATAACCTCTAGCGAACAGGGTCACTATACTGGTAGCTCTACATGAATTTAAACAGAGTAACAGGAACTTCCTAGCAACCTAAGAACAACACCGCCCTAAGGACGGTAGTATGAGACTACTCACTCATCTCTACCAACATGGCTCTGATACCATAAAGGGTGAATAAAGCGGAATAACTAAGTAGATGCGAAAAGCAGAATTTAAAACTTTAAAACATAAGAATATAATTTAAAACTTACAAATTTTATTCAAAGCATTGAAAGAGAGGGATACAAGATCAGGCAAGGAAAGAGAGAGAGAGAGAGGGTATTTCCGAATGCCTTAGTAATTACAAAGTGAGAACCTTAAATAGGCCTCGAATGAACTATTCGTCCTAACACGTGGACGGTTCTGTTTAAAACAAATGGACGGCTAAGATTACATGACCTTTACTTTTTCGAAAGGGCAAACGTCTTCTTCTGCTTTAGAGTCCTTTGTCTTTTTCTGCTTTATGTCGCTTTCTTTGGCTCTTTCTTTTCTGAAGAGGCAAACGTCGCTTTCTGCTTTATTGGTTTTGTCCTTTGCTTTTGCGAAAGGGCAAATGTCACCATCTGCTGACTCTTGCTTTTCTGAAGGGGCAAGTGTCGCTGTCTGCTTTATCTTTTGCTTTCTTGAAGGGGCAAGTGTCCTTTGCTTTTCTGAAAGGGCAAGTGTCACCATCCTGCTTTATGTCCTTTTCTGGAAGGGACCTGCTGTCATTATTTGCTGAGGTACGCATCTGCGTAGGCTTGTGCGATTCCTCGGGGAATGAGCATGTTGCCATTATCTGTTTCACTGTGGTTGGATTCCACTTCTTCTTCATCCTCTAATCTTGCCAGAGCTCCTAATAGCTTCCTTCTGGTTTCTGATTTAGAACGTGAGGTTTCTCCTGAGGAAGATGGACTTCTTCTTTCTGGTTTTACCTTAAGTTCTTCCCTGGGTTTTGGGCTCCATCCTTTAATTCTGATGGTCTTGCTTAAATAACGGATCCTGTTTATCTCCTGGATGTCGAATGACCAATTAATGATATACGGAATTCTTTTATTAAAAAAGAACTTGCATAACTTAATATGTTCTGGTAAAGTCGAAATCTGTTGTTCCTGGCAAAAGGGAACGTACTGATTTTGGAAGCTCGGGGCAACCACCTGTAAATTTCCACCAAATATGTTCCACCATTCGTAGAACCATCTGGGAATGATTTTATCTTTCATGTCTTCAGCATATTTAACAAACCATGTGTGCGTATTTGGGCGCACATACAGGAAATTAAACCATGCATCTTTGTAATCATACCAATTATATGTTTGGGGTTTATGGGTCTCGGATAGTGGTATTGGTGTCTGCAAATGATCCATATACCAATTAAACGGACTCAAGATCTTTTTGATCGTGAATTTGGAATACTCGATTCCTCCTGTTTTATCGAAGTACTTGTGTTCTATTTCAATGGAATCTGTATCCACTAAAATAAATTCATAATACCTCCTGGTTTTTATCGGGTCTTGGTTATCCACATACTGGTGGTCTGTATAACATGGTTTCAGAAGGTCTTGCACTCTGAAATTTTCGTACTGTTTATCTAATGCCATTACCGGCAAGAAACTTGTCCGGGATAAATTCCCATTTTGGAATTGGGCGAGGACTCTTTTTATTGGAGTTCTTTGGTTTGGCCCGCTGAATATGATTCTGGAGGAACCATCCTGTAGTTCTTTTTACTTTCTGTTTCTGATGGCGTGGCCTTAAAAGGTTGTGCCAGCTTTTTCTGGGTTAGCTCTTTGGGGAGGGTTGGTACTATTGGGAGGTTTCCCAGAACTGTGAACATATTCTGTCCACGAGGTTTATGTAAAGCTTTACTTGAGCTTTCTGCTTGAAAAGGCTGTTTTAGTTTTTCTTCTGGCTTACTTTGAAACGGAGGTCGTATCGGGCGCAAGCCCGGAAAGCCTGGTCTCATTATCTCCCTGCAAAAATTCTCTCGTTAGGAAATCTGGCAGAGAGTTTTCTTCACCTTTTATAAAATCAATTTTAAAGTCGAAACTGGATAATAAGGCTTGCCACCTGGCAAAAATCTGTTTAGAAACTAAATTTTTAACATCTTTTTGCAAAATGTCTTTGGCTGCTTTGCAGTCGACTCTTAGTAAAAATTCTTTGTTTACCAAATCATCTTGAAATTTTGTAATACATAGTACTATAGACAAAATTTCCTTTTTAACTGTGCTATAGTTTTTCTGTGCTTGGTTCCAGTTTCCAGAAGTAAATCTTACTAACTGTTCAACTGACTCAAGAGAAATTCTTTGTTTAAGGATACCGCCGTAGCCTATGTCAGAGGCATCGGTTTCTACTATCATAAAGGCTTCTGGATTAGGGATGCCTAAACATGGAAGCTTCTGGACAAGTTCTTTTATCTGTATGACAGCTCTAGTCTGTTCTTCTGACCAAGGGACTGGATTTTTCTTTAGCCTTTTGTATAAAGGTTCACAAATTTGTCTAATTCTTGGGATAAAATCTGCAACGTAGTTAAGACTTCCTAAGAATCTTTGTAGCTGAGTTTTATCAGGAATTTCATCTGGGAACTTGGTGGAGAACTCTATGGCTCTGCAAATTGGCTTATAGGTTCCTTGATAGAGATCGTGTCCTAAGAACCTAATGGCTGTTTGAAACAGCTTTATCTTTTTGGCACTTACTGCTAGACCATTATACTTAATGATTTGGGCAAAAGTGTTAAGATGCTTAAAATGCTGTTCTATGTTATCTGAGAATACTAGAACATCATCTATGTATACAATCATGTATTGACTGTAAGGGTTGAATATGTTATTCATGATGTTCTGAAATTCGGAAGGGGCATTCTTAAGCCCAAAAGGCATTACATTCCATTCATATTGCCCGAAGGGGACATTGAAGGCTGTTTTATACCTGTCTTTTTCATCGACTTGAATTTGCCAGAAACCTGACTTTATGTCGAACTTACTGTAGACATTAGCATTATAAGTTCTTTTTAATAAATCTCTTTTATTAGGAATCGGGTACCTAATCCATTTTAATGCCTGGTTAAGAGGTTTATAATTGATGACGAGTCTTGGGACTCCTCTTTCTTTTTCAGCGTTCTTGTTAACATAGAAAGCTGAACAACTCCATGGTGATTTAGAATGTCTAATGATTCCCTTTTTTAGTAAATCATTGATTTCTTTCTTACAGTGTTCCATGAGCTCATGGCTCATTTGGATTGGTCTGGCTTTTGTGGGAATGTTCTTCTCACTAAAGTCATCCGTGTATGGCAGATCTACAGTATGATTTTTCCTTTTCCAGAAGGCATTCGGTAGTTCTGAACATATTTCTTTTTCCATAGAATCCATTAAAGTTGTTACTCTTTTAATAACCTCCGAGGTTTTTAAAATAGATTCTATCCTTTTAATTTTAACATCTTCTTTTAGGTAGTTAACCTGATTGGTTAATAGCCGTATTTTAAAGACTGTCTTTTGTTTAACATGATTACTGTGATCAGTAGTTAAAGGATTTACGTATGGGAATACGAGGTTCCTTCCCATAGAACTGGTGTAAATACCGTCTAGCCTAGCGGTATATGGTTTTATCTGTGTTAGGAATGGGATTCCTAGAATGATTTCTTCAGTTATGTTCCGTGTTATGACGAAATCATTAGTGAAGCAAATACCATTATTACAGACATGGGCTTTTGAAAGCTTCCAATTTATTTTTATATTATCTCCCGTAGCGGAGTATAATTTATGGGTACTTTTACTTAAGTACTTAGTGGGAATTAATCCTTCGCAAATACAATTTTTATCTGCTCCAGAGTCTAGTAATGCTATCTTTTCTAAGATAAAATCTTTATTTATTATAACATTAATAGGGACATGGTAGCTTAATGCTCTGGCCCTAATTAATTTTAACCCTGATTCATTCACTGTTGTCAGAGGTTTATTGACTGGAATTAATTCTTCGTTAGCCAAGGTTTCAGTCTCTGTGGGACTGAGATTCTTTTTCATACTGAGGATTTCATTTTTTAGATTTGCAATCTCCTTTAATAAATCCTGGACAGTAGTGTCTGAGTTATTTTCTTTAATAGAAACTTCTTGGTGGTTATCCGTGATAACACTAATTTTCTGTTTTATACAGGTACAGATTTTCCCAGTACTCTCACAGTCTGAGCTGGAGGTTGAACTGTAATTTGATGAACTATCGTCACTGTAATAATTTTCTGAAGAAACTTCAGAATAACCACTGGACTGTTCTTCATTTAACTTTGTAATAATTAATGAATTATTTATCTTTCTTTTGGGTTTTCTGACCCTTTTCTTAATAATCTTTGGACCTTCTAATCCATCCTTTTTATTATTTGAATTGGAACCCTTACTGGGTTTTCTGATTGAGTTCAGCTCTTTAAGCTTACTATTAATCCTGTTTGATAATTTATTATTATCATCTGACTTTGAGCGGCGTTTTGCCAAACAATCTTTAATATTAAAGAAATAATCAGAAAGGGTTTTCCCTTCTGTTCCAATTGGTTTATCACCAGACACGTGGGCCTTACTTGCACCAGTATCTTGTAACAACTGTCGGATTTCTTCCTTTTCCCTTAGGATTCCTTTTGGATCTTTTTCATCTTTTTCAGACGACTGGTTAATCAAGATCTTACCCTTTACGGGGACCTCAATCTGTTCTAATGGCGAGTTCTTGTTTCAACAAAGATTCTCTTTTGGACCATTCTTCAGCAATAGTGTTAAGACACTTCATGCCATTATGGAGTTTATCAGTGATCTGGAACCACCTAAAGAATTCAATATTAGAATTAATTATGTTCATATCATTTATCCACTTATTTCTAAATTCTTTTCTTTCCTCGAGTGGGAAAGTGCTGTTGTACCATTTTCTTTTAATGGTATTTCCTGGATCTACCCTGAAGTTGTTAAGGGTTTTCCAAGGGATTTTAAAGCCGATGTTTTCATTAATGGAGCCAAGTTCATCGTGCTTTTGTGGAAGCATAATAGTATACCACCACCGAATTAGCTTTTGGAGCTAACAAAGCCTCTATTCTTTTGATTATTTTATCTTACGGAGATAGAATTTTATCCATTAATAATGGGTCAGATGGAGTTCACCTAATCGGATGGTGATACTCTCAACGGTTGCTAAGCAACGGACTCTTATTCTTAGTCCTTCATTTTCTTCATAAAGTTCAACCATTCTATTGATGATTACCTGTCTAACAATACTTTGGGTTTGGCTGTTTGACCCTTCTATTGGTTTAGCAGTTTTATAATACTCTAATTCCCTGAGATTAGCCTTTATCTTTTTATTACAGTAATTGCTTTTTACTATGCAGTTCATCCTGGAAGAATTATACTTTCTTATATAATTAAATTCCGGACGCATCTTCATTTTATAAAATACTATTTTTAACCAAAGGGTTGTTGCTATGCGTGGAGGCTACCATCCTTTTCCTAGGGCTGCTGTTCTATCTGTTACTAGGTTTCAACCATACTCTCTATCTTTTCCTCCGACTACCCAAACAGTATTCCTATCCTAGTTGTCAACACTAGTTCTTGTTCTTATCAATTACCTAAATAGTTCTCCTATCCTAGTTGTCAACACTATTTCCTATTCTTTTTAATTACTTAAACAGTTAACATGTCCTGTTCATCTGACACTTTCTCCTACGATCTTCGGCGACATCCAACAGTATACGGCCCAGGCACACTCTGTCCTTTCGGGCTAAATCACTGCTCCAGGAAAGCTTACTACAGTAGTACTCAGCGAGGATGAACGGAACAGTATAACAACTAAGTGATTAAATCTAATTGGAATAGTAGACTTCTGACGGAACAGGGTAACGACTCTGGTAACTACAGGAACTAGAACAGTGGACTTCTGACGGAACAGGGTCACTATTCTGGTAACTACAGGAATCTGAACAGAGTAACAGGACTCCTAGCAACCTAAGAACAACACCGCCCTAAGGACGGTAGTATGAGACTACTCACTCATCTCTACCAACATGGCTCTGAAATACTATTATACTTCCCTTCAGTCACAAAACCGAAACCCTAAGGAAAATCTCCATAGTTAGTTGGAGTAATAAGTAGAAGTTGGTTAGAACTTCTAAGGGTTGTTTGGAGCGGGTCGGAGCGCACGGAGTAGGAGCTAAACCTTGCTCAGGATCGACATTTAAACTTGGATAATTATGGGCTTATCGAGGTAAATATCTTGTCCCTCTATTGTAATTGGAAATTACATGATTGTTAGACTATATAGTTGAAGTATACTATATATAGAACTGAACGTTGTTATCGGCAATGTCTTTTGACTTAAGCCTGAATAATAAGAAACCTTTTGAAAGAAGAATCAATTGTTTTTACATAGATCAGACATGATGAACTTGCGACTTTTCGTGGAGTAGAATTGTACCCGTTCGGGTTAGATGTATAACCCCCGGTTGGCTTGGTAGCGGCCTCGATAAAGGAGGAGATTTACTGTTGCGGGAGAGTCTTTGCCAATTTTCGGTAGAATGTTCTAAGATGAGGTCTAAATGTTAATAAGCGCCTTGTGGCCTTATAGGTTGAAGTACTACGTGGCGCGATCTACTTGGCTTAGGAGTAGCCGACGGTTGGAAGTACTTGGGCGTTTTGCTACTTGTCGATAATCGCCGCGAGGTATGTGAACCTCTTCCTATCTCTTCTAGCATGATATGTGTGAACTATGTAGTACGGTAGACGTACATATGCTAAATGTATTTGATTGGTTTAAAACATAAAGTGTTATAACGGCTTTATGGGAAGTTGGTTATAATAGCTTTATGTTGGTAAGAAAATACTTGTGGTTTTTAAAAGGTAACTGATTTGAACTATGACTGGCTTGTTATGTGTTAATAAAGAACTCGAAGTATTTCAAAAGATTTTTGAATCATTTCGAAAGAAGAAGTAATACTTGGTTTTTGAAAACTTAAGAGTTATACTAGCTTTATGGGAAGTTAGGTATAACGGCTTAAGAATGTTTTCTTGATTTGAAATCAGAATGTGTATCGACAAACCACTGCAGCGTTAATAAAAGGAAATGTTTTAACAGATTAAGTATTATTAAAACCAGTAGAAACTTCCATCTGCATAGAAGCTAAGATGAGACAAAATGATATTTCCTAGATCATGGCTGCTGTAATAAGATTGTTATAAACGAGAATATCCTACTCACATATAAGGCTTATGTTCTCAGATAGTTTAAAAGAGAGAATTATATTCTTAAATGAATAAGACTATGAACTACGAAACCTTTCTAAAATAAGAAACGTGAACATTTGAAATTAGGCAAACTTGGACGTTTGGATAATAATGTTGTTACTTGATTTTACAAAGATAAGTGTTTTGATTCACTTCAAAAGATAATCACTCTATTTTCATATACTACGTATTGTGTGACTTTTGTGAAAGTAACGTATCTTTTAAAAGTTAATGTATGAAGTACTTTGGGGATAGAAACGAACATGTTGACACATAGTAGAAAGTACCTTATGTGTGAATAACTTGATTGTATTGGTTTGTGATAGCCTTGTAATACCTTCGTGTTGATTTGATAAGTAATCATATTAGGATCTCGTGTGTTAGTATACGTGATGTTTGTGTAAAGGGTTTTCCTTGATTGTGCTTATGTTGTTTAAGCGTTAAAGCTGTTATGTTGGTATTATACCACTCACCGTGTTTCCGGGGTTAATCGCCTCCGATCGCGGGGTAGACTCGGTGATGCAGGACCATGATTCGAGAATACCTCATGCGGGTCTCCGGGGCCTATGCGGAGCTACGAGAGTTCCGTGTTAGTGTGCGGCCTTTATGGTCATGCGGTGCATGTGGCCGTGCGGATGCGAGTCGGGGCGATGCCGGAGTAGCTACCTCGATGCGGGGTTATACCTCATGCGGGCCTATGAGATTGGCCTATGCGAGTCGGGAGTTCCGGGGCTAGACGCGCACATTTGATATTGCGCGGCGACCGGCTTTGATCATGTGGCGGTCTGCAGACAGATCTTATGATCTGATTCATGACCTTGTTGTACTGCGGGTTTTTAGTAATCGGCTATGCCTTCGTACTTACCCGTCTGATTTATTATGACACAGTGGGACACGGTGTTCATGTGTGTTCCTTGGTGCTTTTATATCATGATCGCCAGCGGTGAAGGTATTCCACGGGCATGATTGATGTTGTGGGCACGAGACCCGTTGTTATACTTGAGTGATGACTTGAGGCGTGAGTCACGACTTGACATAATTGCTTTGTTGTAAAGCGTAGTTTGGTTATCATACATGTCTCTGCTTTATATAGCGCTATGATTTCATTTACTGATGTTATTTTCGCCACATACTTGCACTTGTATCGACCTCGCCCGAGCTGCGTTCATGCCGCAGTAAAGGTACACCGCCGTTGATCCTCGCTCTTAGGGTCACGCAGCTTTGGGAAAGCTCGTTCCTCGGGAGGCTTATCTTGGTATAGTCCCTGTTGTTGTAGGTGCTTACATTCGGGTATGGCGGGCCCCGCCCCGTCGTTGTTGTCATATCATTCGTAGAGGTCTCAGAGTAATCTTTGTAGGCGAAATTGTAAGAGGTTTGTAAAAAGGATTAACTGTTCAAATTGTTATTTATATGTCTTGTGGTAACCGTTTTTGGTTAGCTTGTCTTCTTATTTCACTGTCTTATTACATTGGTTTCATGTATTGTCTTTATGTTCGTGATTACTCGATGTTGTATCACTAGGGTGCCCGGTAAGGCACGATCCACGCCCGGGCAGGTCGTGGCCAGTATGTGACTTTTGTGAAAGAAACGGATCTTTTAAAAGAGTTAATGTATAAAGTACTTTGGGGATAGAAACCCGAAATTGTTAACATAAAGTAGAAAGTACCTTGTGTGAATAACTTGATTGTGTTGGTTTGTGATAGCCTTGTAATACTTTCTTGTTGATTTGATAAGTAAACATGTTAGGATCTACGTGTGTTAGTATCCGTGATGTTTGTGTAAAGGGTTTCCTTGTTGTGCTTATGTTGTTTAACGATAAGTTATGTTATTATATCACATACCCTTGACTTGTTATCCGAGGGCTTGCCACCCCGATGCGGTCTATCACGGCCGGTCTGCGTGACTATGCGGAGCTGCGGGAGTTCCAGGGTTGATCATTCCGGGTGTTTTATCCCGATGCGGGGGATGTCCTATGCGGTCTGTGTGACTATGCGGTCTATTGATACTATGCGGACTGCGGGAGTCCAGGAGGGTATCGGGGGTTAGCTACCCCCGATGCGAGGAATACCTCATGCGGGTCTATGTGACTATGCGGTGCGGAGTCGAGGTTAGGCACGCATAATGATACTATGGGCGATTGGCCTTGCTTCGATCATTATCGGCCTAGAAAAGACCAGTTACAGTATATACATTTCGCTCTTGTTTATGTTGTGGGCGTGAGACCCATAGTTATATTTGAGTGATGGCTTTAAGGGCGTGAGTCCACGACTTGACATCGCTATTTATCAGGAATTGTAGTTTGGTTATCATACATGTCTCGCTTTATATAGACTACTATGATTTCATTTACGATTTTGATTTCACATACTTGGTACTGTTATCGACCTCCTTGAGGCTGCGTTCATGCCGCAGTAGAGGTACACCGCCGTTGATCCTCGCTCATGTGGTCACAGCCAGCGTTTGGGAAGCTCCGTTTCTCGGAGGCTTATCGGTGGTATAGTCCTATCGTAGGTACTTACATTCAGGGGTATGGCGGGGCCCTGTCCCGCCATTGTTGTCGTATCATTCTTAGAGGTTTGTAGTACTGTTGTGGGCAGAGTTTGTAAAAGGGATGTAACTGTTCGGATTTCATGTTTTTTTTTATATATATATGCCGGGCGGCAATCTTTCTCGATTAAACTGTTTTCATTCATATTATATTATGTCATGTTTTATATTAGCGATTACTGCGATGTTGTATCACTAGGGTGCGGGGTAAGGCACGATTCTGGGCCAGGTTGGTCGTGACACATCCTCGAGCCTCGACCCATAAAACTCTGGGCTACAACTCGTAAAATCCCGTAGCCTCAAACTATCTCGATCTAGGGTTAACCATCGGTGCTCGAACTATGCGTCCGCCCTATCCTCAAGTCAGCCACAACCCGCCAATAATCGCTAACTCAGAATTGTCACGACCCGTTCGGGCTGTGATCGTGCCTTACCCGCACCCAAGTAGTCATACATCGAGTAATCGTGAATATAAAACAAAACATGAAACGATTGTAAAATGAGACACGCTTTATGTGAGAAAATGTCGCTTTCGGCATATATATAAAAACATAGTTTGCGATTACATCCCAATTGTACAATAGGACTACTGACTCTAAGAAGATAACAACTATGGCGGGGCCCGCCATACCTGAATGTACAAAACTATATACAAATGGGAGATCATACCCAAAAGTCGAGCCTCCGGAGAAGATGGAGCTCCTGACACCAAAGCAAAGAGATCCTAAGGATGTGGATCTAGCACCTGCTTGCCCTTACCTGCGGCATGAACGCAACCCCCCGAAGGAGGTCAGTACAACAGGTACCAAGTATGTGAAACTGTAAAGTACTTAAATGAAATCAAAGTATTTAAAACCATTTTCAAACACAATCAGTTCAATTGCACGTAGTGTCATATCACAAACAAGAACACTAATAGATATAATGTAACTGGTCTTCCCTAGGCCGCGAATGATCGAAGCAAGGCCAATCGCCCATAGTATCATTATGCATGCCTAGTCCTGGACTTCCCGTAGTCCGCATAGGTCACATGCGAACCGCGTGAGGTACTTCCGTCGGGGTAGCTAACCCCGGTACCTCCTCGACTCCGCATCCGCATAGTCTCATAGACCGCATAGTCATGCGGACCGCGTGGCATCCCCGTCGGGCTAAAACACCGGAATGATCAATCACGGAACTCCGCGATTCGCATAGTCTCACAGACCGCATGCCATATAGACGCATCGGGGTGGCAAGCCCTCATAACAAGTCGAGGGTAAGTGATATAATAACGATAACCGACTTACCGTTTAGAAACGTAAGCACAACAAGAATGACCCCCTTTCACAACATCACAAGACACTAACACATGTAGCATCATAATATGTCTATTTATCAATCAATCTTACTATACCTTACAGAAATCAATACAAGGTTTTTATAAGCAAATAAGTAAACAGTTCTTTTTATCTTTCTTAAGTTGTTATACCTAACTTCCCATAAAGCTAGTATAACTCTTAAGCTTTTTTTTAAAAACCAATTGTTTCTCTTCTGTTAAAAATGATTCAGTATTCTTTTGAAATGCTTCAAGATCTTTTATTATTCAGGCTTAAGTCAAAAGACATTGTCGTAGTTATTATTCAGTTAACACTCGTACGTCTACCGTACTATATATATATTTAAAATATCATGCTCAAGAGTATAGGAAGAATCACATACCTTGAAATCCACCGCCAAGTCGAGTATGTCGCGCAGAGAATCAGCCTATAATCCAAATCGTCTATCAACGTCAGATCAGATCAGTAAAAGCTCTAAGCAGAGGGTTCTCTTTCTATGGGAATTTGGGCAGCACTTCCCTACCCGGTAAACTATACAGTCTACTGTAAATACAGTCCTATGTGAGTACAGTTCAATTATTCTTCTTTTATACCCTTCCACTGTGATAACAGTTCAATTCTATTATGTAATATCCTTCTAAGTATTTATACTTATTCCTATACTTCTACAGTATGAATTCTCTAATTACAAAAGAAGGGTAAGATTATTTACCTCGATAAGCCCAATATTATCCAAGTATAAACGTCGATCCTGAGCAAGGTTTAGCTCCTAATTTGTACGCTCCGATAGCTCCAAGAACCCTTAGAAGTTCTTCACAACTTCCACTAAGTACTAAGGGATTTGGGCTAGGGTATTTTGGGCATTATAACAATACTAGAAGGCAACTTTTCTACCAAGGGAGGGGGGTAGGTTTCGGCTAGGCTAGGGGTTGCCTCGCCAAGCTTCACTCGGGGAGAAGGCTTGGACGAAAAGGCTCACAAGGGAGAGGGGAGGATTTTCAAGACTTGGAGAAAGATTTGTGGATGAAGAACTCTTCATCTTAAGGGGTATTTATATAGGTCAAGCCATGGCCAACCAATGGCCAAGATGATGCCAAGTGCAAGGCAAGTGTAAGGTCAAGATTTGGGCAAGTGTCCTTATCCATCTACTACACAAAATATCCTACCAACTACTTGACAAACAAGGCCATCCTGTTATACCCCGTATTTCCAGAGTATGTACGTAAGGACGTACGTAGAAATTTGAACTTGTGATTTAGGCTTGGCCGAATTCTTTTTGTTCACAACACCCGATTTGAGTCGTTTTCGAAAACGTTTCCACTTTCGTAGGGAATTTCCGGCTATGTCATTTTTAATTTTTGCGGATTTTTCCGAGAGACGAAACATTTTGGACCAACGGGAGGGTGACATGTGTCACCCTCACATTGGAAGCAAGGGGCGGCAACCCTTGGCCGAATTGGGCTACTTTATGGCCTTGATTTGTGCCTTGTTTTGTGCCTTGTTTTGTGGAGTGTTTTGTGGAGTAGGGTTAGGGTGCACATGGCTTGATCTTGGCCCTACACTTGCTATGCACTTGGCAAGATCTTGGCCATTGGTTGGCCTTGGCTCAGGCTATAAATACCCTCTCCCTTTGATGAATTCTTCATCCTTTCCACAAATCTTCTAAGTGTTAAAATCCTCCTCTCCCTCTTGTTGACTCTCGTCCAAGAGCCCTCTCCCCTTTGAAAGGCCCCCTGGCCGAGAGCCCTCCCCTCCTAGTGGCCGAGAACCCCTGCTAGTTGCTTCGTATAATACCCCTTTGTGGTGTAGAAATACTCTCAAAAGTATTGTTATAATGCCCAAATTACCTTAGCCGTATACCTTGTAGTATTCTAAGGTTATACTTATCTGAAAAGCCCGGAAATACTATTATACTTCCCGTCACCACAAAACCGAAACCCTAGGAAAATCTCCATAGTCAGTTGAGTATTGTGTAGAAGTTGGTTAGAACTTCTAAGGTGGTTTAGAGCGGGTTGGAGCGCTGAGTGGAGCTAAACGATTGCCCAGATCGACTTTATACTTGGATAATTATGGGCTTATCGAGGTAAATATCTTGTCCTCTATTGTATTTGGAAATTACATGATTGTTAGACTATAGTTGAAGTATACTATATGTAGAATCGAGCGTTGTTATCGGCAATGTCTTTTGACTTAAGCTGAATAATAAGAAACCTTTTCGAAGAAGAGTCTTGAATCGTTTTTACATAGGATCTGATGAGACTTGTGTAGCTTTTACGTGAGGTAGAATTGCACGTCCGTTAGATATGAACCCCCGGTTGGCTTGATAAGCCCCGATAGAGAGGAGATTTACGCCATGTTGGGGGAATCTTTGCCGAATTTTACGTAGAATGTTCTCTGAAGGGATCTAAATGTTAATAAGCGCGTGGCCTTATAGGTTGAAGTACTACGTATGGCGCGATCTCGGCTGGAGTAGCCGACGGTTTGAAGTACTTGGAGCGTTTTGCTATTAGTCGATACTGTCGCGAGGTATGTGAACCTCTTCCTATCTCTTCTAGCATGATATGTGTGAACTATGTAGTACGGTGAGACGTCGTACGTGCTAAATGTATTTGAGTGGTGTACAACATAAAGTGTTATAACGGCTTTATGGGAAGTTGGTTATAATAGCTTTATGTTGGTAAGAAAATACTTGTGGTTTTTAAAAGGTAACTGATTTGAACTATGACTGGCTTGTTATGTGTTAATAAAGAACTCGAAGTATTTCAAAAGATTTTTGAATCATTTCGAAAGAAGAAGTAATACTTGGTTTTTGAAAACTTAAGAGTTATACTAGTTTTATGGGAAGTTAGGTATAACGGCTTAAGAATGTTTTACTGATTTCGGAAATCAGAATGTGTATCGACAAACCACTGCAGCGTTAATAAAAGGAAATGTTTTAACAGATTAAGTATTATTAAAACCGAGAAACTTCCATCCGCATAGAAGCTAAGATGAGACAAACTGAGATTTCCTAGATCATGGCTGCCGTAATAAGATTGTTATAAACGAGAATATCCTACTCACATATAAGGCTTATGTTCTCAGATAGTTTAAAAGAGAGAATTATATTCTTAAATGAATAAGACTATGAACTACGAAACCTTTCTAAAATAAGAAACGTGAACATTTGAAATTAGGCAAACTTGGACGTTTGGATAATAATGTTGTTACTTGATTTTACAAAGATAAGTGTTTTGATTCACTTCAAAAGATAATCACTCTATTTTCATATACTACGATTATTGTGTGACTTTTGTGAAAGTAGCGATATCTTTAAAAAGTTAATGTATGAAGTACTTTGGGAATAGAAACCGAACATGTTGACACATAGTAGAAAGTACCTTATGTGTGAATAACTTGATTGTATTGGGTTGTGATAGCCTTGTAATACCTTCGTGTTGATTTGATAAGTAATCATATTAGGATGCTACGTGTGTTAGTGATACGTGATGTTTGTGTAAAGGGGTTTTCCTTGATTGTGCTTATGTTGTTTAAGCGTTAAAGCCCATTATGTTGGTATTATACCACTCACCGTGTTTCGGGGTTAAGGCCGCCTCCGATGCGGGGTAGACTCGGCGATGCAGGACCGTGATTCGAGAATACCTCATGCGGGTCACGGGGCCTATCGCGAGCTACGAGAGTTCGAGGTTAGTGCGGCCTTTATGGTCATGCGATGCATGTGGCCATGCGGTGCGAGTCGGGGCGATGGGGAGTAGCTACCCTCGATGCGGGGTTATACCTCATGCGGGCGATGAGATTGGCCTATGCGAGCTGCGGAAAGTTCGAGGCTAGACGCGCACATTAGAATCTGCGGGCAAGTGGCGGCTTTGATCATGTGATGCAAGCAGATCTTATAATCTGATTCATGACCTTGTTGAATGCGTGGGTGTTAGTAGTCGGCTATGCCTTACGTACCTCATGCGGTGTTATTATGGCAGTGAGACCTGGTGTTCATGTGTGTTCCTTGGTGCTTTTATATCATAAGCTGGCGGTGAGAAGGTATTCCACGGGCATGATTGATGTTGTGGGCGTGAGACCATAGTTATTATTGATGACTTTGAGGCGTGAGTCTCGGCTTGACATGGCCTTATTTATTTTAAAGCGTAGTTTGGTTATCATACATGTCTCTGCTTTGTATAGACTACTATGATTTCATTTCTGATTTATTTTGATTTCACATGCAAATTTTTGTTATCTTGACCTCGCCCGGGGCTGCGTTAAATGCCGCAGTAAAGGTACACGATCTTTGATCCTCGCTCTTAGGGTCACGGTTCAGCGTTTGGGAAAGCTCCGTTTCTCGGAGGCTTATCGATGGTATAGTCCTGTTGTTGTAGGTGTTTACATTGAGGTATGGCGGGCCACATCCGCCATTGTTGTTGTATAATTTCTTAGAAGTGCAGTAAATCTTATTGTGGCGGGGTTTGTAAAGGGATTAAAGCTGTTCATTTGTAAGAGTTGTTATTTATATATGTGTCGAAAGGCAAGTTTTCCTCAGTTCTTGTTTTGTACTTCATTTGTTTCATGTATGTGTTTTATGTTCGATTACTCGATGTTGTATCACTAGGGTGCGGTAAGGCACGATCCGCCCAGTTCAGTTGGTCGTGACACGTCAATCGACCTATTGCCGTCCCGTCCATCAATGAGAGGGTGACAAGTGTCGCCTCTCGTTGATCCAAAATGTTTCGTCTCTCGGAAAAATCCATAAAATTAGAAATGACATAGCGAATTTATCCTACGAGTCTTGTTAAATGTTTCGTGGAAAACCATTCTTTTAGTGAGTTGTGCCCAAAAACGTCCATACCTAGACTTTAAGGCTAAACTTTCGCACGCCTCACGTACATACTGCGGAAATACGGGTATAACATAACCCGTCTCCTCTGCTCGGTGTGGGGTGGAGGCTCAGTCTTGTGGTCTCTGTAGAGGCTGCATTGCTACTCGCGGCTCTCTCTGCCTTGCCATACAGGGCCGGGTTGCCTTACGCGGAGGCATAGCGGTAAAGGAAAGGAATACGTCGGAGGGTCCGACTTATCGCACCTACAGGCACGATCTCGGAATGAGAAGAATGGAAACCAATCCTAAATGTCATATAGCCTCACGATTATAGATGTGGTGCCTGACACACCGATAATCAAGACTCTACTAGACACGATGCGTAGACACTTTCAGAGGATTAAGCTGCTCGATACCACTTTTGTCACGACCGAACCGGGCGTGGTAGTGCCTACCGGGCACCCTGGTGATCTGACATCAGAGAAAAACCAGCGGAAATAAAAACTTAAACATACAATTAGATATGGATCAAGATAAAAGAAAATAGGCCAACCAAAACGGTTGCCTTTCTGCAATTATATATATATCGACATTTGAACAGTTACAATCCTTACAACCCTGCCCACAACAGTGCTACAGACCTCTAAGATTTTTACAACAACTATGACGGGACAGGGCCCCGCCATACCCCTGAATGTACAAGAACCTACAGACTCAGGGTAACATACCAAAGATAAGCCTCAGAAGGCAGAAGCTTCCCAATCTGTTGAAATGTGATCCTATAAGCGGGAATCGGCGTAGATGTACCTGCACTGCGGCGTGAGCGCAGCCCAAGGAGGTCGATGGCAAGTGCAGTATGTGGCCTGAAAATATCGTAAATGAAATCATAATAGTCTATATAAGCGGGAGACATGTATGATAACCAAACTACACATACATATAATGATTATATCAAGTCGGGGACTCACGCCTCCAGTCGTTACTCAAATATAATTATGGGTCTCACGCCCACAACATCAATCATGCGTGGAATACCTTCCTCACTTGGCGATCTATGATATGATAATCCGAAGTACACGAACACCAAGTCCTACGATGCAGCGTACTAACAATACTATACAAGCAAACCACGGCGACACGGGCAGGTACGAAAGCCGACTACGGATACCAAGGCGGTCGCGTGGCGGCGGGCAAATGCGAGGAGCTAACTACGGTACCAAAGCGTATCACGAGACTTCATCACTACTGGCTGAGCGGGCAAGTCACGAGGGCTAAATACCGTGTACAGGCCGAATCAGCCACGAGGCGGCAAGTCTGGCCGACCACTAGATACCAAGGCGAGCGGTAAAACCTCGCGGAGAACTAGTCCGTGGAATAACACTATCAGCGGGAGCGCAGTGGAATTCTCGTCGCTGCCGCGTCGAGTAAGTTCTCGACAAGTCAATGGCCTCCATCGAGAGGCGGTAGTATAGAAACACAATTCTTGCACAACAAAGGCTATCACAATAAGCATAGGCAAGTTATACACAACTCGAGTACTTTCATTTTATGTCAAAGTCAGGGTTTTAACCCTAGGTACTCGTGCGTTAAATTCCTTTTAAAGATCCGTTTCTTTTACAAAGGTCACGATGCCGTAGTATAGAAAAATAGAGTGACTAACATTGTTAAGTAAACCAAAACACTTCCCTTTGTAAAATCAAGTAACAACATTATTTTCCAAACGTTCAAGTTTTCCTAATTTTAAATGTTCAAGTTTCTCATTTTCGAAAAGGTTTCGTAGTTCATAGTTTTAATCCTTTAAAACAATTTGAGAAACATATGCCTTATGTGTGAGTAGGTTATTCTTGTTCATAACAATCTTATTAAAGCGAATGATCTAGGAAATGTAATATCATTTTGTCTCATCTTAGCTTCATGCGGATGGAGGTTCCTTGGTTTTAATAATACTTTATTAGTCAATACATTTCCCTTTATTAGCGCTGATGTGGTTTGTTCGATACTTATTCTGATTTCCGAAATCAGTAAAACATTATTTCTTTTAAAAACCAAGTACTCATTACTCACGAATGAGGTTTCACACAAAATTTATATTAATTCATTTAAGTCAAGTCTCTTATCTAAAATTAATAAACCATTTTTTTATCTCTCGTAAGTCATTATACCTAACTTCCCATAAAGCTAGTATAACTCTTAGCTTTTAAAACCAAGCATTACTCTTCTTTCAAAAGATTTCTTAATTCTTTTGAAATACTTCAAGATTCGTATTATTCAGGCTTAAGTCAAAAGACATTGCCGTACAACTATATTCAGTTAACACACGTACGTCTACCGTACTATATATATATATATATATTCTTGTAAAATATCATGCTCAAGAGTATAGGAAGAATCACATACCTCGCGACGATTGTCGACTATTAGCAAAACGCTCCACGGCTAAAACCCTAGCCTTGTCCACCTTCCAAGTAGTACATGCTGCTCGCGAACATTCAACCAAGAAAGGTTATAAGTCTCACTGTAAATACGGTCCTATGTAAATGCAGTTTAATCTTCTACTTATATTCTTGATGTGATTTGATTCAAGTCTTTTACGTAATATCCTTCATTACAGTTCAACTCTCTTATGAATCTTATATTCATTTCTATACAACTACTGATGTAATTTCCAATTCTGATAGAAGGATAGGATTATTTACCTCGGTAAGCCCAAAATTATCCAAGTATATATGTCGATCTGACGACGTTTAGCTCTACTCTGGCGCTCAACCCGCTCCAAACAACCCTTAGAAGTTCTACGCAACTTCTTCTTAATACTTCAATGGTATGAAGATTTTCCTTAGGGTTTCGTTTTTGTGGTGAGGAAGTATAATAGTATTTACGGGCTTTTAGTATAGAGGTAACCTTGGGAATACTACAAGGTATATGGGCTAGAGTATTTTGGCATTATAACAATACTTGGAGAGTATTTCTACCAAGAGGGGTGTATTTATCGAAAACAACTAGGCAAGGGGTACTTTCGGCCACACCACTGGGAGGAGTACCCTGGCCAAGGCTTCTCGAGGGGAGGGGAAGGCTCTTGGGCGAGAACCACGAAGGGGATTTCAAGACTTTGGAAAATGTCTAAGTGTGGATGAAGAAGTTCATCAACTAAGGGGGGTATTTATATGCCAACCAATGGCCAAGATCAAGACAAGTATTAGGCAAGTGTAGGGTGGGGATTTGGACATGTGTAAGTGGGTCCCACTTGTTCATCAACTACACAAAAGATCTCACAAATATCCTACCTAACCTTGACGACAAACAAGGCCCAAAAGCGTGCCAATGCTAGCCCTTGCCGTCCACTTTTGAGGTGACACATGTCACCCTCCCGTAATCCAAAATGTTTCATCTCTCGGAAAAATCCGCAAAAATTATAAATGACATAGCCGTATTTTTCCCTTCGCAAGTCTTGTAAAACGTTTCGTCGAAAAACGATTCTTTTCGGTACTTGTGTACAAATTTCGAACCTTGCCAACCTTAAGGCTTAAATTTTTATACGTACGCCCTCACGTACATACTCTGTAAATACGGGGTATAACATTTCTCAATTAAACAAGCCAAAGTACTACGTACGTACATTCTTTTCAAAATACTCCTTTCTATGTAAAACCCAAAGATACTAACACCCGTAGTATCAAGGTGTGTCTATTTTTCAAAGTAAGTTACTACACTTTTAGAAAACTCATTTCAAAGCTTGAAATCAAGTAACTTCAATTTTTTACAATCTAGGCAACTTATGCCTAATAATCAAAATAGACAACTTTCTTAACCTTCCATAAAGCCGTTATAACCAACTTCCCATAAAGCCGTTATAACCCTTTATGGTTTTAGACATATTCATTCTTTTTATAACCAAGAGACTTATACTTTTAAAACCAAGTATCACATACTTACAAACCAAGTTTCTTAACTTTCAAAATACTTCAAGTCTCTTAATCTTTAGAAATCAAGTTTCTTCTACTTTTAAACCTCAAGTAACTCACACCTTTAAAACAAGTTACTTCTCTTAAATCATGTCATTTCTCCTCTCTTAAAAATATTAAGTAAATCACTCCTTTGACTCCCCTAAAGTCATTATAACGACCCTTAGGTTTTGGAACTAAGGCACTAGCCAAAAGATTTGGAAACCACTTCCTTTTCAAGACTCTATGTACTTTAATTAAAATACCTTCACTCTTAAGAAACCAAACTTCACTAAGGCAATGGATTATACAACATACAATTTACACATCAAAGTACAATCAAGGAAGTACATAGAACAAATTCTATTTTAGGCAATCCAAATACAACCAAGGAATGGATCATTTAAGGAGTAGGACATACTTTCTTTATCTTAAGGAATCATGCTAGAAGAGGAGATAGTTCACATACCTTTTCGGCTAAATCCACAAGCTAAGCCGAATACGCCGTACGTAGAATTGTCAACCTATAATGGTCACAACATGACTATCAATTTCTAGTTTCTACGTAGAATAATACTAAGTATACGGTCTCTTATTCTACGGAAAATCGGGCAGCACTTCCTTTGTTTCTACATACTTTGCCACCTTTTTCAAGGCCGAATACAATAACCAACACGCCACTTTTAAGGCTCAATACAACCAACCAATCAAAGGGATTACACGCCTTACAATCGTGTAAAATTCCTCCCACAATTCATACCAAGTAGTTTAATACTCACAAGCCATTCTCGGCAACAATAACTCAACCTGAGTCCTTTCGATTCTTTTTCAATCAGCTCTTAGGTCGACATGTTATATAGTCATAAACAACTTCAACAACTACAATTTCCTTCTTTATACAACATGACGACTTAAACTAATAATCGACTTGAAATGTAATCTTAAGGCTAAACATGCTAGTTTTGGATTAGGGTTCCAATAGCGATACAACATCAAACTTCATAATATAAACCTTATGCTTGCTAATATCCATAACTTCTGATGATAATTAAACTTTAATTGCTAAAGCGACAAGATTTATACCTTTATGTTACACCGGAATTTGGGATATGTTTATAAGAGCGTGCGTAAGAACTTCAACAATGTTAATATTTGAGGCGAGTAAAAGTTTGTCGAATTTTTGGAATTGGTCGGAGAAGCGAAATATTGCGACGAGCGGGAGGCGACACGTGTCACCCCTTATGGTCATGGGCGAAATTGTCATGGTTAGAATGGTCATTTGACCGTAAATTAAATGATCAAGTCTTGCTAGTCTTGAAGCTTGACAAAGTTGACTAAGTCAAAGGCCACTAGACTTGATCCGTGTGAAACTTATCTAAGCAGCGCAATTGTGTTAATCTTAACCCTCAGTAGTGTTATATATTGTATGCTAGTGCAAGACAAGGCTAAACACTTAGAATTTTCAAGAAAATTTGAGGAGGCTTGAGGAGCTCTCGGCGAGGCTGGGTTTGAAGGAAAAATTTCAATTGTTGTCAATAATTCCCAGCTTTAAACCAAGGTACCTAAGGGTATAGTAAGTGTTTCTCGATAAAAGATCCGGAAATGTGGTGTTTTCGTATTAGTCATGGCGAAAACCTAAAGGGTTATTCAACTTTGAAGTTGAAACTTGAAGATGAGTCTTTTATAAGCTTCTAAGGGTTGCTTGGAGTGGATTGGAGCGTCGAAGGAGGAGCTAAAGTTGCTAAGGAGCGACTTGTGATCTTGGATCATAATTGGGCTAATTGAGGTATAATCTTCGTTTTACTTTTGTAATTGAAGATTTCATGTTATGATAAGTTATAAGTGATCATGTAATTTGTGTTATGAAGTTTGATAAGTGACATGGATTGTAGAAGCCTAGAGCGAAAAGGGCATGATTAGTCTTTTGAAATTGAAATCTGATTTTGATCGTTTATTAGAATCGTCGCATGTTTACCTACTTGAGGATTGTAGTAGTTGTAATCGATTGCGTCTTGATATCATGTTATACTAAACCACTTGGATAAAAAAGGAATTGGAAACGATTTGTATTGTTGCCTAATTGCTGAATTGACATTATAGTTTAGACTAGTTTGTTATCGTTTGTGGTGAGCCAATTGGGGCTGTTTGGTTATTCATTTGTATTGAACTACCTTATAAATTGTGGTGAGACAATTGGGGCTGTTTGGTTATTGTATTCGGCCTTGAAAAGGTGGCAAAGTTAGTAAAAACAAAGGAAGTCTTTGTCCGATTTTCCGTAGAATTTAGTGACTTGCACTTGGAATATTCTCGTTTGAAACTAGAAGTTAATAGGCGTCTATGGTCATTATAGGTTGGCATACTACGTCGCGATTGGACTTAGCAAGTGGATTAAGCCAAGAGGTATGTGGAACTTTCTTATCTCTTGAGCATGATTAAGTTGTAAATGTATAGTGCGGTAGGCGTCTGAGATTTTGACAATCTAGTCTATTTGATATCCTTGGCTTATTTTAAGAATGCCCAAGTTGTTTGAGTTAGGGAATTAACTCACTTGTTTAATTATTAAGGATATCTTGGTTTTCAAAAGTTAAGAGACTTTAAGTATGTTGAAAGTATTTTGATACTTGTTTTGTTGGAAAGTTTAAGTCTATTGGTTAAAAAGAAGTATGTAAGTTGCTAATGTATAAAGCTAGTATAACGGCTTTATGGGAAGTTGGTTATAATAGTTTTATGGAAAGTTAATAAGAGAATGGTTTACTCTTAAGTAATTTAAGCATGTTAAGGGACTTGAAGAGTTTTAAAGAATGTGACACTTGTTTTGTTTTAAACGTATAAGTCCCTTGGATAGGAAATTGTACTTGACTTAGGTATAAAGCGAATATAACGACTTTATGGGGAGTTGGTTATATTGGCTTTATGGAAAGATAAATGGCTTGATTTATTTGAAAGGCAATTTGATTTAAAGGCATCAATTGCCTAAGGCTTTTACGAGAGAAGAAGTCACTTGATTTAGAAGCCTAATTTTAGTTCTAAAAGTATTGTGACTTGTCTTGAAAAAGAAATTGTAACTTGATACTACGGTTATTAGTATCTTGGAAGTTTTATAATGAAATGAGTCATTTTGAAAGAATAGAAGTACGTAGTACTTTGGGTTAAATTCGGATTTTTATAAAGAACATGTTAGTGCCTTAAGTAAACTAAAATGAGAGTGTATATGAAGCAGAATAATAAGAAGTTAGGATTGCTTAACTTGCTTATATATTGTATGATAAGCGGTAGTGCTTATGTTATGTGTGATAGCGGATTTGTGCTAGTAGTTCATTAATAATTGCGGGTCGTTCCGGGTTTGTGGCATTGCATATTTCGGTGGATTTGCTACCCACGATCGAGGAATACCTCATGCGGTCAGAAGTAGGGCTTATGCGGGTGAAATAGTCCCGTGCGGGCGGGTCCGACCTATCACGAGAATGCCTGTGCGAGTCGTAAGGGCTTATGCGGGTGAAATAGTCCCGTGCGAGAATACCTCATGCGGGTCCACGCGATCTATGCGGGTGAAATAGTCCGGGAATAGGATTGCTTAATGATCTGCGGACGAATTGGTCTGTTTTGATCGTGAGCTTCCTACTTTATATTGTAAGTATACACTATTTACTCTCATTGTTAGTAAGGCCTGATTATCTTTGTTAATTGAGTATCATCATGTCTCGATTTTATTATTAGACTTATGATTTCATTCTGATTTCGATTTCACATATTTAGTACATGTTGTCTTGACCTCCTTGAAGTGCGTTAAATGCCGCGGTAGAGTCTGAGTTGTTGATCCTCGCTCTTAGGATCAACTGTTGGTGTTGAGAAGCTCACTCATTTCGGAGGCTTATCCACAGTATTGTCGGTTGTTGTACATTCGGGGTATGGCGGGGCCACTGTCCTTGAGTTATTATTCTTAGAAGTGCATAGTCACATGAGTAGATTGGGTTGTAAAGAAAAAAAAATGTCTTGTTTTATTGGTATAAGTTGCGGAAGGTGGCCTTATCGGCTGCTTTGTTGTTATTTTATGTTTAAGTATTTTATCGATTGTGTATGTTAAAACACATTCTCTCGATGTATGCGAGGGTCCCAGGGTAGGCACGAGCGGGCAGGGTCGGTCGTGACACTTTACAAACCCAAAATTTCCAAGATTCAAAGTCGCTCCTTAGCAATTCTTAGCTCGTTTCCTTATGTTCCAATCCGCTCGAGCACTCATTAGAAGCCTATGAAGAACTGTCTTGAGTTCGACTTGAAGTTGAAGAACTCGTAAGTTTCCGCTTGCGACTAATACAGCCACTTTTCCAAATCTTTCTATTGAGATAACCTTCTGATACTCTTAGGAACCTTGGGTTTAAGTCTTGTGAATTATCATCCACAATTGCATAATTTTGTCTTCAAATGAGCCTAAAGCCGAGAACTCTTTCAAAGCGCACACAAATCTCTCAAATTTTTCTAAGTGTAAAATGCCAAGTCTTGCTACTAGTATGTATTTATAACACTATGGAGGTCGAGACTTAAACAAATGGGTGGCTAAGATGAGTTTCACTAGGATCGAGCCCGTGGCCACTTTGACAAGTCAACAAAATCAAGCCGCAGACTTATCATCCATAATGGTCAAATGACCGCTTTTACCCTTGCATTAATTCGACCAAGCCATGTGGGAGGGTGCGCGTGTCGCCTCCCGTTCGTTCATAAAATTACGTAACCGCGTGGGTCACAAACATAAAATTCCTCGGGTGGGCCCAGCGTGACCAAATCAGTACAAATAAATTTCCATAATGATAATACGTTCCACGATCCTCAATTAATGCATTTTGAGAATCCAATTCTCTTGACGAACATTTTCCTTTCCGACGTTCGGAAGATTTTCCGTCGGAAAAACAATTCTTCCTTTCGTACCCTTTTCAAGCCTTGAGTTCCTTACGTACATTCTCTTAAACATGTCCTGGAGTTACGGGGTGTAACACTTACTTTCACCAAGACTAATATTACTTATGTTGTTCAGCATATATGCTTATTTATGCATGCACCCAGGGAGCCTCATTTTTGTTACACCCCGTATTTTCAAGAGAATGAGATGATAACGTATGTGAGAAAATAAGATTTTGAATTTTGGAACGAAAGGCAAAAATTATTTTTTTCGGAAATCTCAGAAAAATTTTATTATTTGAAATTTGATTCTCATATTTGGTGTGTGAGATTAGTATATGATTATAAGGGATTGGATCTATAATATAGGGCCCGTAAAAAATTTCACGATTTCGCGGGGCCCTTTGTTTGGATGAGAATTGGAAATATCTAGATATTTGTGACTTAAAAGTTGGTCAATGGGAGGGGGACAAGTGTCCCCCATTTATTTGAACACTTGTCAAAGTGGACTTTGACTAGATATTATATATATCAAGATAGAGAGTTTGCATGAACATTTCACACTTAGAGAAATATTTTTATCTCTCTCATTTCTCTCTTGAGTCTCGGCCTTAGGGCAAAAATGAAGGAACAAGATTTCAAATCTTCCAAGCTTAGTTCATTATATATGATTAAGGTCTCTAACCAAGTGATTAGCCAAGATTAAACACCATTAAACCCAAAAATCCTCTTAGGGCCGTGAGATTAGGGTTTGAAGCCCTAGGGTGTTCCGTCGACTTTTTGGTGTTAGAACATGAAGGGGAGTTGATCACAAGCTCATAGGGGTTGCGTATATGTGATTGGAACTTGAAGAAGTGGAGCAAAACGAAAACTGTGGGCCAAACATCTACGGGTTGTTTTACCAATTTTTGGGGCTAAAAATGAGGTAATGATTCTTATTCTTTTAAAGTAATTGGATATTACTTATTGTTGATATGTATGGATGAACTTTTACTAAAAAGAATGAAGATTAAAAAGGGTTTGGGCCATTTTTAAAGATTGAGGCCGAGAGTGAGCTATTTCCGGGTCTTGGATTCGTTGGTTATTATTGTCGTTATTTACACTTGTTACATGTTATATAATGAAGGAAATATTGTTGTTGATAGTTTATATAACTTATATAACATATTGGAATGTGAATTGGATTAAAAGGAATTAAGGAAAAGGGCTTTGGATATGTAGTTGTTGTTGGCCGAGGATGGCCCTTCAAATTGTTGCATATTGTGGGCAGTTTTGGGACTGTTTTAGACATGTATATATGCTGGAAAATCAGCCACAAATATTGCATGTTTAGTGTAGTAAATGGCTAATGAAAGTTCTAAGGAATAAGGGTGAAAATGACTTCACATTGTACCCTTAATGTTGATTTATTATGGACTGTTTTATGGACTGCTTTTATATAACTATGGGGCAGAATTTTACATGTCAAGTTGGCGTGTAATCCCCTTTGATTGCTGTTTTGATTGTGTCTTAAATGTAGCTTGTTGGTTGTTGAATTCGCGCCTCGGAAAAGGTGGAAAAGTATGTGGAAACAGGGGAAGTGCTGCCCAATTTTTCGTAGAATAAGAGACCCTTTATGTGGTATTATTCTACCTTAGAAAGCTTGGAATTGATAGAAATGCTATTGTCATTTTAGGTTGAAGTACTACGCGTGGCATATTCGACTTAGTGTGTGGATTAAACCGGAGAGGTATGTGGAACTTTCCATATCTTTCTTTGAGCATGAACCTTAAAAAAATGTGTAGTACCGTGGACGTACATGTTTTAAACGAAATCGGATTCATTATAGTACTTGATTTGAAAAGTACAAGCTTACTTGATTTTAAAACATAGGAGTAACGTTATTGGAAAAGAATGAGTTACTTGATTTAAAGGAATAATTGTCTTAATGTTGAAAGTAGAAGTTACTTGATTTTAAAGTCTTGAATTAAATTTAAAAGGTGTAGTAACTTGATTGGATAAGTAGACATGCCTTGATACTACGAGTGTTAGTATCTTGGGGCTTATTGCATGAAAGGAATTCTTTTTATAAAGAATAGATGTACATAGTACTTTTGGGGTTCAAGTCCTTAATATTACATGAAGTGAAAATGTCTTGAGTTTATAAAGTGATTAGTTCATTCTACGTGTTTAATGAGAGTCAAAGCGTATTTTAACTTGCATATGTTTGCTCATGATAGCCTTTCGTGCAAGTGTTATATTCTCATATCACCGCGTTCCTCGCTAGGACCGACAACATTGTATATAGATGTATATGGGTTAAAGTTCTATGACACTATACTATTCTCCCGGTCGCATTGTATTATATAGATGTATGTGGGTTAAAGTCCTATGACACTATATTATTCTCCCGGCCGCATTGTATATAGATGTATGTGGGTTAAAGTCCTATAACATTATATTATTCTCCCGACATCATTATATATAGATGTATATGGGTTAAAGTCCCATAACACTATACTATTCCATGGACTAGCTCTCGTGATTTGATTCAACTCAGTTACCATATAGGCATATGTGGGTTTAAGTCCACAATGCTATACACATACATATTCGGGTTCGAGTCTCGTGACATTATATTACGAGGCGAGAGTCACGATTACGGCATGACTTGCGTATTTGAAAAGGTAACAATCGACTCTCATTACTTTCATCGATAAAAGCAGTTATCTTTATTATTTTGGTTATCATATATGTCTCACCTTTATTTTGAATTGATATAATTTCATTCTGTACCTTGATTTCACATGCTTGAGTACATCTTTCGTCTGACCCCTTTCCTCGAGGGCGCATTTCATCTGCATGGTGTAGGTACCTGAGTTGGTGATCCTCGCTATTAGGATCTCTGTTTAGTTTTTGGGAAAAAGCTCCATTACTCCGGAGGCTTATCGTTTTGGTACGGATCCCTGGTATGGTAGGTTTTTATACATTCAGGGGTATGGCGGGGCCCTGTCCCGTCACAGTTAGGTGTTCAAACTCTTAGAGGTCTATATTCATATGTGGGATGGACTTACGAGAGTAGTACTTATTTTTGGTATGTCGTATAACTGTATGTATCGGGGTGTACCCGTTTGTTTATATAGCGGCAGCCTCACCGGCTCGCCTTGTTGCTATTTATACAGTTCTTCAGTATTTTATTGGCCTATGTAGTATATGTGTTGTGTGGGTAATAAAAGGGGTGCCCGGGTGGGGCACCAGTCGTGGGCCCGGGATCGGGTCGTGACAAAAGTGGTATCAGAACAGTTAGTCCTCAGAATGTCTACAGACCGTGTCTTGTAGAGTCTTGAGTATGGGTATGTGTGCACCATACTTATACCCAGGAGGCTACAGGACATTTAGGATTTGTTTCTATTTTTCTTACTCTGAGATCGTGCAATAGAGATGTCATTGGGGTAATCCTCTCTAACGTATTGTGGTGTTGCAGCTATGCCTCTGAAAAAGGCAACAGTGGCCCAAAAAGGATTATATGGACTTCATATCCAGGTTGGTAAAAAAATTGTTGTATAGCTGGTGTGATGATGTGTATCTATACAAACGTATTTATTTGGGGCCATGTGTGTGTGTTGTCTGAAGTAATTACGAGTCATCATGAGTTGGTTGAGCTTTAATAATTACTTGGAAGGTGTGAAACAATTTAGTGAGTTCACACCTAGGCATAATATATGTGCTACTTTGGGAAGTTTAGGAGGTGATGAGCTGTTTAAGAGAGGTACGGACTCTTAAGAGATCATGGTTAATTAATTTGATGACATACCATATTGTGAGATTAAGATATGTTGAATGCTTAAGTGATTTGTGCGAATAATATTGGTATGGAGTAAATAGAGGCGATTATGGTTATAATGACATGATTTGGAGATTATGAAAGCTACCTTGCAGTATGCGAGGGACCGATAACGTAAGCTTGGGACATGGAATAATTGAGAACCTTAGAATATTGATAGCAAGTCGAGACCTTAGATATCTGAGGCCTTGAGTAAAAGACTTTACGGTTAATCTTGGTTAAAGTACATGGTATGTATGAAGTGTATTAGTTGTGATTATTCTGTGGGTTGTGTGAAATGAAAATGAGTAGATGATCTAAGAAGATCACTAGGCTTTCATGACTTGAGTATGTTACCTCTGTTTGAAGTTAAACACACAAAAGGGTAAGTGTATTGGGTTCCAATTGTTTACCAAGTTGTTAGAATGTGACGTAAGGGTACAAGAGGTTAGTTTGGTGTGGCAACCATGGTCACAGTATTTCGAAGTATCCCAAGTGGATACACAGAATAAGATAAGTACCATTGTTATCGAACAGAAGACATTATTGGAAGGTTACGTAGGTTACGAAAATCTACACGTCTTAAGGTGACACCTGATGATTAGAATTATAAAGGAAACTGCAATAAGACCTTAAGAATGTGACTTTGATTACACGGGAAGATTATTAAATGGAGATAAGCCCTCTTCATCACGTAAAGGGCGATATCGTGTATTATTAAGAATTTCAGGTATCAAGGCTAGTAAGCTAAGGCATGCTATAGATATTGGATTGGTGAGATCCTCGGCTTCGGCTACGTTGTGCGATATCTACACTTGTACATAACCTTGGAAAAATAGTGTGCTGAAGGTAATTGAGGACAATACTATGGAATGATCGAAGAAGTGTGTAAGAAAATAAAAGCGGTTAATAGGTATGAATGGAACCGTATGATCGGGTATCGAGGTAGAAATACTTGGTGTAATAATAAGTAGAATGAAGGAATATGACAAGGATGATGAAGGTGAATGAAACTCTAATTATGTGGGTTTCACAAGATATGATTACTCCGGGACAGTGTAAGGTCCAATAGTAGAGGATGGACAGTAGAACCCTTCTGCCAAAGGTGGCGAACCTCTAATGATCGAAAAGATAGTATCAGAAGTAATTAAGATAAGAGACCCCCAGGGCAACTCGAAATGGAGATAAAAGGTAAGACGAATGGGCACTCGTTCGATGAGAAACCTAGTAATGATAAGACAAGGAAGCTTGACAAGCCATTGGATCACGTTATACCGTGAGTTAGATTTAGACACATCACTATAAGATCTATGAGATAAGTAGAGTAATGGGTTTACTACTTAACAAGATCAAGGAAATCTTTTCCTGAAACGCCATTAATAGGAAGTCTTAGCCATGAGGCAAGTGAAAGAATTGAAATCTGAGTATATGACCAAGTTGGGATGTAGTAACGCCAAGGATGTGAAACAAAAGCAATATTTTAGTGTACGTATGTGTACCAGAATATCTTGGAAGTATGAAGAGTACGACAAGTAAGAAAAGAAATGAACAAGTGTTAAAATAGTTGAAGTTGTTTAATTACGAATAGTGAGGAGTCATGATGATACACGCAGTCTAGATTCGATGGCTCCGGTTCTTACGCTCCGGTTCTTACTCTTCCTGAGAGATTAGAGGGTTATGTGGTTTATTGTGATGTTTTGGGTACCGGGTTAGGTTGTGTGTTGATGCAGCACGGAAAGGTTATAGCCTATGCGTTCCGACAGCTCCGGAAGCACGAGAGGAATTACCCTACCCATGATTTAGAGTTGGCAGCCTTTATTCTTGCCTTGAGGATTTGGAGGCATTACTTATATGGAGTCCATGTGGATATTTATACATATCACAAGAGTCTCCAGTATATATTCAGACAGAAGGAGCTGAACTTGCGACAGAGACGGTGGTTAGAGTTACTTAAGGACTATGATGTTGATATTCTATACCACCCAAGGAAGGTCAATGTGGTTGCAGATGCTCTTAGTCGTAGATCTATAGGTAGTCTGTCAGATGTGTAGCCAGATAGAAGGGAAATGGTTCGTGAGATACATCAGCTAGCGAGCCTGGGGATCCGGTTGGTTGATTTCGGTGATAGTGGAGTTCGGGTCCCGGAGGTTGCCAAGTCTTCTATCGTAGTAGATATGAAGAGGCATCAGTATGAGGATCCGGTTCTGGTACGGTATAGGGATGCGACTCTCCGAAAGGAGAAGACTTTATTTTAGATCTCACCTGATGGGGTGCTATTGTATGAGGGCAAATTGTGTGTGCAGATGTTGCGGGACTTGACGGTGGTTACAGGGAGACACGCGATGCTCGATATTACATTCATGCAGTGCGGCGAAGATGTACCATGACCTCAGATGTGTGTATTGGTGGGATTTCCTGAAAAGGGACGTAGCAGGGTTCGTTGCTTAGTATGCAGATTGTCGGTAGTCGAGGTTGAGCACGAGCACGGTGGGTTATTACAGACGATTGAAATCCCGACTTGGAAGTAGGAGGTGATTAACATGAATTTTGTTACAGGGTTACCTCGTACTCAGAGGAAGTGTGACTCAATTTGGGTTATAGTTGGTAGGTTGAAGAAATCAGCCCATTTTCTTTCAGTCAGGACTACTTACTCGGCTGAGGATTATGCTAGGCTGTATATCAAGGAGATTGTGAGACTGCACGGGGTTCCTACATCTATTATATCAGACATAGGGGCTCAGTTTACGTTTAACTTCTGAAGGTCTTTCCAGAAGGGATTGGGGACACAGGTGAGTCTCAGTGCTGCATTTCACCCTCAGACCGATGGGCGAGCGGGCGTACTATCGGACAACGAGGATATCTTGAAGTGCATGTTATTGATTCGAGGGTATTTGGGAGGATCGTTTGCCTCTTGTTGAGTTTGCGTATAACAGCGGCTATCATTAGTATTGAATGACCACGTATGAGGCCTTATATGGAAGGAAGTGTCGGTCGCCGATTGGTTGGTTTGATATTGGCAAGGCTACGTTAGTAGGTCGGACTTGGTTGGTGTGGATAAGGTGAAGCTTATCCGGGAGAGATTATCGCGACCAAAGTCGACAAAGTCTTATCTGATGTCGGCGTCGACAACGGAGTTTAACTGTCGATATTGATTGATGTATATGCATGAGTGATATATTGTGGCTATGTGTGGCATATTTGATTTTGTTGGGTATAGTTAAATGGGACTATGCCGATATCTGTTTAGATTGAACCTAGTATGAACATTCGGGACGAATGTTTCTAAGGAGGGAAGGATGTTACACCCCGTATTTTCAAGAGAATGAGATGAGAACGTACGTGGGAAAATAAAATTTTAAATTTTAGAACGAAAGGGAAAATTTATTTTTTTCGAAAATCTCGAAAAAAATTGTGAAGGAAAAAGTTTAAAATTTAAAATTTTAGAACGAAAGGGAAAATTTATTTTTTTCGAAAATCTCAAAAAATTTGTGAAGGAAAAAGTTTATTATTTGGAATTTGATTCTCATAATTGGTATGTGAGATTAGTATATGATTATAAGGGATTGGATCTATAATATATGGCCCGTAAAAAATTTCACGATTTGGCGGGGCCCTTCGTTTGGATGAGAATTGGAAATATCTAGATATTTGTGACTTAGAATTCGGCCAATGGGAGGGGGACAAGTGTCCCCCATTTATTTGAACACTTGTCAAAGTGGACTTTGACTAGATATTGTATATATCAAGATAGAGAGCTTGCAAAAACATTTCACACTTAGAGAAATATTTTCATCTCTCCCATTTCTCTCTTGAGTCTCGGCCTTAGGGCAAAAATGGAGGAACAAGATTTCAAATCTTCCAAGCTTAGTTCATTATATATGATTAAGGTCCCTAACCAAGTGATTAGCCAAAATTAAACACCATTAAACCCAAAAATCCTCTTAGGACCGTGAGATTAGGGTTTGAAGCCCTAGGGTGTTCCGTCGACTTTTTGGTGTTAGAACGTGAAAGGGAGTTGATCACAAGCTCATAGGGGTTGCGTATATGTGATTGAAACTTGAAGAAGTGGAGCGAAACGAAAAATATGGATTAAAGTCCCATAACACTATACTATTCCATGGACTAGCTCTCCATGATTTGGGTTCAACTCCCAGGTTACCATATAGGCATATGTAGGTTTAAGTCCCACAATTCTATCTGGCATACATTCGGGTTGAGTCTCGTGACATTATATTACGAGCGAGAGTCACGATTACGGCATAACTTGCATATTTGAAAAGGTAAGAATCGACTCTCATTACTTTCATATTGATAAGGCACAGTTGTACTGTTATTTTGGTTATCATACATGTCTCCTGCTTTATTTTGGATTGATATGATTTCATTCTGATGCCTTGATTTCATACTTGATGCATCTTTTCGTCTTGACCCTTACCTCGAGTGTGTGTTTAAATCTTTGCGGTGTAGGTACACAGGTTGGTGATCCTCGCTATTAGGATCTCTGTTCAGTTTTTGGGAAAAAGCTACATTACTCCGGAGGCTTATCTTTTTGGTACGGATCCCTGGTATGGTAGGTTTTTATACATTCAGGGGTATGGCGGGGCCCTGTCCCATCACAGTTAGGTGTTCAAACTCTTATAGGTCTATATTCATATGTGGGCTGGACTTACGAGTGTAGTACTTATTTTTGGTCTGTCGTATAACTGTATGTATCGGGGTGTACCCGTTTGTTTATATAGCGACAGCCTCACCGGCTCGCCTTGTTGCTATTTATCTGATTCTTGATATTTTATTGCTTTATGTAGTATATGTGTTGTGTGGGTATCTGAGGAGTGCCAGTGGGACACAATCGCGAGCGGCGTCGGGTCGTGACAATTTTACTGCTCTTAAACGTATCATATGATATGTTAAGGGCACACTTGATTATGGATTACACATATATCCTTCAACACCAACGAGGTTGTTATCATATACAGATGCTGATTGGGCAGGTTTTCCGGACACGCGACGCTCCACCTACGGCTACTGCATATTTTTTAGGAATAATCTTATTTCTTGATTTGCGAAGCGGCAAGCCATATTATCTTGTTCGAGTGCAGAAAAAGAGTATATAAGCGTCGCAAATGTTGTTGTTGGGATATGTTGGCTTCGAAACCTTCTTTTGGAGCTTCAGTGTCATTTGCGTAAGGAGTCTTTGATTTACTGTGAAAATATATCCGCTATATATTTATATCATAATCCGGTTCAGTATCAGCGAACCAAGCACATTGCGATGGATATACACTTTGTTCATAAGAAGGTTGCTCTCGGTCAAGTTAAAGTATTGCATGTGCCTTCTTCATATCGGTACGCAGATATCTTCACGAAAGGTCTTCCTAGACAACTATTTCTGGACTTCAGATCCAATCGCGATGTCAACCTCCTCTACTCAGGCGAGGGTGTATTAGCGATATCTTGTCTGTCAGGCCATAATTAGAATATATCTCATATATTGTGTAATATTTAGTGATATATAATTATTGTAGATATAATATCCTTATTGTATTAGAATTCCTCCACATTATACACGATATATATTTGTATTAATGATAAAGCCTCCTCAAAAGAGATTAATACAATCTAACACTTTCAACTTGGATATCAAATCACAACCCCCCATTATAACAAACCATGTGATTCGAGATAACAGTTACTACCAAAAAGGACAATCTTCACCTACTGGCAACAGTTGTATGATTAAGTTCCTAATGTACATATCTGGAATTTCAGCTTAAGATCCATTAGCTGGCGGTTCCTTTACCAATTCCTGACATTTGCAATGTTACAGTAGAACCCTCAGTTGCAGTTGAACTTCCTTGGTTGGAACCATCTGTAGCAGCCTTCAGTCCCCTCTTCATTTTTGCTTTCGAAGCCCAACCAAGAAGACCAACTTGAATATGCTCATCAAATATTGACTTCTTGAAATGTGTACCCATCTGTAGTTCAGGATGCCAAAAGACAGACAAATTCAACTTCAACATTCATTCATATCAAGACTCCAAGCTAACCTTGTTTAAAACTAACCTGTGTAACAAGAGCATAAAGTGGCAACGTGCTATAGCTGCATAACACTTGAATGATTACCCTGGAAAAGACGATGAGATCGTTAAAACAAAGCCCCTGATAAAAGCAAAAAAAAAATAGGATAGTAAAAGAAAAAAGATGCTATTCAAGGACTTCAACATTTTCTGGTGTGACAAGTACATTTGCTATATTTGATAAAGATGCATACCCATTTGCTCTAACAGAGAAAGGGTAGAGGCATAGAGCTAATACGGAAGTGGGCAGTGGACTTTACCCTATAACAAGCCGAGGAACAATGAAACCAACTTGTCCCATTATGCAGGAATCAAAGCCATATTGCACCTATAAAGCAATTAGAGAACAAAAACTACCAAAATTAGAAACAGATAAGTAAGCTGAGTGCAAGAATAGTATAATAACTTTAGCTTACCAATATCCAGAAGAAGAATGCTATCTCGAAAGCATTTTGGAAGAGGATAAAGTGTATCAAGAAGAGGACAATTTGAGGGCGTTTGAACCAGAAGTGATCATCAGAAGGTTGGACCACCAATTCACCTTCTATGGCGACATGTTTCTCCGCAACCTCATGAGCTAACTGTAAAATTACATGCTCCAACTTCGTGCCAACGGCAAGCAGAAGCTGATAAAACCAAAATAAGATAAGTGGCAGAAGATATCATGTCAGGTTGTTGCTAAAGAACCCTCGTGTTGGAAAAATAAGTGGCAGAAGATATCATGTCATAACTCCTGAGAAGGCTTTGATAGGAATCTAAAAAACTGTACACAAAATCATAGCGCAAATTAAAAGATACCCCAGGGCCTCCCCAATTTCTTGGAAAATGTGTGTTACATAGAAAAAGATACCACTCTGAAGATTATTTTTCATATTAAAGGTGATTTGAAAGCACTTTGAAGATGGATCCATGAAATTCAGCACCACATCAGACCGCCGGATATTTACCGTCAATAATGTTTTCTGACATATTTAAGTTACTATATGCAGCTTTAAAGTGGAGGAAAAACATAGTTTGATATATTTGATTACCATATATAGAATATTATTTGTACATCTCCTATATTAGGTAAAATTGTAGTGCAATTGTAATTAGAAAGTGTAGTCCAATTGTAATTAGGAACATTAGTTACCTAGTTTGTAAATGAGTAAATAATTATGTAACACTATATATATTGTACATGATAATTAATGAAAGGCATGAAACGTATTCCTTCATGGTATCAGCAGCCAAACTCTAAAATTCTCTAAAGCCGCCGACCTCCCATCTTCTTTCTACTATCTCTCGGCCGCTACCTCTCTCCTCTTCCCCAAATTTTTTCAATAGTTGAACAACCTAAATTACATCCTGCTCTTGCAGTTAACAACATCAAGAACTTTATTCCCATAAATCTTGAGATGGAAAAGGGTCAGTATTCCTCTTGGGCGAAATGTTTTAAGATTCAATGTCGTGTGTATAAAGGCATCGACCATATCATCCCCTGGAACACCCTGATGATTCTGCTGATGAACTTTGATCCCGCTTAGATGTGGTTATCCTACAATGGATCTACGGCACGGTCTGTTGCATACAATCATTGAATCCGATGCTACTGCCCGACAAACGTGGGAGCGCTTGAAAAGTATTTTTCACCATCTTTCTTGGTATATCCAGATAATAGGTAGGAGCATAAAGCGAAACGTGCAGGGCTACAAAGATGAACCTGACATGCCTTTACCTGGAAAATAAATTTAAGAACATTCAGCAGGACGATTTTCTGAATGCGTAAGCTTATTGTCATGAACTTAAGATGATTGCAGATCAACTCTTCAACGTCGGTGCACCAGTCAATAATAAACCATTGGTGATGCAACTCATTGCGGGTATGAATGAAACTTATGACGACGTCGCTACCATCATCCAACAAAGCACGCAATTACCTCCATTCTATGAGGCTCGTTCGAGACTTATACTTGAAGAAACCCGAAAAACCAAGATGGTCGGGCTCGAAATGCGAGCGCCGGCGCTCTCGTCACTCTGGCGACCCGCCGGTAGAAAGTAGGGCCCGTTTTCCGGTTCACAAAGCGGCGACTCGGCGACCAACCTGCGGCCCTCCGTTCTGAGGCGTGTTCGCGGCTTGTACTTGAAGAAACCCAAAAAACCAAGCGGGTCGGGCTCGTACGACCGCCGAAACCTTTGCTCGTCCTCTGGCGACCGCCCGGCCAAGCGGTGGGGCCCGTTTCCGGTTCACAAAACCGGTAACCCGACGACCCAACACACGGCCCGCCATCTCAAAATCACCACAAAGGATGAAACTCCAGCAAAGCCCGCGGTAATTGCGGCGGGAGCAGCAACCATGGCGGGAGGGGCCAACCAACAACCCGCATCATCAACGGCAGTGGCAGCAGCCTCCGCCATGGGCTACGTGGTCCCTAGTCTTTGCTCCGGACGATGCGGTCAAGTATCGGCTCTGGGACGATCGATAAACTCTGCGGTCGGGCCAGGCCGGACCGATGAGTTCGATCTGGGGCGAATCGATCGGACGAAACATATCGGTCGGTTCTCGGTCGGGCCGTAAATTTTCTGGTCGGGTCATTTTTTTAAATTGAATTTCCAATCTGAAATTGACATTCTCGGGCCAGCGGTTCCACGCAATTTTACGTTGAAATCAATTGTACATCGCGAGATATTTAGATTTGAAAAGGAAAAAGCGTAACGATTTGGGAAAAAGTGAAATTGAGGGGCAAGATGGGCGTTTTTGGAGAAATCGGTGAAGCAAAAAGTCAGTTTGGGATTATTAGTCTCGAAAAATCACGAAATCAAAAAAAATTAGGTAAAGCGGACGTCAAGCGCAAAGTTATGACCATATAAAGTTTGATCAATTTCTGACTAATTAGAGTGACGGGAGAGGCGGAAATTTGGTGGAGGGGCGGGAGGTGGGGTGGGGGTTGGGGGTGGGGGCCAGGTTCAGGGTATTTCTGGGTTCTGGGTCCGGTTCCTATCGATCGGGTATTTTTGATACTCGTATCAGGGCCAGATTAAGGTTTCGGTCGGTTCGGTCGGATTTACCGTCCGGTTTGGTCGGTTCGGTATATCAGAACCATTGCGACCCTAGTGGTCCCGGTAGGCTTGGGTGCTCCCTGCCCATGCAGGCGTCCTCGCCACGCGGCTCGGCGGCTTGACCTAACATCGCCGGCACGTCCTCATAAGGCATATAGTGCACAGGTCTCTCCTCGCTTCCGCTGTCGTGACAAATATTGAGGTAACTATGAACACAATGTCCCTCGACATTTCCGGACAACGGTTGGTACATGGATACTAGCGCGCGTCTCGTATGGCGGCATCCCGAGATACTCGTCTTATTTGTCTGAGCAATTTAAATCGTAATATTATTGTTGGCGATGGACCAGACATTCTATTCGAGTTTGTGGACAATCGTCCCTCTCCCGCTTGACCCCACACGTTAGCTTTAAACCATGTCCTCCATGCCCCGAAACTTATCAAAAATCTAATATATGTGCGTCGTTTCACAACTGATAATAATGTTTTCCTTGAATTTGATCCTTTTGATGTTTCTGTGAAGGACCTTATGACAGGGATGTTAATAATGAAATGTGATAGCATCGGGGACCTCTGATACATTACCACCGTCGATCGTCAGTCTCATCTTTCTGACTTTTTCTCCTCTTTCTGACTTTTTCTCCTCTTTATGGCATAATAGATTAGGATATCAGAGACTATGTTTCGCTCCTTGCAATGATAAATTTATAGATTGCAAACATGTAACTTATCCTCGTGTTTGTGAATCTTGTGTTTTTAAACATGTCAAGTTGTCATTTATTCTTCGTCCATCCGTACTTTAATGCCTTTTGATAGAATACACAATGATTTATGGACTTCTCCTATTTTAAGCACATCCGGCATCGATACTATATGTTGTTTTTAGATGATTATTCAAACTTCCTGTGGACTTTTCCCATTTGTAATAAATCTCAAGTCTATTCTATTTTTTATTCATTCAGCGCTTTCATTAAAACACAATTTGAAAAGAATATCAAATATTTTCAATGTGACAAAGGGAGAGAATTCGATAATAATCAATTCAAACTTTTTTGCACCAAACACGGCCTTTATTTCCGTTTTTCCTATCCTCGCTTTCTCGCGAATGGCAAAGTGAGCGAAAAATTAGAACCGTAAACAACGTAGTTCGTGCCATAACGCTCGCGCGTCATCCTCGCCGTCTTGGTATTACGCTCATCATGACAACTATCTCTTAAACATTCTCTCCAACAAGTCTACCGAACGCTAGTCTCGACCGAGTTTTCTATCTTGGGATCTATATGCGTTTAAGAACTTTCGGATGTCTATGCTACCCATCCTCCACACAACTCAACAAGTTGCAATCTAGGTCCACCCCATGTGTATTTTTGGGTTACCCTTTAATCATAGTGGTTACAACTGTTACGACATGTTCCAGCCAAAAAATAATTGTTTCTAGGCATGCAATATTTGATGAGTCTGAATTCCCCTCTGCCAAACTAAATTCACCACTTCCGAATTCCTAAGATTTCTTAAATGGCGGCCTTAATACCCGTCTAATCCATCCGCAAAATCATTCACCAGGTGCGCAGCCTCCTCTGCTCGTCTCGGGTGGGCGGTAAACGCCACAGCTCGCCGAAGCGACCTCTCATTGCGAGGTCGCCCTCTTCTCGGCTATTGGCGCCCGCCTCCCGATTATGTTGCCTCTGCCGGCTGCGATGCCCGACAACTTCACGATCCGTCCGCTCCCGCGACACTCATACAGACAATGGAAATTTGTGCTTTGCATGGCATTTCCAAACCCAAACGACAATTTAATTTGTCAAATTCGGTTGCCCCTTCACCTCAACCCGAAACATGCATTGTCTGATCCTAATTAAAAATCTGATTGACGAATATAATGTTCTTATTGAAACTAAGACATGGGAGCTAGTGTCTCGTCCTCCTGATGCTAATGTTATTCATTATATGTGGGTTTTTAAACATAAAAAGATAGCTGACGATTCTTTTGAAAGGCACAAGGCCTATCTTGTAGGTGATGGTAGGTCTCAATAGGTGACCGTGGATTATGATGAAACCTTCAGCCCGGTGGTGAAACTAGCAACTATTCGGACCATTCTCAGTATTGCTTTGTCCAAATCATGGCACATTCATCAGCTGGATGTCAAAATGCCTTCTTGCATAGAGACCTTCATGATACTGTGTATATGCATCAACCTTTGGGATTCAAGAATCCAGTCCATCCAAATTATGTGTTGTTTGAAGAAATTGCTCTATGGACTGAAACAAGCTCCTTGTGTGTGGTACCAACGATTTGTCGACTTTGTATCCTCTATCGATTTTTCACATAGCAAATCTGATCACTCACTTTTCATATGTATCAAGGGTAACGACATGACATACATTCTGTTATATGTTGATGACATCATCTAACTCGTCTTACGATGCAACCTTGATCCATTATGTCATTTCTTGCCTCTGAGTTTGCTATAAAGGATTTGGGCCCCTAGCTATTTTTGGGCATTCTTTATTCACGAGACATTCGGGTGGCTTATTTTTTGTCAAAGAAATGCAGAAGAGATCCTTGGTAGCGGGCATGATGTCTTAAGCCGATCCAGCGGTGGACGCTAATTCCAAAATCAATGCATTTTTGGGTTCTCGATGCAGGCAGGCTCATTATCACAACTTAGCAGGAGCATTACATTATCTCACTTTCACGAGACCAGATATATCATATGTCATGCAGCAAATATGCTTACACGTGCACAACCCGACGGATGAACATATGAATTCCCTCAAATGAATTTTGTGATACTCTTCATTTCGGCTTACACATGTACAAGTCCTCACTCTCCGACCTCACCACTTATTATGATGATGACTAGGGTGGATGTCTTGACACTCGTCGATCCACGTCGGGTTAATGTGTGTTCCTCAGAGATAATTTGTTTTCTTGGTCTTCTAAAAGATAACCTACTCTGTCTCGATCCAGTGTCGAAGCCAAGTACCGCGGTGTAGCAAATGTTGTCTCTAAGTCTTGTTGGATCATGATCTTATCACGGAACTTATTTGTTCCGTCCGTAAAACTCGTTCGCTCTGAGAAATTTGTCATATACCAGTGAACACTTTTAGTATTTGGCCCGACAAAGCGGTTGGTATAGATAGTGTATACTCTGAAATTTACGGCGTTGGTATAGGTAAAACCAACCCGTATTTCCCGAGCCCGAGGACGGCCATCTGCGTCATTAAGGTGATGCCGCCCGTTTCCACTTTGCCAAGAAAACCCTAGCTCCACTCTCTCCATTTCCATCGGATGCAGGCGTTCTGGATTCGGGTAAGAGAATTAATAGCTCTTACCCACTTACCGACCTGTGAGTAAACTCCTCCCTTCTACAGATGTTACTCCACTAGTCCAAGTTTACATAGATCTGACAATGTGCCGTAAAGTACAAACAACACGAAAATGTGAAATCTGCGGTTTGATGACAATGCGGGCTTTGTACATTTTGTTGTTGCGATTGTTGCCTCGCCGAGGAAGATGAAAGGGTATCGGTGGCTCCGAGCCCGACTCTAGAAGAAGGGGTGAAGATGCTCTTCGTTTTTATTTCTTGATTAAACTAGCAACTATTCCTTAGTTAAGTTATTATGACTTTAGTTTTTCATTTATAGGCGGGTGGCTGGACAAAGCACAGGCGAGGACTACTTTATCTCCCTACTCAATGAAGATGGGTAACTCTGCTACTGTTGGTTGTTTACTCAAGGGGTCCCTTAGTTTTATCAACATCTCTGCACTTCTTACGTCAATGTAATAGAACAGGTGTATTTGGTGTGTATGTTTGCATGTGACATGAGTCAGTTATTAGATTGTTTTGATAAGGCTGCTTTCACTTTCAGTTGAATTGTTAAATAGTCGTAAGCTGTAACTTTCGAATTGATATTGGTACTTTAAAATTTTATTATCAGCTTTGATTAGTTGACATGAGTGGTGTCATCAACTCTTGGATTTAGTGCTTATAGGAGGGTATAGTGTTGTATAGGGTGATTTCTAATTGACAATGCATTTGGTAGAACGTAGTGAAACTTATTTTGACTCCTAAATTTTGTTTAAATGGTAAAATCATCAGAATATTTGATTAGTAGTTTCTATAGTGAAGGTACCTGAATTAGAGAATTAGTAATTTACATGTCATAAGTATTCATATGTATTGTATGCGCCTTGAGTTTTGTATTGAAGTGTATGGTGACTAATTTAGTAGTATGATATCCATGATGTGCTCTTTATGTGCAGGTGGGTTAGGGTCGTTGATGAATTTCTGTGTGTTTTAAACTCCAGCTTATTGATCCGTAGAGAAAAGGTAAGCATATTTTCACACCCACTCGCCTTTAAATTGCTCATAATTTAAACATAATCTTACCAATGTAGATAATTGGCTATATTGATTGATAGCTACTACTTGTAAGTTATTATGAAGGCTCCATAAAAACAACAGTGAATTCCTCTATATAATTTTGGGAACCTTGAAAGTTATGGCTTATGTCAGTGTATTATGTAGATACAAAATACCACAGTGGACAGTCCCAATGAAGATGGATGAGAGAAAGATTAGAAGTTGCTTTTATCTTAAATAGATTTTTGTTCATCTATTGTATTGTGTGTTGAGAAGTTGTTTTGGTGGTTATTATAATTAACATTACTTTGTTAGTTTGATATGTTTGTAAGACTTGTTAGTTTGATAATATAATTGAAATTTTCTTTTATTTTGCTTTAAATTTTGTGTGGTGCATATAAAAAAATATTCTCAAATTTTTATTATTAAAAAAATATTTATTTGAGGCAAAAATATTATTTATAAAAAAAATCAAACCTATACCAACAGAAACTGTCGTAGGTATAGGCTATAGCAACGGCTAATTTGTCGTTGGTATAGCGAATCAAAGTTGACGGAACTAAACTTCCGTTAGTATAGGTTTTATGACCTATACCAACGGTTTTTGGACCTTTACCTACGGATTTCTGCCTTTGGTATATGGCAAATTTCTTGTAGTGATTGGTCTATTGTGATAATGTAAGTGCGATATATATTTCAGACAATCCCGTTCAACATTAGTGCACTAAACACATTGAAATAGATACACTTTGTACATGAGAAAGTTGCTCGTGGACAAGTTCGTGTTCTTCATGTTCCTTCCCGATATCAGATTGCTGTCATATTTACTAAAGGGCTTCCGCGTATGCTCTTTGATGATTTTCGACCCGGTCTCAGCGTACGAGAACCTCCCGCTTCGACTGCGGGGGTATGATAGAATATTTCTAGAATATTCTTTGTACATCTCCTATATTAGGTAAAATTGTAGTCCAATTGTAATTAGGAACTATAGTCTAATTGTAATTAGGAAGATTAATTACCTAGCTTGTAAAGGATAAACAATTATGTAACACTACATATATTGTACATAATAATCAATGAAAGGCGGGGAACATATTCCTTCAGATAGCTTCAGTATGCATCAAATCATAGCAGTTCTGTTTAAATTATTAACTGTTTTGTATGAATGGTTTTTCTTATAAATTAGATTAGATCTAGCAAAAGGCAAAACCACAAGTAAAGATCATGATATTCCAACTCACAATAAAAGGAATGAACGCAATCCAGAAATATGTATGCCAACCTGGAGAATAGAAAATGAATTTATCAGATTTCAGATCTAAACCACAACCAAACGGCCAGAATGAAACATGAAATTGGAACTTGTAAAATAATATTAAAGCCAAAAAGGAAATTATGCAAGCAACACTTCATAAGGCAGTATCTGGAATGATCATCTAAAGAGTGCTGAAAACTGCAAGCAGTAAACTGAAACCAAATAGAATTCTAACATGATGCTTTCATTTCATCATAAGTTATGGAAGCATAAGGAGCTGTTATCAAATTACAACTGACAGCATGTACAATATGAATGGAAATGTAGAAAAGTTTATTAACATTGCCTCATAGAAGTTGGCAAACGGTCATATTCATAGTTACAAAGACAACAAATTCATAATTTCTTATTTCTTCTTTGATAAGTCAGTTGAATTCACAATTTCTCATCCTGAAAGAGGGAGTAAACTCAGAGCATTCAGTTTATTGTTGGGTATAAGTGCAGTGACACATGGGTATAAATGCTTGGATACTCCAACATCTTAAGCAATTATAATAAGAGAGCGCCATGAATTTAGCAATAAGTTAAATGCAGCTAATTCCAGAGACTACAATATCAGTGCTCCCAACATCTTCAACGGGTTCTGTGCGAGCATAATATACAGCAGCTGTGTAACCATCAATAAGTACAGTGCAACGTTATTCACAGTTTCCTTAAGCTTGAAGTTGAAGAGGGAATAAATTGGGAACATTCAGTTTTTTGTTTTTGTTGGATAGAAGAGTGTAGTACCATGGACTAAAAAATACTTGGTTAGTCCAACATCTTAAGCAATTATAACAATGAGTACAATCATCACTTTAGCAGCAAGTAAACTGCAGCCTCTGGCAGTGGCAGACTCTGGGATTTTCCAGGAAGGGGAGATGGTTGCCCGTTTCTGCTGCCGCCAAGAAGTTCTTTTTTTTTAATAAGCGTCCAAGCAGATATTTAGAGCCCACCAAAATTGCTGCAACATGTTAGTTTCCATTTTCCAAGAGAACAACTCTCTTAAACAGCACTAAGATTACTCCTACCCAATTATCACTTGCCAAAAGAACAACTTTTTTCAATTAGTTCTGCGTATGTATACCATTGAAACATTTCAAAGCAGCTGCAAGGTAAAAATGTCTATTCCAAGTTTGAGTTGGCATACCATTAACATTCAGAAACAAGAAGATGACAACAAATACCCAGAGATACCAACTGCAAAAAGTACAGGAAAATGGTAACAAGTGAGAAAAAACATCCACAAATTCTTCCCAGTGGGTATGGCAGGAGCAGAAAGGAAAATGGCCACTAACCTGATGCCGACAACAGTCTTAAAATCATCTTCCAGAGCACGGATCATGTACTTGTGAAAATTAAATTTTGGATTTTGCTTGCAATGTGTCTGCCAAAGAGAAGAAACTTAATATTACATGGGCCAATTAAGCACCAAAAAGAAGGCAAAACACCAAACGATTATCTCAGACTAATAACATTGTGAAGTTACCATAATGAACCCCAAACGCAGAGCAGCATAATCCGACTTGCTGACAGAACCATAAAATTGCTTAAAGAAAGAGTGCTGCAAGTTTTCATCAAAAGCAAACAAAAGTATGAAATGCTTATGTCAGCGTAAAAGGCACCATACAACCATGTGATATTGCTAATTCCCTATTTCTTCACCTTCTTTCTTACTCAAAAATTGAACTGATGTTTATTCAGCTTGGTTTTGAATTTTTTTGTAAGAGCTCAGCTTATCATTGTTATAATAGGAATAGGATTTCATATATAGTATTCTACTAGAAAAAGGATTATAATGTAGTGTCTATAAATAGGGCTCAGTGTAATCATATAGATACAACAATTCAATAATATATTTTCTCTCATAATTTCTCACATGGTATCAGAGCAATTGTGAGAACAATATCGATGAGCATCATTCCGACTGAAAACATGACCCTAGTCTACCATCAGTCACCAAAGCCACTACAACAAATATAAACTAATAGTCAAATCAAAGGTTTACACCTAAAACAGGAACGCCAAGAATGTTCTAACTAAAGGCAAGAAGAGTAAATGTAAGAGCGTAATATACTAAATGAAAAATGAAAAAAGTAACAAATATCAAAGTAGGAACAACAAAGCAAGACCCATCAAAGCAAATACCTAAAGAAATTAAATTATTTCTAATAGTAACTGGGAATATCCGAACAAGATAGCTAGAATTACTACACAAAAATGACATACCAGATAAATAGCAAAGCAGGAGCAATAGAACATGGTACACCGACACTGTTCACCAATAGAATTGTTGTTCTCGCTGGCGAAGGATCAGCTTAGTAAAAAGAGAAACAAAGAAGAGTAGAAGAAGAGGAGGAAAAGGGAAGAGAAGCAGAGGTAAAAAGAGAGGATGTCAGACAAGTCGCTGGCGTAGTAATCCGGCGGTGTTACCTGGTCGCCGGCCGGAGTGGGTTACATGGTCGTCGGGGTGGTTACCGACGGGTAGGGAGGTGGGGATGAAGATCTGGTTTGTTCACTGTGGAGGTACTGTTCACCGACACTGTTCACCGCCGACGCTGGATCTTCTTAGTAAAAGAAGAGAGAAACAAAGAAGAGAGGAGAGTGGAAGAAGAAGAAGAGGAAAAGAGAAGAGAATATGCCAGAAAAAGTCGACAGCGTAATAGTCCAGCGGCGTTACCTGATCGCCGGAGTGAGTTACCTGGTCGTCGACCAGAGTGAGTTACCTAGTCGCCGGGATGGTACCGTCAGCAATGGGAAGATGGCTTGTTACCGTTAGAGGTAAGAGCTGGAGGGGAAAGAGGAGAGGAAAAGAATTGTAATGTAGTGTCTATAAATAGGGCCCAATGTAATCATGTAGATACAATAATTCAATAATATATTTTCTCCCACAATTTCTCACAATCATATTGTTGTGAATAAGAACCAGTACTTGCTTGTTTAGAATTCTCAGGTAACAGGGTCCTACCACAACATCACATAAAACTTGCTTATACTATAAATTATTTCAGCGCTCTGAACTAACGAACCCATATCTTAGCTAAACTAGATATAATGACAGACTTATCGAAGGCATGATCTAGCACTGGCATATCTTTCAAAATAAAAAGATTAAAGAAAGTGGTCATTTTTGTTCATTACATATTCATGTGTCCTTTGAGAGCATATGCACCTTCCCTATCTTCAATGCTTAAATTTAATATTCTTCTTCTCTCTTCACATAAAGATGTTTTAAGATCTATTTTCAAGGTAAGATTTGCTATACAGAGGAGAAATATATGATAGGGAAAGCATGACTGCTTGTGAGGAAGGAAATGCTTACCAGCCAACCAAAAATGGCTGAGCGTTTGCCCATACCCACAAATCGGTTCTTGATGAAATCGTGTTTATGGACATGTGTGACCGGTGGTTTTAAAACTGCAAAAGAAAGCATCAAATTGTTTTAATTTGAAAAGCATCTCGATCTAAGATACAACACATTAGGGAGTAACTCCGTATTGCTTATTAGTTATCTTTCTTCTCATAAAGGAAATAAATCAGATGAGATTTTTTACGATGTGCACCACAGAGTTGGACGAAAGACCTCATAGGTAATCAACCATACCATGTCTAGTGTCATAATTAGCTTTTGCAATGCTGTCCTCCCAGTGCTTCCATTGACGTATCTATTCCATCATAAAAAATTATGAACATTCAATTCAAACAACAACAAAGTTGAAAGACAAGCAGCAAGTTAATGAAGCAGAAACTTTTAGTACAGACCTTGGCTCCTCCAAATACAACTGTTAGAAGAGAGAACGTCACATGAACAATCGCAAGGACAAAGATAAAAATGTGAAGGTGATGCAACGCTTCAAGAGAGAGTAATGGGACCTTATGCTAAAACAAAATTGAAAAGAATGATATTAGAAGTCAGTGAAAGACAATATGTACTGAAGTAGAGTAATCAAGCTGTACAATAATTCCAAAATCAGATATTAGAACTGGGATTCAACTGTAGTGTCAGGAAATTTAAGAAAATAATTATAGTAAATATCAGTACAATATTTTTCACATTGTCTCTTACTAAAGGTAAGGTTGCGTACAATAGACCATTGTGGTCCGGCCCTTCCCCGGACGCCGCACATAGCGGGAGCTTAGTGCACCGGGTTGCCGCTTTTCTCTTACTAAAGATCAAAGAACAGAATACCCCGGGCGGTGCCACAATCCATTCGACGTACAACAATGTGTTGAACTACTTCAACAAGTCTGCAAGTGATATTCTCTTACTAAAGATCAAAGAAAAACCGTCCCTAAATTTTGGCTTTTTCTTTTTTCTTTGTGTGATAAAAAAAAGAAATAAAACAATGGTTCATTGTAAGAAAGATAATAAATTTCAAAACCATAAATCAACAACAAAGTATTCTTCTTTTTTCCTTTTTCCAATAGAAGCACCACCACCTTCCTTTTATGAAGCACACATCATAAAATAGAAACTAGACCTACTGGGGCCTGGGAGTATAGTAATATTTTATGTAAGCCAATGCACGACCACCAAAGAACCAGTTTCCTTAGGCTCATAGACATACCAAAGTCCCCGAAGCCTTTCACAAGAAACAAGGACTAGCATTTTCTCTACATTATGGAATATGGACCTAAGAAGAAAGATCTGCAAAAGTAAATGCAACTACAACAGGAAAAGAATTGATTACTTTTGCACTGCAATAGCCACCAGCAGCTGCTTCTTCGGCTAAGAGGCGCCGATGATGCCCTGATTCAGAACTAGCATGAGCAGTTTCATTAGAAGATGACTTAGGGGCCTCCGATAACGAACATGGAAGTAAGTGCATGACCACATCTTCAGGCACACAAATCTTGACTATGCTACCTTGAAGCACCGTTAGTAGCAGGGATATAAAGCCCAAAAGCATCAACTCTGCACACACATTCATCAAAGTATAGAACATCAGTTGATTATTACAAATCTAAACATATACTCCCTTCATCCCCAATTTATATAAGGTTAAAATGGAAAGTTTATTGTTAAAATTATAACTACTAAACATTGAATTAACAAAAGATCTGGTATTTCAAATGTAAATAAGGAGGCAGATCTTGGAACCTTCTTTAACTTTCTGTAGCGCTTCATACAAAGGCTTCTGATTCTTCTTCTTCAGATACTGCACACGTATTTAGCACAACAAACGAAAATCAGTCCCAGAAGTACTTGAATTTCAAAATAAATACAGCAAAGGGTGGTACCTTTCCAGTGTAATGGATGAGTCGCTCAGCGGCAAGAGAAATGGCAACAATGACAGTGCAGACGGCAACCACCCAAGTGGGTGTAAATTCAATGTAGACCCTTCACCTTCTCCACCACCACTCATTTTCTCCTATCAAACTCACACTCTCTGGTGGGTTCTTCTTGAATAAATAAAACTGAGGCCTACCTAGGATATGTAGAAATGGAACGCCACAATAACTAGTGTGGGGACTCTAGTCTGACTTTTATTTATCAGATTATTCACGGAAATAGATAGTAGTCTCTTAACACAACTACAGTAAAGAAGATTATGAGATGTGAAATGGAAAAAGTTTACACCAGTCACTAATTAAAATGATACTTACTACTCCATAATTATGATTACTGACAAAATATTTCTTCAAATTTTGTATTTAAGTGTTTTCTAAATTTTCTCTGTTATATAAGGAGGATATTGAAAATTAAAATCAAACACCTAGACTTGTAAACATTGATTATAAGACCATCTCCAGCAGGAGATAATTAAAATTATTTTTATATATAGCGTGATTATTCATTTATTACGTCGTGAATATACCGATTTATAAATATCTGACTCGCGGAGATATTTTATAAAATAATTCGTTTTTCTTTCTTAGTATCATTATATATACATCATAGATATTCATTTTATCTCATTTTCTATTTTGTATATGATATTATTCTTGTAATTCATATTATTATACATATAATAATAAAATTATAATTACTTATATTCATTTAATTTTGACACTAATTTATTATAATATTAAAACACAACAATACATGATTTTATTAATGAAGATAAATTAATCGTATAATTTATCAAAAACACACTAAAATATTGATAATATTAAAATCACAAATTGAAAATTAATTTTCGGTTGTTCCAAACTTTTGCCAAATTTCAAACTTTTCAGTTATACGGATATTGCATACTAAAATTAGTTGGCATCATATATGGCATTTGAAAATTGGATGACATATTTTGAGAATTTTGTGGACGTTGAATATTGGATTTTGTAGTTGGTTAGGAAATATAAAATTTGGAGGAAGATTAAAATTTTGATTTGGATCCATATTAAAAAAAATAGCAAATAATTTGGAAGAAGATAGAAATTTGGAGAAAAGAGCCAAAATATTTCGGTGTTCAAATGAAGTAAACTTAGTCTCTTTTTATAAATCTTGAAAAATAAAAAAAATGGTGTGTTTTTTTTTTAATTCGATCAAATTATTGGACAAAAATAGCAATTAAAGTAGCGGTGGAAAATAAATTTCTGGCAGTCAATCGCAGACTGTCACATGGTGTTGTAGGAGACATTGTCTCCTTCTCCTTCTCCACCAGGAGACATTATCTTCATATGACAAAATTATCTCCTATATATTGATAATTTAATTATTTAAATCGTCAATGTTATTAATTGTTTCCTGTTGTGTATAATTATCGGGGACAATGTCCCCGGCCGGAGATGATCTAAATAATATTTGGACTTTTGATATTTAGCTTCTCGGTCAAAATAATAACAATTATTAGTTAAATATATAAAATATATATATATATATATATATGAATTAAATATATAACTTATATATAATAAGATATATATTTTCAATTATTATTTTGGTGATCCACTAATGTAAAAATCCCTTAAGATTTTGCATGTGAAATGAATGAGCTTTTGCGTTTTTATGGTTGTATCTCAAAGTGACTATCCATGTCGGACAACGATAATCGCGGCACGACAATCTCTGTTGATCTGTCTCGTCTACTTGTTTTGTTTGTTTGTGTTTAGCGTGTGAAAATTATTGAAGCAAAACATTTCCCGAGTTTATATAGTATTTAGTGTATATATTACTCCATTATATATATATATGCAAGTACATTTAATGGTTTTATACTTGGTATATAGCTCGTATTTTAGCAATATGCACACCTGTCTATTGCCCTTGCAAGCCGTAAATAATAACGCACAACTAGTGGCTGGTGAAAAAATATATGATATTAATTATATCTAAAAGTCAATTTTTATAGATTTTGTAAACGTGTAAATATAAGAAACAATATATTCCTTACCCATAATTAGAATATTTTTATATATTGTGTAAATATAATTATGATAAGATTAGGATTCTTCTTTTGTATAGGCTTAGGATTCCTATTGTATAAGGGATGAACATTGTACTTTATATATACATTGATATTAATGAAAGACTCTCCAAGGGAGATTAATATCATCTTACATGGTATCAAAAGCCTAAAAAGAAAAATTCTAGAATTTTTCTACCAATGACCAGGCATCTCGCTGGCGCCTCGCCTGCCAATTCTTGATTTTTCTTCTCCGTTCCTCTATTCTCTAAATGGATACTCGAGTTCTTAGTTGTCGGCTTGCGTCTTATACGCAAATCCATGAAAGTCATCACGCTTTCGTCATACTGCGTTTCAGCGTCGAACCGTATCCGTATCGCCAGATCGAAAATAGTCGATATTCTCGCAGGTTGAGCGTTTTGATAAATGCGTGTCTACATAACGTGCTTGATCATATTGATGACAAAATTTCGCGCTCGGAGGTTGATGATTCTACTTGGCGTCGTCTGGCCTGGCGTCAACGATGGATATATGATAGTATCTCTCGGGATCTGCTCGCTTACTATCGTGAAATCGACTCGCGACCGCGAGCGTGGAATCGTTTGGGCCGAAATTTTTGGACAACAAGCGCTCGTCTGCGTGTATTTGGAAGAACAATTCGACAAAACCGTCTTGAAAACTTCTCTAATGTTTACGAGTGCGCAAGCGGCTTAAACAGCGGATCGACTTTCCAGCGTTAGCGCGCTTTATCGCAGCGCTAAAATGGTGCTCGAATGATTGCGGCCTTAATAAAGCGAATATGATACTTTGGCCACCGTGATCCAGCGGAATCCATTGCAGTTTTAACAAAGCTCGCTCATAATTGTTGCTCGAAGAAACGTCGTGCTAAGCGAGGATGAGCACGTCCGGTAGTGTTAGCGTCGACTGAAACCCCAGATAAAGTCGCCACGGAAAAGGCTTCGCAATGGCGAGTGCGGCGGTAAAGTCTGGCGCGGTAGAGAGATCGTAGTGCGTGGCAAAGTCGCGATCAGCAGAACGGCCGGCAATAACAACGAGGATCGCGAAACAACTGGCGCGGCTCGCCGATTCGTCTGGCCGCGGCTCCGATCGAGCGCGGCGCGAGTCCGTTCGATACAGCTGACCTACAATCGTATTCTTACCCGGTTTGTTGGACCCCGCTCGACCTCGCGTGAGCCCAACGTGTAAGGTCGGTCCGCGACCTCGCCGGCGCACCAGCTGAGTTGGGTCGGGCGTTGACACCTCTGTCTGCGACCTCGCGATACTTGATACGTGGACTCAGCGCCCGCGTCTCGCGTCACCCGATCTGCGGTACTATTCCTAAAGCATTTAGTTTAAAGCATCGTCGATATATTCTTTATCACGCCCGAACCGGGCGTGACTAGTGCCTACACAGGCACCATACTACTAGCGGCCACAAGTAAAGCCGCGAATTAAAATAACCTCTTTTGTTTTTAAAACCAGCATCGTCGTGCGAAAGCGAAATGCAATTTGGCGTATAATTTACATAATCAAAAGACCTACCTTTGCACGAGTCGATCCGCGTATGAATACGGACCTCAAGAGTTTCTTGAACTATGGCGGACAAGGCTCGCCGTACCCGTAAGCGTACAAAAGCACATGCTTGAAGGATCTATACCAAAGATAAACTCTTGAGCGGATGGGTATCCAAAACTACGAGCGGTCGTACACTGCGGTCGCTAAGCTGCGTACCTAAACTGCGGCGTGACGGCCCGAAGGAGACATGTATGATAGTCAATACAAAACAGGAGACATGTATGATAGTCAAACTACGATTACCTGATACATGCGATCACGTCAAGTTAGGGCGCGTCGCCGAAGTCATTACTCGAAATATAACCGTGGGTCTCACGCCCGTAATATCAATCGTGCGAGTGGAATCCCGCCAGCTGCCGCGATCCGTGATATAATATAACATCAATTAACTGAACCTTGCAATCATGAGAGTAATGCAATCCTTTTTGTCTTTTAAGTTATGTTTTTAACAATGAGACCCAGTTCCACTTTATGTCATAACCATTGCTGCACTTTCATTAATGAAATCAATCTGTTTCAAAACATGAAGGTCGTGCGGTGCAGTCAACCGCCCTGTGTTATAATGCAACCTATCATAGGACTATTTCACCTGAGGACTATTTCACCGCTTAGGTCGCGAGGACCCGATAAGTCATCGGTACCACGATACTCGCGTCACGGATAAGCTAATCCGTGGCTTATATATGTCACGACCGATTAAGACGTGTTGATGCCTACCGGGCACCTGGTGATACAACATCAGTAATCAGCGGAACATAAAACAATACAAGACATATTATGAAATATGAAACAATAATCAGAAAAACTTGCCTTTGGCGTATATATAAATAACAACTTTTTCCAGCGTGAACAATTTTAATCCTTTACAAACCACCTTGCGTGATTACTACGGACCTCAGAAATGATCGACAACGATGGCGGGGCGGGGCCGCCATACCACGAATGTAAACACCTGAACGAGGACTATACGCGATAAGCCTCGGAGAAGCGGAGCTTTCCATGCTGTGTTGACTGACCTAGGCGAGGATCGATGGCGGTGTACGCTACTGCGGCGTGAGCGCGGCCCGAAGAGTCGATTATAGTACCAAGTATGTGGCGAAAATAAATCGTAAATGAAATCATAGTAGTCTATACAAGCGGGAGACATGTATGATAGCGAACTACGATTCGCGTAAATAGCGATCGTATCAGTCGGGGACTCGCGCCTCGTCGTCACTCCGTTTTACGATGGGTCTCGCCCATGACATCAATCGTGCGTGGAATACGCCCGCCGCTGGCGGTTATGATACCAAACACCAGAATACCGCATGAACACGAGTCCGCGTGTCTAATAAAACGATGCGGTAAGTCTGAAGGCATGGCGACTCTGCGCCAGCGATACCAGCAAGGTCGTAAAATGTGTCATGATATCTGTCTAACGTCACGTGATAAAAGGCGGTCACTTTCGCGCGATATCAAATGTGCGCGTCTAGCCACAGAACTCTCGCGACTCGCGTAGGCCAACCTCGTAGGCGCGTGGTATAACCCGCGTCGGTAAGCTCTCCGGCGTAAATCACGGACTCGCGATCCGCGTAGCCCGAACCGCGTGACCACGAGGGCGTAAACTAACACGGAACTCCGTAGTTCGCGTGGATCCACGGACCGCGTGAGGTATCCTCGAATCATGGTCCCGACCGCTGAGTCTACCGCGTCGGAGGCGGCAACCTCGGACCTGAGTCGAGGTGGTACGATACCCAGCATGCGGTGATAGTCAAACAACTTTAAAGCGCGATCGAGGAAAACCCTTTACACTAACATCACAAGATACTAACTGCGTAGCGTCCTAACATGTTTACTTCTCGAATCAACAAGAAAGTATTATAAGGCTATCTTAAAGCGATCTGATCAAGTTATTCACGAGGTGCTTTCTACTAACAAGTTAAATTATCTAACGAAAGTACTTAGCACGTTAAATCTTTAAAAGATCTGTTTCTTTCCATAAGTCACCTGATACGTAGTATAAAATAGAGTGGCCGTCATTAAGAAAACCAAAACTCTTACCTTTGTAAATCAAGTAACAACATTATTTCCCAAGCGTCGAGTTTGCCTAATTTCAAATGTTCCACGTTTCTTATTTTAGAAAGGTTTAAGTGGTCATGCTTATTCGTTTAAGAATATAATTTTCTTTTAAACAATCGAGAAGCATAAGCCTTATATGTGAGTAGGATATTCTTGTTTATAACAATCTTATTAATGACCATGATCTAGGAAATATCATTTTGTCTGTCTTAGACACATGCGGATGGAAGTTGCTCTTGGTTTTATTAATACTTAATTAATCAAAACATTTCCTTTATTATTTCTTTGTGGTTTGTCGATACACGTTCGATTTAGAAATCGGTAAAACATTCTTAAGCGTTATACCTAACCCGTAAAATTAGTATAACTCTTAAGTTTTCAAAAACCAAGTATTCTTACTCAAAATGATTCAAAACTCTTTTGAAATCTTGAATTCTTTATTAACACATAACAAGCGATTATAGTTCGATTGATTTACCTTTTAAAAACCCGTATATTTTCTTACCAGCATAAAGGTTATAACCAACTTCCCAATGGTTATAACACTTTATATTCTACATAATCAAATACATTTTAGTGCGTGCCAAATGCGTCTGGTACTACATAGTTCCATGTATCATCTTTAGAAGAGATAGGAAGAGGTTCGCATACCTCGCGGCGAGTATCGACTAATAGCAAAGCGCTCAAAGTACTTCCAGTATCGGCTACTCGTAAGCCCAGTAGAGCGCCCGCGTAGTGCTTGACCTATAAGGCCCTGGTGACATTAACATCAGATCTTATCGTAGAACATTACAGAGAAAATTGGCGACCTACACTTGCATGGCGTAAATCTCACTCTCTGCGGTAGGCGAGCCAACGGGGGTTATACATCTAACGAGCGGGTACAATTCTACTCGCGGTACTCTTTGAGTCTCATGTCTGAGACTATGTAATTCTCGATTCGATTCTTGGGCTTAAGTCGAAAGACATTGCGATACTAAGCAGTTCTATATATAGTATCTTGACTATATAATCTAATGACATGTAATTTCCAATTCTGATAGAGAACGAATATTTACCTCGATAAGCCCGTAATTATCCAAGTATAAAGTCGATCTGGGCAATCGTTTAGCTCGACCGTGGCTCGACCAGCTACAACCATGGCCGAAGTTCTAACCAAACACCTGATACTCAAGGACTATGGAGATTTTCCTAGGGTTTCGGTTTGTATTGTGGGAAGTATAATAGTATTTAAGACTTTTAGTATAGGTATAACCTTAGAATACTACAAGGTATCTAAGGTAATTTGGGCATTATATGATACTTGGAGAGTATTTCCTGCAAGAGGGTGCCCGCGACCCAGGAGGGGGTGTACCCTCGGCGAGGCCTCTAGGAGGGTGCACCCGCCGGCCGAGGCCTCGCAAGGAAGAGGGAGGGCGAAACCAGCGAGGAGGAGGGAGGTTTTGAGACTTGGAAATTATGGAATGGATGAAGAAGTCTTGAAGGGAGGGTATTTATAGGCGGCAAAGGCGACCAATGGCGAATCTGGCCAAGTGGGGGGCAAGTGGAGGGCGAGATATGCCCAGTGCCTAGACCTACTCGCCCAAAACCGCCATGAAATATCTCGCGAATATCTCGACCGCGCCCGTCGATCGGCCACTGCGCCGTGAGTCCGCGGCGAGAGGTGCCAAGTGTTGCCCTCTCGTTGGTCCAAAGCGTTTCGTCTTGAAAATATCCATGACAAAATCTCAAAATCAAGCGGGCCCTTGCCAGTAAATTTCTCCGTGGGCGTGACCATTCAGAAAATAAAATTCCATAATTCTAATATAATCTAAGAAGTCCAAAAACCAAATCAGAATCGATTCCCGTTCTTGAACCTTTTCCTTCCAAACCGGAAACTTTTAGTGGAAAATTCCTCTTTCTTCTTTCCGATCTTTACAGCATGCCGCAAATGCGTCGTCCTCGCATCATGCCACGGAACTACGGGGTATAACATTCTTCCCCGAAAACATTCGTCGAATGTTCCTTCCAGTCCCCGAACATCTGGCCAGATATAGTCTACTCTTCTTATACTTATGAGAACAATCACTTACGCTTTGGCATGAAACACTGCGCGAACTTATATATCAAGCCGAGGAAACACCTCTATATCGCAAATACCTCTTCCGGGTCAAAATATACTTCCTCGATCCAACGATACCACTTTTGTCACTTTGCGCGAGCGCACTCCGGCGACCCGACAAATGGTGCAATTGCGTCACGATCAGTGAAGGCATGCATACCTCGAACCGCACCGCATTTACGATCTGCTTTAGTTTCCAAAACTTCGGGTTACTATCTCTTTCACGTGGCGTCGTTAGCGGGAACGATACGGATGGATCTTGATACTTTCCGAACATAACAATCTGAAAGGCCGGACGTCTACTGCCTCTTAAGTCGGACTGGCAAAGTAACAATATAAGCAGACTGGCCTATTAACTGCATGAACTCTTAAAGGCCCAAGTAACGGGCTAAGTTCATACATTTCAAAACTCGTCACACCAATCAGGGTACTACTGAAGACCGACCGTCGGCTTTGAACTCTGGCGTCGTCGCCGATTATCATGCCGATTCATACGAGTGCGAACCTTACAGGCGAGCTTTACACATCCGCGATCTGTTGGAACAAGCAGAACATTATGCGAACGCCAGCGTCGAACCAATCGGCCAGCTTACACTTCCGCCCTTACAAGGCCGTAGCGACATCCGAACAACTGAAAAGGTAGCTAGAAGCAACTCTCTCTGAGGAGACAGCGGTCCCGCGACTACCCACGAAATCCACGCTGGCAGAGGCGAATGCGGTCCGAGACTCGCACGAGTTCTTAACCTGCACAGTAAAACTTCGAAACAAAACAGCCGTACCACAGGCTCCACGTTTGTCATAAGGTGAAGGTAGGCACCGTGCGACACAACCTTTTAGATAACTCAACAGTAGAGTAGCGGTCGGTGAAAAATCGATGGGCTGCCCCGTCGGCGACCAACCGGGTCGACGCGTCAGCGAACTTCGTCGCTGGTCGACTAAACTTGGGCCTAACACCCTCGTGACCCTAACACAGGCGGGACCACCACCCGACCCCACCGCCAGCCTGCAGCGGGTTGACCATGGCGTGGCTCCCGGCAGTGGCGCAAATACCAAATCTCAGAAGGAACAATCTCTGAAAACCGTTACGAAAACCTGGCGGTGTGGCTCATTACTACCTGCTTTCCTTCCACCTCTTCGAGGACTTATCCGAACATGGCTCGCGTGCACTATGCACTCCTATAAGTCAAACATAATATCGTCTTTTACTCGAGATGGCTTTACCTCAAGGTCTCTCGTATAACAACTCTAAAGCTCGCGCCTACATCCCCAAAATCTTACTCGGTTAACCCAGATTTCTAATCACAATTAACATTTGCTTATCGAGCATAGCAAGGTATACTTCGCGAGAAGTTCTGAAGGACGCTTCTTGCTCGGCCTCCTGCGTCGCCCTTGGTTAACGTCGATCTCTACGTTTTCGGCTGCTTTGTACATACGCGTTACCACGAGGCCCGTGCTCACCAATGAAGAATTACTCTTTGACAATTACTCTGGTAGTGATCAAGACTGCGTGGTGCGTCAGTATAATCTCTGGTAGCCAAATCCGTAGCTAATGCGAGGTGCCTCTTTGCGATCTATATTATTGTTCGATCGTGGGCGAAGGTTGAATATCATGGGCCGGTAAGCTGCCGTCGGCTGTGCTAAACTCTGCTTTGGGGCTAGTGGCGTCGCGAAATCCCGAATGAACCACTACTAGGTAATGATTGGGCACATTGCCTCGATGCTACGAACTCGACTCGCGGCTCGCCGGTGCCACGCCTCACAGGCGGGTTGCCTCTGCGGAGGCATAGCGATAAGGGAATGAATTTCGTCGGAGGGTCGACTTACAACGGCTCTAAGGCCGCGATCTCGAGTGAGAAGAATAGAAACGATCCTAAATATCCTGTAGCCTCGCGATTATTGGTGTGGTGCGCGACGCGCGATAATCGAACTTCCTGGATGCGATGCGTAGACCTTTCAGAGGATTAAGCGCTCACGATACCACTTTTGTCGCGACCGATTAGGGCGTGGTAGTGCACCGGGCACCCCTGGTTATCAAATGTCAGTAGGAACATAAAACAATACAAGACATATTATGAAATATGAAACAATAATCGAAAAACTTGCGCTTTGGCGTATATATAAATAACAACTTTTTCCAGCGTGAGCAGTTTTAATCCTTTTACAAACCACCTTGTGATCTACGAGACCTCTGAAATGATCGACAGCGATGGCGGGGGCCGCCACCACGAATGTAAACAGCTCTGACAACAGGAATATACATTTGATAAACCTCGGAAAGCGGAGCTTTCCATGTGTGGCTGTGACCCTAGGCGGATCGATAGGCGGTGTACCTTTACTGCGGCATGAGCGCGACCAGAAGGAGGTCGATCTATACAGTACAGTATGTGGCGAAAATAAATCGTAAATGAAATCATAGTCTATACAAGCGGGAGGCATGTATGATAACGAACTCTGATTCCGTAAATAGCGATGTATCGGAAGTCGAGGACTCGCGCCAGTCGTCACTCCGTTTTACCAATGGGTCTCACGCCATGCGTCAATCGTGCGCGTGGAATACCTTCCGCCAGCTGGCGGTTATGATACCTGGCTTGAGAATACGCATGAACACGGGTCGCTTTGTGTCTAATAAAGCGATGCAGGGGTAAATGCGAAGGCATGGCGACTACTGCGCCAGCGGTACCAACAAGGTCATAAAATGTGTCATGATATCTGTCTGGGCCGTCGCATGATAAAAGGCGGTCACTCGCGCGATATCAAATGTGGCGTCTAGCCACTGAACTCTCAGCGACTCGCGTAGCCGACCTCGTGGGCGCGTGAGGTATAACCCGCGTCGAGGTAAGCCTCCGGCGTAAATCACGGACTCGCGATCCGCGTAGCCCGAGCCGCGTGACCGCGAGGCGTAAACTAACACGGAACTCCGTAGTTCGCGTGGATCCCACGGACCAGCGTAGAGGTATCCTCGAATCATAGTCCCGGACCGCCGAGTCTACCGCGTGGAGGCGGCAACCTCGGACCTGAGTCAAGGTGAGTGGTACAATACCAGCATGCGGTGATGATCAAAGCGACTTTAAAAGCGCGATCGGGGAAAACCCGCTTTGCTAACGTCGCGAATCTGCTAACTGCGTAGCGTCCTAACATGTTTCTTCTCGAATCGACAAGAAAGTATTATAAGGCTATCATGACCGTCTGATCAAGTTATTCGCAGGTTCTTTCTACTAAGTTGGAATCTAACCCCGAAGTACTTACATTAAATCTTTAAAAGATCCATTTCTTTCATAAGTCACCTGATACGTAGTATAAAATGAGAGTGAGTCGCTTTTAAAGAAAACCAAAACTCTTACCTTTGTAAAATCAAGTAACAGCATTATTTCCCCTGACGTCGAAGTTTGCACAATTTCAAATGTTCACGTTTCTTATTTTAGAAAGGTTTAGTGGTAGCATATTCATTTAAGAATATAATTTTCTTTTAAACAATCGAGAAAGCATAAGCCTTATATGTGAGTAGGATATTCTTGTTTATAACAATCTTATTCTGACCATGATCTAGGAAATATCATTTTGTCTAAATGCCCTTACATGCGGATGGAAGTTCTTCTTTGGTTTTATTAATGTAATTAATCAAAACATTTCCCTTTATTAAGCTTCTTTATTGGTTTGTCGATACGTTACGATTTAGAAATCGGTAAAAAACATTCTTAAGCCGTTATACCTAACTTCCTTAAAGGTAGTATAACTCTTAAGTTTTCAAAAACCAAGTATTACTTCTTAACAAAATGATTCAAAACTCTTTTGAAATACTTGATTCTTTATTAACACATACAAACGATTTATAGTTCAATTCGATTTACCTTTTAAAAACCACGTGTATTTTCTTACCAACGTAAAGCGTTATAACCAACTTCCAGTGGTTATAACCTTTTATATTCACATGATCAAATACATTTAATGCGTATGCGTCTGCCGTACTACATAGTTCATGCGTATCATGCTAGAAGAGATAGGAAGAGGTTCGCATACCTGCGGCGAGTATCGACTAATAGCAAGCGCTCAAATACTTCCAATGTCGGCTACTCCTTGGCGAGTAGAGCAGCGCCCTGCGTAGTGCTTGACCTATAAGGCCCTGGTGACATGCTGTCAGATCTTATCGTAGAAGCGTTACCTGAAAATTAGCGACTCACATGGCAGCGTAAATCTCTCACTCTAGCAGGTAAATGCCAAACTTGACGGAGGTTATACATCCCAACGACGGGTGCAATTCTAATCCGCGGTACTCTTACTGAGTCTCTTTATGTCTGGACCTATGTAATTCTGATTCGATTGATTCTTGAAGCTTAAGTCAAAAGACATTGCGCGATGCTAAGCCAGTTCTATATATAGTATACTTGACTATAATCTAACAACATGTAATTTCAATTCTGATGAGGACAAGATATTTACCTCGATAAGCCCATTATCCAAGTATAAAGTCGATCTGCAGGGCAATCGTTTGGCTCGACCAGCGGCTCGACCAGCTACAACCGCGCTCAGAAGTTAACCAACCACCGCGATACTCCGACGGACTATGGAGATTTTCCTAGGGTTTCGGTTTGTGGTAGCGGGAAGTATAATAGTATTCGGGCTTTTAGTATAGGTATAACCTTAGAATACTACAAGGTATCTGGCTAAGGTAATTTGGGCATTATAACTTGATCACTTGAGTATTTCACCCGAGAGGGGGTACCAGCGTATGCATTGGGAGGGTGTACCACCGACCAAGGCCTCTGGGAGGAGGTGCACCCTCGGCCGAGCCTCATGAAAAGGAGGAGGGGCGAAACCCAGCGAGGAGGGAGGTTTCAAGACTTGGAAATTATGGAATGGATGAAGAAGTCTTGAAGGGGAGGGTATTTATAGGCAGCAAAGGCGACCAATGGCGAAGATCTGGCCAAGTGGGGGGCAAGTGGAGGCGAGATATGCCCAGTGCCCTAGACCACCACTCGTAAAACCTGCGAATATCTACAAATATCTAGCGACCCTTGCCCGTCAATCGGCCTGCGCCCGAGTCCGCTGCGAGGGTGCCAGTGTTGCTTATACTCGTTGGTCAAGCGTTTGCGTCTCTCGGAAAAATCCGCGAAATACTAAATGACATAGCGTAATTTTACCGCCCATGAAGTTAGGTAGAGCGTTTAGTCGGCGACTCTAGCGGGGTGTTGTGCACAAACGTATTTACGGCCCGAGGTGCGCGTGGGGTGACACGTGTGTACGATTAAATCAAAATATTTGATCTTCGAAAATATCATATGCCAAAATCTCAAAATCAGCGGGCCCAGCGAAGCGTAAATTTCTCAAATGGGCCAGCGTGATCATTCGAAAATAAAATTCCATAATTCTAATATAATCTAAGAAGTCAAAACCAAATCTGGGAATCGATTCCCGTTATGAACTGTTATACCCAGTAGTCCCGGGGTATGTATGCGAGGGCGTGCGTGCGAGAATCGGCAGAAAGATTGGAAAGGAAGAAAGGCGATTTTTTCCACGGAAAAGTTTCGTTTTGTGAAGGAAAAAGGTTCGTTAATGGGGTGGATTCCCGGTCGGTGTTCGGACTTCGCGGAATATTGAGAATTATGGAATTTTATTTTTGAAAATGTCACGTGGTAGGGCCGGAGAAAATTCTGATTTTGTAGGGCCAACTTTGTTTTGAATTTTGGCCATTATGGATATTTTTCGGAAGATGTTTTATTTTGGGCGATAGGAGGTGACCGCGTGTCACTTTTCTGGTGGCTTAGTAGAATAGCGTTTGTTTGGCAGCCTTTGCGGTTAGAGTCGTTTTTGGCCGAGCAGCGTTTTACATAACTTTGCGAGGAAAATTCCGGCTATGTCTTTTCTCCATTTTTGCGGATTTTTCTCGAGAGGCGGAACATTTTGGACCCAGCTGAGAGCGTGACGGCAGGCGGCAGCACCGTTGATCATGAGCAAGATTAGTGCGGCCTGACGTGGTGGACGATTTGGGAGTGTCAAGTGGTAGATATTTTGGTAGATATTTGTGAGGGGTTTTAAGGAGTGGGGACTAGAGGGCGAAAATATCTTGGCCACACGCTGTGTAACACTTGCAGCTCGATCTTGGCCGTTGGTTGGCCTTGAACGTGCTTATAAATACCACTCTCCAGCACGATGGCAAATTCTTCGTCCCGTTCCTAAATGTTTCTAAGTGTGAAATCCCACTCACTCTCCCTTGTTGACTGGCTCACCGTCCAAGAATCTCACTCTCCCAACTTTGAAAGAAGGCCCCGCGCTTGCGGCATGAGAAACCATACACTCGCTGAGAGTCTTTGGCTAGTGGGTAAGTACCACTACACTGCTTCAGTTGTTTTAAGTATATACCCCCTTTTTTTGTGGTGTAGAAATACTCTCAAAGTATTGTTATAATGCCCCAATTTACCTTAGCTAGTATACCTTGTTGTATTCTAAGGTTATACCTACTCTGAACCGGATATCTATTATACCATTTAGTCGATCACCAAGCAAAGCCAAGAAAATCTCCATAGTTAGTTGGAGTGTTATGCCTTGAGAAGTTAGTTAGAAGCTGGAAGGGTAGTTGGAGGCGGAGTTGGAAGCGCCTTGGAGGTTGGGTAAACCTTGCTCGGGGAGGCGGCGTTTAACTCGGATATTTATGGACTTATCG